>VZTB01004800.1:26983-93687 GCA_013397245.1 Thryothorus ludovicianus | reverse complement strand
AAAAAAAAAAAAAAGAAACCTAAGGACAATTTACTTTGTTATCTCTACAACTAAAAGTTTCAAGTTGAGTGAATGACTTTTCAAAAATTGTTGGATTTCTTTGATCTTGACCCCTGAAATATGAGTGGAAAACAAATTACACAGTCTCTACCTACTGAAAGAATGAAATTAATCTCTCATAAAAAGACATCATTGAATTTCATTAAAAAGAATAAAAACAAACATTCTTACTTTATTTTTTTAGATCAAGGTTTTTAGACCTTGACCACATAGTACATTATAGTTTTGGTGAAAACCCAAGAAGATGCTTTCTTTTTGCATTTTTCAAGATCAGAGAATATTCACCTTTATATATGCCATTGAATCCTCCATGGACTTCTGCAGCACTGGAGATTTCTTCAACATGAGCCCCTTGGTCAGATGTAAAGTATACAAGAGTTTTGTCACTCAGATTATGCTTCTCCAGTATGTCCAGAACTTGACCTAGGTGAAAAAAAAAAAAAAAAAGAAACAAAGGAGACCTTTTAGAATCACTAGGTTCAAAAAGACCTTTTAGATCATCAAGTTCAACCTATTATGTAACCTAACACTTCCTCGCCAGTTAAACCATGGCACTGAGTGCCATGTCCAGCCTTTTTATAAATAAGTCCAGGGATGGTGATTCCACCACCTCCCTGGCCAGACAATTCCAGTGCCCAATCATTCTTTGAGTGAAGAATCTTTTTCTTATATCTAACCTAAATGTGCCTGGGCACAGCTTAAGTCTGTGTCCTCTTATTCTCTAAGCTGTTGCCTGGAGAAAGAGACCAACCCCCACCTGACTATAACCACCTTTCAGGGAATTGTAGAGAGTGATAAGGTCACCACTGAATCTCCTTTTCTCCAGGCTAAACATCCCCAGCTCCCTCAAACGTTCCTCTCAGGGCTTGTATTCCAAGCCCTTCACCAGCCATGTTGCCTTCCTCTTGACGGTGGGTACTTTAAATGACTTTTTCATTAGCCTTGGCACATATAAAATATTTGTGTCCTTATGCCTTTTTGAGACCACTTTTCACGTAAACTCTCTTATACACAGCAATTGGCACACGCAGCACACAGTAGGGCACAACCACACGGGGCTTGTAGCAATCAGGACCATGACTCAGTTGCTGCAGGGTTTCTTGAAGTACAGTATGAGAGGATTTGTGCACAGAGAAAAGGGTTAATCCACAGAGAGCAAGTGACTTTTGGAAGCAGTTGCTCTCCATCAAGAAAACCCCTTAGCAAGAAGATTCAAGCCACTGAGGATATTCAGTTACACTGAGGAAAGAGTTTCAGCATGCAGAGTAGATCTCACAGTTTGGGGGTAAAGCCTTGCTGCCTAGCAACCTGTAGAGGTAAAATGGCATGGCAAAAATCTCAGTGTGAGTGTTAGACAAAAAAAAAAAAAAAAGAAAAAATAAGAGAATGTATGTAGCACCTTTCAAGTACGTGTGGTTTCATTATCATGTCTAATAATTAGCCCCTAATATGTCATCATATAGAAAAATATCAACTAAGTTAAACATTTGCAAGGTAATAAACACACCCAGGTGCAGCATTTAAAAGAAGAGTCCACAGAAATACGTTCTGTACCTCTTAGGCACCATGGACTCATGCTTCATTTTCACAAAGGGCTCCTCACACTATGGCACTGTGAGGCCCTTGCAGTTATATAAATTCCACTAAAACCTACTTAGACTGAACTCTTTAAAGTGTGTTTCCGTATGAATGAGAGTGAAGCTGCTCTTTGTAACTTGCTCCAGTGAATTTTATACTGATTAGGATCCTAAAATTATTGGTCCTGGAAAATGACCAAAGCTTAAGAATATAATTCTTCACATCACCCTGACAATGAACATGTCCTTTAGGGATCTCGGAACATATAAAGATAATTCTCTCTTCACAACCATTTTATCTTTATTCTTCTACTTAAGCATCCAAGAATGGTCCAATTTCAGTGTTAATTTTGATTTGCTAACCTGTCCACTAAGAATTAATTTATCATCTGATGCTCAATTATTGTGTCAAAGAGAATGAGATAAGAACTCTGAAATACAGAGCCTTCTAAATGGTTTTCAGATCACTGTTTCTATTGCTATACTCTTTTTCTGGGTAAGGAGTAATTACCTTACTTTATTACTACTATTTCAAGTTGCCTCTTAATGTTATACCATTCTAAAACTGTCTTTTTAAAAAGGTTGACTGTCTTAATTTTTTTTAAATGACTGGGTCATGAATAAAGGAACACCAGCCACTAAATTTAAGTAGATACCTGTTGGTCTTGTTTGTGAAGTAGGAGCAAAGAAGAAATGTAAGTGTAGGAGCATTTGTTTATGTAAATTTTGAAGCCTTGTGGGAGTTGAAATTTCCCAACAGAGCTGAGAAAATCTGTTACAAAGCCTGACATTTTAAAGTTGGTGGGTTGAGGGAAAATCATGCAGATCCATCTGACAATCCACGCGCTTGCTGCATGCAAGGTAGACTTAGTGCCAGAAAAGAAAGAGGCAATTTCCCATTGGCTTTTGAAATTGTTTGGAGAATGTACTTGCTAAGTGATTACAATATCTCTTGGAAATGTGTCAATGATGATAAAAAAGTAGAGTATAAAGATAAATTAGGAAATTATGTGGAGGTATTCAGCCACATGCCCTCCAGAGTTCCCTCCCAATCTACATCAAGCTATGATTTTATGATACAATGACAATAATAATAAATAGCATTGTGCAAAGAAATATTGCACAATATTTCTTTGCATAATTAATGTGCAGTGATGTGCACAGCAGTATTTTTTTACATACATCATGTTCCATGATGAAATTGAACTTTTAAATTAATCTTGAGTATAAACCAAAATGAAAATAGAATGAGAATGGCACTCAGTATAAAACTTTAAATGATCTCTCGTGATCAAAGGCATTGGCAATCATTAAATAATGGTCAACTTGATTTCCCACCTAATTTGGGAAGATATGAAAAGCAATCGTCTTACTATCACGGATAATTAAAATTAAAATTAAAATTTAATATTAAAATCAAATCTAAGACATTATAATTACTTTTTAAAATGAAGCTGAGTAATGTGACTTTGCTCTGAAAAAAATTATAAAATCCTGACAATCAAATGCTTCCCATTTTACAAAAAAACACAGACATATCAAATGCATAGAAATTCTCATTCAAAATTTGTTAAACTCAATAGTAAAACCTCTATTTCCTTCAAAAGAGTTTTCAAAAACAGAGGATTGCCTACATTAGGTTTAATTAATGAATGCTAAAATAACAATTTATCTTAGCAGCAACATTTTTCAGTAAAGATGGACTAATAGTGGTAATTCAAAATACAGTATTGTCAGAGTACGGCAGACACAATACACTCACAAGCAAACCTTCTATTTCTATTTTGATCTTGAACACTGGCACCTAGTAGAATGAAAATCAAATAAACAGCAAAGTGTGTGCTACCAGGAGATAAGCCACATTTAAGCGCATTTGAATGATGTGACTCCTGTTAACACAAAAAATACATTCACTTACCAGTATTTCTAAATGGTAACCAGTGCAGAAAAATGCAAAGAATCCATTGTGGATGTCTGTGGATAGTTATCTTTCATGTTCAATATTAAACAAAATTTGCAAGCAAATACTATCATGAAGACAAACACACCCCTTACTCTTTTCTTACAAGTTTGTTTTTTTAATTTTAACTCCTTCACTCTAACTTCTGTATATTTCAGAGACTTTAGAACTAAGTTAAATTAATATACAAATATTCCCAGGCAATGGCAGTTATTTTAGCTGCCTTGGAAGAGGTGAATTACAGCTGCCAAAGGATCGATTTGACCTGTTGACTAAAATACAGAAGGTAGGTAAATAACTGAAAACTAAATGCTTTCATATTAGACATCAAGGACAGTAAGATGAATTGTACCCAAAGTGCTAGACATGCTACTCCATGAGCAACACACTTTAATGAGTGTGGTGAACAGAGAAATTATGTCTGCATAAAAGAGAATGGCAAAATTGTAATACTTCACCCAAAAAATCTGGTTGGAAGTATATTGTACATCATGTGCTCTTGAGCTGGAAGAATGGGGCTTCAACTGGCTTAGTGTTCCCCGAGAGTTTTAATGCAGGCTTCAGAAAGCAATACAAATTTCAACAGAATTTCTGGATGTCAAGGGTTTATGCAGAATATGAAACTGTAGGATAAATAGGTCAAAACATTGGGAAAACCATGGCTTTGTTCAAGCAACTATAGCTCACTATCCCCAGAGGAAGATATTATTAATAAAAATTGAACGAGTTTAGATTAAAATACCTAGCCTGAAAGCCACATTCTGAAAAATTAACTGCTGTACTGATCTATGTGAATGGTACCAGTTAATTTTTTTCTGATTTGAATGGAACGCATTTGGAAAGACAACATTTTTGAATATCAAAATCAATCTAGCTGATGGAACTCCATAATTTCTACAGCTATTTAGCTACTCAAATTTCAGATCAAGCTACTCCTACCATTGCCATTATAGGAATGTATTCTGCAATGTAGGTGACTAACATTGTAGCAGACAAAGGCATTAGATCATTGGACATTTTTCTTCCATTTATGTATTTTTAAGATACAAAACAGATTGAGGACTGCGTTAAGATGTTACTTGTTTTAATTCGTACATCAGTGTTCCAAAATTTAAATGAAGCTTCTTGTGAAATATACTGAGGAGTGCTCTCCATATTCTGCTCTCCGTTCTTGTTTCAAGCTGTGTAAAATTATAAAGAATTGTTTCATTCTGAATGTAAAAATGCCAATTGCAGTGAAGTGATAGCCATGTGAAAGTGAGAAGAGCAATTGACTCTGTTCTTTGGAAGGAAACACAGCACCATGCTGCTTTTCAACTTCTCCAGCACAGCCTGAATTGTAGCTGAACCAGTCTCACTAATGATGATCGTAATTGCTGAGTTTTGACTCATGTAAAGCTCCTACTGCATGCATTTACATGAAGAGGTAGGGTTTATAAAAATGGCTATTCATTCGTAAACAAGGTACAAACACTGCAAAACAATGTCTTTACAAACGTGTTCATGATTTGGAAAAGTGTTCAAAGCTTTAGTCAAGCAAGCACATGAACAAATGCATTTTATTCAAAAATAAGTTTATCATCATTTCAAGCCAATAGGAAAGAAATATTTTTTGTATTAATTCAAAATAATTTAGAGTATTGCTGAAATTGTGAGTAATAAGCTAGAGGAAACAGAATACCTCTGTGTAATCTAGATACTAGAAAGAAATCCAGTCTCTTTACTTGTGAGGAAAGCTTTAAAACAGTTTGCCAGATTCAAAGACACAATATGCTTCAGAAGGATCTGCCTCAGAAAAACACAGCTGACAGTAAAGGAAATTGCTGGTAATGTAATACTTTTGTCCAATTCCAGTAAACTTTCACATGCCTCTCTTGTATCCAAAAACTTAGAGCAAGCTTGAGACAATTAATGAACAAAGATTTCAATAGATCAGCCTGGGAAAATAAGCCATCACATCGCTACCTAGAAGAGGCAGTTTGATTGTTGTTGGGGTTTTATTGTTTTTATTTGCTGTTTAGAATTTTGTACTGCTGCTCATGTTTGGTTTTGAATAGCATCATTAACCAGAATCACAACTTGTAGTCCGCTCCAGGCATTCACCTCTGTGAGTGGCAAGCCTTTGAATAAATGCATAAAATCCTACAAATTAATGCTACATGCGTAAGTATTTGGAAATCCATATTTCTCCCAGAAAATATATTGATGCCTTTCAACTACATACCCATAGGTTTACTCCATTGGAACCTCTTGGGAGCCCCTTTCTGCTACAGCACTTTAAGGTTTTTCCACAGTTAATCATCTCTTCAGGGCTCAAAGGCTAAGATTTTCACCTTATGAAAACTTAATGTTGCAGCTTCTGCATACCATCATTCACAAGCTAACAATCATTTTAATCTCTATGTTGATTTTCTGTGATGAAGAAAAGATACTTCACTCTAATGCACTGATCTGATTACAAAAGCCACTGACTAAAATCTTTGTATTAAAACAAGCTTATAACTAAGATCAAGACATCCCTATCTTAATTTTAGCTTTTGGACATTTCAGGTTATAAATATGCAAATTTTCCTGTGGTGTGCTCAGAGCCATCCAGTTTCCTTTTGATAAATATGTAAATCAGTTTGTCTCTGCAGTGGGGAAGCAATTATCACTTTCAGACCTAGTCATTGAATACAACACTCGAGGTAAAGATGGAAAATAATAAAACCATTGCAGCAACACAAGAAGTGACTGCACATATGGTGAACAGTACATAAACTCTGAACACAACTTGTTTAACATTCAGAGCTACAACACAACCACTGTAGAGTGGAAATTCTGGGACAAAGCATTAGGATATGCTATGGCACATTATCTAGCCAGTCAACAGAACACATCCACCTAAGAAGACAAGTGATTCTCATAAGGAGGACATTAGCATACGAACCTCAAAGGTGAGAGTGAATACTAGGTAGTATGACTCTTTGAATAGAACAGAAAATAGATATAGTACATGAATCAGTACTACTGTGCCACTACTTCTAAAGTTACATCATGAAATCCATACAATGAAGTCTTCTCAAAAAGTGCATAGAGGGAGTCCCAAACATGCTAAGCTCCTGCTATGATAGGTAAGTGGGATCTTCAATGTCCATAGGAAATTCTGCCAAAAGTAGCAGCTGGTTCTGAAAAAACACATGTATATTAGTGTTTTAATTGGTATCACAAGTGCATATTTACAGTAAATCCAGTCATGGACAGTTAACATATTGTTTCCATAGCAAAGCCCTCTTGGATTTTGTGACCTGAATTTTTTTCTAAGTCTAAATTCAAGGATGTATTCTGAGAGTGCAACTAAGGCACTCAATACTGACAGGCATTCAGTTAGGAACCACAGTAGAGATAGTCTGAAGTGGGTTTCTTGTCTCTTCTGGTGTGATAGCAGTCTTTTTCCAGCTCAGAAGACAGTTCAGACATGCCACTGTTGACAGTTTTCAACATGGCAGGATTGATGAATCTCCCACTGAATGTCTAGTGCAGACACAATCCAGCTCCAGCTGTGTGTGTACTGTAGATACATTGAGGGTGGGATTTACATACAGTGTACACAAAGCAGGAAGTATGGATTTTCATATGCAGCTCACCTACCCTAAGAATTTGGCCTCAAAAATTCTGAATTCTTTTCAATGTGAAGGCAATTACGCCATATGTATCTACCAACCACTGGAAATCAGATAAGATGTTCTTAGGTCCCAATAGTCTGTAGAACATCAAACACTGTTTTGTTAGATTCCCCTAGTTTCAGAGTGGGACAAGTAAATCAGTGGAAGTGCTCAGAAAAGAGCAGTCTTTTAAACAGAAAACAAGACAACTTTGGTGTAGAGTCAGCTAAGCTATCAGTGAGAACTTGTTTTTTGTTTGGATTTGGATTGTCATGTAGCTGTAAACTTGCAATTCACTTGTGACTGTTTACACAGTTTTATACATATAATGTGTCTTTCAGATCCTCAGGATAAATTTTCAGCATAGTGCACAGCAGATTAGGTAAGCACACTGCTTAGCAGCTTTGAATAAATCAACCAAATTTTGACTTATGCATAAAGTTTTTCCCAGAGATAAGTACAACATCTCTTATTTTTCTTATTCATATAGGTTCAAATTAGCTTTTAAATATGAAAGTTGGAATGATACTTCAGATATATATAAATACATGTGCATAATAAAGAACAGAGTTAAGATATCTGAAGACCTGTAAGTAAAGTAGCAATAGAGACAATACAGGATGGAAAAGTTTCCCACACTGCAGTACTAACGATGGATTATTACAGGTCACAAAGCATCATTAATCAGTGACTATTTCCTTATTAGTATTTAAATTAGCTAATAAATGCATTGCTTGAAATTTAGTTTTAGACCTTACATCTGTTGAACATAAGTCCATGTATTTCTAATGTAAATCTTGATTTTTAGCCTGCTTAAAATGCTAAAATATGAGAGATGGTCATGCAATTTTAGGAGGGTCCATTACATTTGCATTTTGCATGACAGCTGGGATAACTTTTTGGGTAAATTTTCATCTTCATTCTGCACATATCTAAAATGTCATTTCACACATACAACTAAGAAGAATAATGAAAAATACATTCTCTCATTTCCCACTTTGAGGTCTCCCATGTTTTCTTCCAAATTATGAAAGAGATTTCTTCAGGCGTGACCTTGGCAAACTGTAGTGACGACTTAGTGACCGTTCAATTTTGAATTAGACTGTCAGGTGACTTTCAGGTTTCAGGTATTTGATCATGCCAATATATGCCAATTGTGATTGATTACATAAATGGGGAGTGATAAAGAAACTCTTTTCTGTCTTCAAAGTTTTAAACATTTCTTAATGTCAGAATAAGTTTTAAACTGAATATGTATGTGGTCCTAGAACCAAATGCATAATGACAACATTTTGCCAGATTAACGTTGGAAGAACTACGAAGAATTTAAAGCAGGGAAAAAAATTAACTACCCCATTTTAATCCTCTGTACTTTTATAAATACTTCAAAGTATTTGCCAGTTGTTTATTTCATTTTTATAACTTTTATTAAGTAAAATTCAAGCTGTGAAAGATTGGCAGACATTACAGCATAAGCATTTATTGTCTTTCAGCAGCCAAATTTTTTAATCTTTGCTGAATTTGGAAGCAGGTTTTAAACACTTGCTATAAATTACACGCCATATAATTAAGAGGAGTTTTATCAAGATTGAATTATATTCATCATGAAATCTCAAATTTAATTTTCTGGTTTTATGATTTTAATTGTGCAAATGTAATCTAACACGAAAGTAGGTCCACATTAACTCACCTCCAATACACCTTTTTTTTCTCCTTGACATGAGGATCACCACACACACTTGTTAATCCACCTACTTCTGTAACTTTGGTGCTTAAGTGCTACTAGACACTCAGAGCTGACTGTGAAGTCACCATCTCCAAAACATGTTACTTGTTAATGAATCTCTATACAGACACTGTTGCCAATAAGAAAGCAAACCTGACTATGAAAATTGTCTCAAGGGAATTTTCCATTCATGATGTAGACTTTACTCTGTCTTCTATAGGTGACATTCAAAATTTAGGAAAAAAAACCAACACAAACAAATACATTAAGAGCCACAAATTATGACTTGGTGTTTTTTTCCCCTGGTATATGTATGTGTTATCCATGACAAATATATGCCGACTTAAATTCCACAGGATCCTTTCTGAAGAGAAGGCAAATAATTTTTCAGGTCATCCTCACTGATGATAGATTACTAGCTCAAAAAGATTACTCACTATCTCATGAAATGGCACTTTGATTCCTTAATTCATCTAAGTGCTCTTGCAAAAATATTCACAACCTATTCAAAAAGTTTTTGTTGACGTTTCAGAGTAGAATTTAGTAGCACAGCAGATGTGTATGGGATGAAAAAGAAAATCTGCCTTTTTCTGGTCTGAGGCCTGGAAAGAAAAATATGCCATTCTTGTTTTAAATTGGCTTGGAAATACCTGAGGACTTGGCTTAGACCCAGATGTGTTTGATGCCCCTAAGACACGGTGGAGTCATGAGATCATAGAGGGCTCTGAGATCATTAGGTTAATTTCTTTGCCTTTTCTCTATTTTTACCTCATATAGTAATAAAACAATAAAAGAGTATGTTATGTGTGAAATTACTAATTAATCTGAATTTACAAAGGTTTAACACTATGGATGTTATGTGTCATTTTGTTTGCAATGAGAAGTTACAAAAATGGACCAATATATTTTTCCAGTGTGAAGGCAAGGCAGAAGTCTGAAAGGGCTCTGCCTTGCATATAAGGATCACAGTGAAATGTGTTTTTTAGGATAAATCTGAAGGCTAAATGTGAGATGAGGAAGGATCATTCATCAAAACACCACAGATCATCTGAAATATTTACATAGATACACAGAACAAATTAGTCTAACTGTAATTAGACACTCTTTGGGGAAGAGAGGAGTTATTGCCAAGGTAAACTCTTCAAAGAACAGATGGCAAATAACCACTTGAAGGCCCCAAGCAGCACATTTCTTACTTATGGGAATAGCACTATTCCTATGGATACACAGGCAGGTAGAGGATTAGTTCCTCCTTATTAATGTATGTTTTTATGAACTAATAATTTCCAAACATATAAAATCAAATTTAAGGATTTGTATATAAAGAGATTTCTTTGAACAGGAAATGTTTGGAATCTTCACATTTCACATGAATTGCTCTGTAGCACACTGGTGATTCAGTAACACATACACAAAGAAGTAAGTACAATCCAACAAAGAGATTTCTGCTCTGGAAAGCACTGGAAAAGTATGGCTAGCTATACACAGGAAATCTATGCACTCTACTGCTATCAAGATTCAACAAATAAATATGGTAACAATATGATGGAGTATTCGCATACATTTCCTGATAATATATTTAATATATTCTTCCTATTTAAAACAATTATTTTCTATATTTTACCACGAGTTCCTAAAGTTAATATATAACAAAGGAAGTAATTAAATGTCTCATCAAAAATCAGTTTCCATTCTGAGAGGTAAATGTGATATTATTGTCTAGTATTTTTTGCCGAGTCCTCAAAGTTCTCTTTAACTAGGCCATCTATTTTTTTACGAGTAGCACCTGGGGGTTATTGCAAAAGAAGGTTGGCAAACTGCAGCAGAATCACACAGAAGTTGGACTGAGAAATTTGGGATATGGAGCTTGACTACCTCAGCTCTAAATAAGCAAGAATATTTAGAATATGTCCTGTAGAACGGTTTTAGGCTTTTTTTTTTTTAGGGACAACTGCCAATTTTGTGCCTTATAAAAAATGTTGGTAAAAAAGCCATCATGGCAGCACTTTGCTCATAACACACTGCTAAGATGTTCAAACTTTGCTCTGCAGGATGTACTGGTTACATTATGTCTCACTCTGTCCTGATGTCAGTTTGGAAGGGGCCATCAAAGATCATTGTCATGGGTTGCAATGTAAAATATAATCAGGGGTGTGTTATTCTGTTACCATCTGTTTGAACTGGTATGGGGGGTAGTGATGTAATCTATTGATAAGCCAGCTGATAAGAAGCCATCAAGAGCAGTTTTCCTTATCTCCTCCATGGCCCATCCTCCCTCCAGGGATAGGTCTTCTGCTAATGGGCCATTGAGTCCACGGATAAACTTCCATCATCCCATTGGGAAATGCTCCAGCCAGGGGGGGAACCAAGCCCTTCTATCTGGATAAAAAGCTGAGACTTGGAACACCAAGTCACTGGACTCCCAGAGGAAGAACAGGCCCATCCTTCACCACTGGACTTTCAGTGGAGGGCTGCACCTTTTCTCCAGGATCACTGCCTCAACAGAGCCACAGCTGCTACTCCAGGAGGACTGCAGCCACCATTGCAAGCAGACTGCTGCCAACACTCTGACCAAGTGTGTCAGGTTGGATTCTGACTCTGTCAGTGATTTTCTTTTTCCTTATTGCATGTATTTTGTTTCCTTTTTGTTTTAATTTTCCTTTTCCTAATAAATTTTATTTCTGACTTGGAGTGTCTCACTGGTTTTGCTCTCAAACCAGAACAATCATCTAGTCCAGCCTCCCTGCCTTAGGAAGGGACATCTATCACTAGACCAGATTACTCAAAATCTATCTTTGAACACTTCCAATGATGCAGCAATCACAGCTTTCTGGGCAACCAGTTCCAGTGTCTTATCACCTTCATTGTCCAACATTTCTTCCCAATGTCCAATCTAAATCTACTATTTTGCTATTTAAAACTTTTGTCCCTTGTCCTGTCACTACAAGTACTGGTATCAAATCTTTCTCCAGTCTTTCTTGTAATTTATTTTCCTTTGTATATTCTTCCCAGATCCTTCTCCAGGCTCTCTCTCAGCCCAGCCCAGCCTGTCTTTGTAGGAGAGGTGATCCAGCCTTCTGCTCACCTTCACCAATCCCCTCCAGGCCAGCCCTGAGAGGCCCACATCTTTCCTGTGCTGGATGCAGAACTCCAGTGGGATCTACCAACTGCAGAGCAGTGGGGCAGATCCACCACCCTTGCCCTGCTGGTCATGCTGCTTTAGATGCAGCCCAGAACATGTCTGGCTTTCTGGGCTGCAAATTCATGCTCTTAGCTCATGTCCAATTTCTCATCTGCCAAATGGAAAGGGTAAATTATATGTGTTTCAATTATAAACAAATAAATAAAAAGTATTAATTTATCGCTTGCTTAATGTATACTCTGTGATTTTGTGAAGTCAAAATCAACTGAACTCTGGATTAGAAGCACTTTGCTACCTTTTACACAGTGACATTCTATGCATTGAAATACTATACATTGGCTACACTTTTCATATTAGCAAAACTAGTATCTTCCTTGACTTTATTAGAAATAATGAGGCACCCTGAACTATTAATTTCTTTCAAACATCTGGCATTATGTTATCTTTGGATTAATAAGAAGATAAAGTTTATACTGCTTTTCTGGGCTAGGCCATTCTTTCCTTTAACATTAAAATGCAGTTACATTTGTATTATTTCTTGTTTTCTGCTTTGTTTTTAAATGCTAGTCTGATTAAGATATGAAAGTAAGCTTGATTTCTAACTCACAACTATCTCAACCACTGAGATACAAGAGCCTAAAGAGCCAAAATCCTTTACCCTCACAACAGTGAAATGGCAACAGTACTATAAAATCATGTAAATCGAAGGATCTAAGTTAATCACACTTAATTGTGGGCAAAGTGTGACATTATAGACAAGTCCATCCAGTAGCTTGCTAAAAGGGCTGAAAAATGAAGATTCTTCTCTTCTTTCCTCTTTCTCCTCTCTAATTTCTCTGGAAGGTGGTTAGAAAAAAAGGAGGTAAGGGAGAAAAGGGTGTTCTGCCTCCCCTCTTGTGGAATCATAAGGTTGCAAGATCCACTAAAGTTGTGGAATACAACTTCATGCTGGTCTAAGGCAAGAATTTGATTATCATGGAGTCTTTTTTTGCTCATCCCAAGTAAGCCACTCAGCCCTTAGGGGTGAGGTGTTCCTTTGGATATTGAGCTTACTGCTGTAATACAAAATCAGTGCAGGGTTCTCAGGGTTACTGAAATGTGCTCTTCATAAGAAAATGTTATAAAGAAAGTTTCATGGGTAGGGAGAGAGAATGATTTAAAAACAGAAGTGTGTATACAAAGTCAAAAGAAAACAAAAATAAAAAGAAAACACTCAAACTAGTAAAAAATAACCTGAGTACATGCAACTCCTGCTCCACAAACATCAGTATTAAAAAAAGAATGACAGAAAAGAAAAACAAAGATATAGTTTCAGTCTTTCTTAAAGTGTCATAAATTGAAATAGAAATGCCTTTTTTTCACAATCAAGTGGCAAAGGAAAAAGCTGCAGAGCAAAATTACCACTTTACCAGCCTGCCTTTCCAGAACCACTGCATCATTACTCTACTGCTCCTCCTAGCCCTAAAAATTTCATTATTGATCTCATTATTATATAGAAAGCAATAAAAAGCTTTCTTTAATGCAACATAAAGAACTGCTTTTTGGAAAAATAATGATTTTTAGTAGTATTGCCACCCTGCCTATTATATCATGTGATTGTTTTAGCAGTCAAATGCACCATTGAAAAATTACCAACCAGAGTCAATAAAAAGGCAGTTCTACAAACCTCATCAATAAGAGCTTATTATCACCTGGAATTTGAGCCTTGTGATTCAGCAGTATGAAATTCTGCATAGAAATTCACTAACAAGAACTAGTCCCTTAATGAACAATACAGAATTGATACTGTCATAAGCTTTATTGTATGATTACTGCTTTCACTCAGAATTAGCCCACGTATTTTTAAGAAGCACAGTCTCAAAACAATTAACATACATTTCAAAAGAAGCATGAAAAAATTTCATGTCTCTCTCCAAAAAACATCATGGATTATTTTAAAAGAATCTCTAGCACTCTCAGTATCATCACTGAAACCGAAATGCACATGACCAGTTTTAGATTGTTTTCTACTGCTAATTGATATGCAGCCAGTGATGAAAAAATGGTAAAAGGCTGAAAGATATTTCCTGAGTCATCACAGAAACTGTTCATATCATTGTAGTTCATATATTGGAAAAGATATTTAATTATCTTTAAAAAATACTATTTAATCCCCGGGACCAGAAGAAAACCTGAGTTCCTGAGTCCAGGTGCACATTCTAACCATTTCCAGCCTCTAATAGGGATCATGACCGTGAAAAAAAATTACTTATCTTTCCCCCTTCCCAAATCCCATGCCAGCTGAATTAAAGTCCTGGTGCTTTACTATGGATCCAGATCTGGATTAGTGGGTGACTAGCAACAAAGTTATATCTCAGTAGGTAAAACTGAACATCATCTCTGTGTCTCAGTATTTCTTCTGGGAAACAGATTAATGAGATTCTCCTATCTTACAAAGGCTTTGTGAAAATGCTTATTTGCAAATCTGTTATACACTGTACCAAAGTACTGACACAGAAAAGATGAGAGATGTCAAAGAATCTCTCTTCAAAACAGAACTTCAATAGCATGTGTTAAATAAAACATGAGAATTCATATTTAACAATGAGGAATACACCTACTGTTGAGAGGCTGCTCATTAAGAAGGCACTCTCTGATGAGGAAATAGGATTCCAATGGGAAAAGAAAAGGCATGTAAACATATGTTAAAAAACTGTACCACAAGACACAAGCATAGGAAAAATGACTTTTTCTATCTTCATAGTGTTACAATGTTCGTGCCTTCTACATGTTTGTATGCATTTATGGGCTCTATCAGCTATGTTAAGGTACTGGCTAATCCATGACAAAACTATCTGGAGGTACAGGGAAGAGGCTTGGATGAGAAGGTATAAAAATACAGATTAAAAATCCTTGACATTTTCAGTTTCTCAGTTCCTTAGTTTCACGTTTAGGCTTCTTTCAGAGACATGCAACTACTGCCAGTAACATCCTTCTCCTCCTATCACAGTCACACTCTTTATAAAACCATGATTACGAGCTCTATTAATACCTACACAGATATACTTTCCGTGTCCAAGTATTGAAGAGAAAGGATGGCAAAATTCATGTTCCTAATTCAGAGCTGAAGGTTGAAAGTTGACAACAGTAACACTTCTGCCAAAGCAAGTGAAGTCTATCATCCTGATCCCTTGCTCTGTATGACTGACTTAAAAATTCCTGTGGAGTTTTTCAAACACAGTGCAAATGTAATTTTTCTTAAAAGCTTCACATTATCTGTGCTAAAAAGGTTGCTATGCAAAGGCCCTCAATGAGCAAAACCTTTAGCAACTTCCTTAAAATTTTTTTTCTATCCTGTATTTTGGAGATTATCTCCAATTTGAATAAAGTTAGTCCCCTTCTGTTTCCTCATTTTAACCTTTATCTGAGTATTCATACTCAGTTCTTTGTCCATATTGACCTGTATACCTGTAGGTCAATTTTGGCTTAAATCTTTGCTGTGTTCTTAATCTCACTGATAATGGTTCTCCCTACCCACCTTATGGAAGAAGCAAAATCCAGTCATACCATTTAGAAGTAAAATTAAGCTTCAAAGGCAAAGATTAAGCAAAATGTTGGTTGTACATTCATTAGAGAAATTCCTATCCTCCTTGTCTGGATTTATTCTCATTGCTTGGAGTCATCAATATTCTCTTATTTCCAGTTTACCTAAAACAGGCTTTGAGCTTTCCCTTACTAATGGAAATTAGCTTGTCTAAGAGTAATGCTCATTTTTTTTCACCAATTACAGCGTTTTGATCTAACACAATGTTAGATGTCTTATCATTTGTTTTAAAAGCTTCATGATTAACAGAAAGCATTTACATTTGTGAACATTACATTATTACATTTTAATAAAGAATAATGCACAGTGTCCTATCACACGTTGTGCTGACAATTTAACTTCTGCAATATCAGATGCAAATGAAATCTCTTAAGCAACTCGCAGCAAATTTTGAACCGCACAGCACTATTAGCACAAACTACATTACACCGAATTTTTCCATCATGGAGTACTAAGATACTACTTGAACATGACTGATTAAAAAGTGCTACAGAAATGGCCACTCAAGATGTGCCTTGTAATCTTGTAAATAATGTTCTGAGAAGGAGCTTTGCTGTATACAAAGATGTGATATAGAAAAAGAAAACTGTACTTAAGGAGGATTAGGTAGATCAGAAGGCTTATCATAGAGGAAACAGGAGTCTTTCATCACCTAGTCACCTCTTAAATTTGGTCCCATTCAGTAGAGACTGAAAGTCATTGCTGCTTAGTGACATATGAAATAGATTTGAGTTTTAGAGCAGAATGTAACTGGAAAGCATCCATATCATAAAAGGCAGAACCACAAATGTGTTTAATCTGCACCCACACTGACAATTTTCCCAGATGTGACCTAAAGAGTGAATGTGCTTCAACAGCTTAACTACTGTCTTAGCTGAAGAAACAGTCTCTTAGTGCTAGGATAAGAGCAGAAAGGCAAGACAGGGTGGGAAATTTCTATCCTAGTCACAGAGTGCCTGTATTGGCTGAATATCTTCTTCCTCAGAGGTGCTGGCTGAACATCTTTTATGATAAGAAAACCAGACTAATATTAAACCTTATAGATTTGAGATGTACACCAGTGCACATTCAGAAAAGCAAGGTCAAGGAATGCACTATCAGCAACAGGCATCCATCTCCACATTTTTAATTCCATTTTTAAGTTTTCAGGCTCAGCCAACATTATGTCACAGCTATATTATCAGAGCTGGATAAGATCAGTGCTTATCTGCTGCTTCTGATCGTGTGGCATCATTCTGCTTTGCTTATCTTTTAAATCGATGTTGTGCTGTTACAAATGACTACATGAGGTGAAAAGCCATGATAAATTAGGCTTATCTTGGTGTGCAGGATTTTTTCTTGGAAAATACAAAATTAAGGATAGTTCATTCATTTTTTTTTTCTCAAAGCAATAGGAATTTATCTATTTCTTCTCATATTATTAATAATGATTATTTTGGTTTTTAGCATAATTCACAATTCTCAGAAGGTTTGTGGTACATTTTTAGGTTATTCCTTATAGAAGAGGTTTCTAAATAGAGGTTCAAAGTATACAGATATTGCAAAGTGTTACAAAGACACGAGAATTCAAAATAGCTATCACTAACACCTATATGTAAAACAAGAAATATTGATTTCTGATTAAATTTAATAATACTTTCACCAGAAGGAAGATAGTGACTGTTTAGTATTGGAAAGAACATTAAAAAATCCACAAAACCCCCAAAAAAACCCAAACATCCAGCCTCTAGGAATGTAAGTTCAGGCCAGAATAGGTCAAAATAAATATTAAAATTAAATTTTAATTACTTTGTTATTAAAAATAGTAAGTCAATTTTAAGAACTTAAACAATTGTAAGTTTAAAACACTGACTTTAAAATGTGAAAAAAATTACTCTTTTTTCTCTTTGCTTTGTGAATGCATTAGACTGTGTTACTTTCATCAGAGCACGAATTCCCATGAGCCTTTTGGGCATAATTCAGTTTTCTGTCTTCTAAATATATTACATTTTCCAAAGTAGCTTTTGTTTTGTTTCTGAAAGCATTATTTTCATCTCTTAATGAAGTGGTGGTACATCTACTACTAAAACAGAGGAAGATACCAAAAGGGTCATTAAAAATAGTTTATAATAAATTGGAATGGTTTTCACTTAGACCCTTCATTTTCATCATTCCAGAGTAGAATAAAGATTAAAAATAGAGGACATGATTGAGTTAATATACTTAGCTTATTAACATTTAAACATGCACAAATTCATCAGATAAAAAGTATGATGATAAAGAGCAAGGATTTAGTTTTCGTCATCTCACAATTGGGTAGCGTAGAGATTAGGAGCCACACCTTAACCCTGTGCACATTACTGATATAATCTCTTTTACAACTCTAGGAAATCTCATTAGTGAATAAATAAATTAGATGTTTTTCACAAAAGGCTGGATCTGGCTTGGTGGAGCGTCTGCCCTTCTCTTCTTCTTTGAAAGTGTTAAAATATGTATTTATAGACAATTCTTAATAATGATAACAGTAGAATTAAAGAAAAATAGTTGAAAAGCAGTCTGGCTCTCAGTTAGTTCTACTAGATTGTACCCCAGATGTCCTTCCTCTATGACTTTTCATTTGCCTTGCTGCATTTCAGTATAGGCTATATGTCACCTCAGAGAGTTGACATATAGTCAACCTCAGAGTGTTGCAGAGTACTGCAAATGCTTCAACAAGTCATAGATGTTCCTTATGTAAGGTTCAATTTCTTCAGATATCTAAGGTTTAATTACATAGTTACTGTTAGTTAAAAAAAGATTATGGGTTATTATTTCCTTGTAAGGAAAATCAAGAATCACAAAATGGTTCAGGTTGGAAGGGACCTTCAAAGATCATCTAATCCAATCTCCCTGCCACATCCCTCAGGGCTCTGTACAACCTGATCCTGAATACTGCCAGTGCTGGGACACCCACAGCTTCTCTGGGCAGCCTGGTCCAGCGTCTCACTGCCCTCAGCACAAATAATCACTTTCAAATAGCTAACCTAAATGTGCCCTCTTTCAGTTTAAAACCACCGCCCCTTGTCTTGTCATACGGGCATTGGCAACAATTCCCTCTTCAACTTTTTATAGGCCCTTTTCATATACTGAAAGGCAGTAATAATCCTGGAACCTTCCTTCCCCTGGTTAAACAACCTAAATTCTCCAAGCTAAAGAACCTCAGCTCTTCCAGCCTTCCTTCAGAGAAGAGTGTTTCCAGACCTCTGACCATTTCTGTGGCTCTTCTCTGGCCTGGATACATTATTCCAGGTGGAGTCACACTAGAGAAGGGCAGAGGAGCAGAGTATGATGGAAGTATCTTGCTTCTGTTTGCTCTAGAGTTCTTTTTTTCCTCTGCACTGACTTTTAAAGGTTGTATTTGATTTTGTTCCAAATATGATTTGACTTTAGTGAACAGATTTTTTTTGTTTTCTCCAGTATCTCACAGAATCACAGAATGATTGATGTTGGAAGGGACCTCTGGAGGCTACCTTGTCCAAGCCTGCTGCTTAAAGAGAGTCATTTGGAGCCCTGGACCATCTCCAGACTTCATTACCTCTGTGGCAACCTGTAGTGAGTGATCATCCTCAGAGTAGAAAAGTTTTCCCTGATGTTCAGAGGAAACCTCACATTTCAATTTGTGCCCATTTCTTCTTGCTACTGGGCAGAAATGAGAAGAGCCTGGGCCCATTCTCTTTCCACTCTTACTTCAGTTATTTATATAGGCCAATAAGACACTATATTCTCCAGGCTGAATAGAACTTCAGTCATGGCTCTCCAGGTTTTTCTCTTAAAAAATGCTCTAATCTCTCTTATAATCCTTTGCTGGACACTGCTGAGTAGCTCTGTATTCCTCTTGTAATGGAAACATATCAAGTTATACTCTTCCTACATAGTTCTATAAAACCTTTTAAGATATTTCAAATACAAGTTACATGTAAGATGTTTTAGGATTCCTTTCCTTTCCTTTCCTTTCCTTTCCTTTCCCTACAATTTCTGAGACTTTTTTACATCCAAGCCTCTCAGCTGGGATTATCCTACGAAGGCAGAGGAGCTGATATGTAGTTTTGCTACTGCTAACAGAATAATAACCAGCCATTTGCAAAAGTGGTGTTGGATTAGTGTGTCTTCACACAGCTTGCATGCTACAGGGGGCTCCAAAACTCTTTGCAGTGATCTGTTTTGGATTAAATTAGTGTAATGTAATTTACATCAAAAACAATTTCAGAACACATCCATTCTTCTTCCTATACTTAATCAGGAATGAAGGAATGAAAGAAGAATAGAGGAAGGAAGAAAAGGATGATACTGCATTCATTGATTGATTCATTTCTTCTTCCATTTTTAGATTGTAATATTATTTCATCTGCTCTCATATGAATTATAATTAATAGCATTAATAAGGTGCTTAGCCTACACTGAAAGAAAAAAAATAATGTTATTAGCCAGAGGATAATTCTCTAAGGCATATCACATGCAGTGACATTATAACTGTGAATGCTTTCAACATTGAATTCTGTTACACACACATCAGTATGAAAAAGCAATAGACATACATGGTCCCAAAGCTTATCAAGAGGCTTTGTACTTTGGATTTTTGACATGGATTGTAATTATACTCTTCAGTATTGGTTTAACAAGTCACACACATGAAATATTCAAAAAAGTATTTTATTCATGTGTCTTTTGGGCTTTTCTCCTCCCAGTATGATGATCACCTTACAATTAAATACCTGTCCAATTTGATATTGATTCTCAATATATAAACAAATGAAAATGGAACTGTCTTGTATTTAGAATTATGAGTCTTGAGTAGACTTTTCCATCTTACAAGAAAAACTTTTGCTTTCTCTCATGAAAATGGTGCCTAAAGTCTTTCTAATTCCATCTGATCTCTCAAATGAGGAATAATATTTCATTCGCATTTCATTGTTCAGTCTTTACATCTTTTTCATCACTGGTACCTGGCAGTATTTCTGCTCTTTTCTGCTCCTTTTTTTTTTTTTTTTAAGTAATCCACAACAGTCTACCACAACATTTATCAGTCAGCACAAAACACGGTAAATTTCTTTCAGAACTCAGTTACAGTTGGCGTATTTTTCCCACCAAAGATCAAAGAGTTCTGAAGTTGTTCTATAATGTAGTTTTCAATACAGTCATGTTTTCTTCATATGCTATGTTGTATTTACTTAGAAAGTCTTGCAGTATATTGTTATACCTGGCCTATTTTGGTCTTACTGCTTTTGCAAGTTACATTCACCAATGCATAAATACTAATTTCTGTCAGGTGAATGATAAAATCTCCATTTATGAAACGATCACAGTATTCACTTTTTCAACTTTTCTAGAAATCTTTTTTTTTTAACTTTACTACTGTAGCATCTTCAGAGGCATTTCCAAGAACATACTGGTTACTAACCTCAGCAGTACAGTGAATCAATCTACTTTCTCTGACATAGCTGATGCATTAAAACTGGACTTTTCAGGGGAGGTTAATGGAAATAAGTACTCCCTTCAGCTGACAAAAAGAAAAGCCATATTATTCCTCCAGATTCATTTGGAAATGACAGCCATAACTTTTTTTTTTTTTTTAACTTTTTTTTTCATCAGACTAATAATGGAGGAGAAAATAGTAGAGGAACTAAACAGATTTTCTACATCCTGGACCAAATATGCCATCTCTCATCAGCAAGATCTTACAAGACAAAAGCAAAACTGATCAATCAGATCCCAACTGAAAACAAAAATTTTTACTTTTATACAAGTAAATGACACTTGTGGATCTGTTTCCTGATTAAACTAGCTCTACTCTCCCTTTAATGAACATGAAAGGACAACACCTTAGGAATTTTGTGTATCTCCTCTAAATTTATTGTAATTTCCTATATTATCACCATTACATTTGTATCTCTGATTTATCCCAAACTTTTTAAATAGCGTGCTTTGGTCCTACAGTAGGTTTATTTGACACATCTCCTAAGAGCCTGTGGTCATACTGGAAAAGAGCAGTGGTTTTCAATCTGTTACCACCTCTGCATCACTAAATAGTCTGAAACAGCAGCATGTCAGCTACCCTGCTTTCCAACTTGCGGTTTAAACCCTAGAGACACTCTCTGGGGCAGCAAGGAAACAGCAAAATGTAATGGCAGCAGCAAAAAACCAATTAGGCTGGAATGAGCTAAATATTACACAACAGAAAAAGAAACAGGAAATCAAACACAGACAGTAAAACCACCTAATGCCCAGTAGATTGCGAAATGTGGATGCAAACAGAAATTATAACACAAGCATTCTTTTATCTAATGCAAGTATTCAATTGACCAAATGCTGGTGGCTGCTGATAGACCTGGTAAAAAATTCAGGGTTGATAGAACTGGAATAAAACAAAACCTGCTCTCTCTTTACAAAACAGGATTTACAAAAGAGCATTGTTCTGTTATTTCCTACATTGAAAAGTCTTCCCAAGCATATCACAGTTTCCCACAATGGTGTTCCCCTTTCCTGTAAATACTGCAATAAGTACATTACAAATCACTAAGTATACTGTGCTGCCTTTTGCCCACTGTTTTTGCAACTAGATGCAAAATATGCCAAGAACACGTTTAACTGCACATGCTCACATAATTTATGTATGCACCAAAGCTAAATATCTGTTTATAGCAACTTAGTCAGAAAGCTTTCTTTAGGAAAGCCAATTTGCATTGACTTGTACTGAGAAGAGAATCAGCTTGGGGTATACAGGAAGGAGCATCTTTAGCACTTACAATATTGCTATTCCACCATGTGATTCTTGAAAAATATGAACCGTTACTTGTTTTTCAGAGATGATTATCAGAGAAACACTTCAATACATCTACAGATACAGGAAACCTGTTGAAAGATTTAAGGACCAATTCTTCTCCAGCCCCAGAGAGAATGGAAAGTTCTGAAAGGCAAATTCATTGTTTTTGACTATTCTTCATAAACAGAAATAGACCTCATCCTATGATTTCAGTAATTCAGAGAATTCACTGAAATAATTAGCAAATTAGTTTTGCCAACAGTGCATATTATATGGTACATTCGAAAATATTTTGTTTCTGATATCATATGGTCACTTCTTAAATTAATATGCTATTTTATAAGGACAATCTGAATAGGTCAGATGCACTCAGAAGATCAAAGGGTCAGATTTAACCACCCAGCTTCAAAAGTCCACAGTTAGACATTCACATCTCTGCTAAGTCCATGCTGCATAGACCACCTTCACAGTCAAAGAAGAGAATTGGCTTTTTTAGGACACAATAAAATTGGTAATAAAGTAGATATTGCAAAATCTCAGATTATTGTACTTTCTAAATGACTGTTTCTTTCCCCTTAGTATAAAGGACAAGTATGAGAGATATACTGTAGACACAAATTGCTGTTCTCAATTTGGTGAACATGAGCACAAGTCATCAAGAATTCTTTCCACTGCTGTTAGAAGCAAATGCAACATACCTACACTCCAGTCCATTTCCTCCACTGCATCACCATATAAACCATGCTTGCTCTTTCCTTTGAAATTTTCTGAAGCATAGAGAGCAGTATGGACATGAAGATAAGACAGGACAAGAAGAAATGGTGCATCACTGTTCCTGGAAAACAAAACAAACCAAACCCACACACTCTTAGTATATTTTATAATAAGATTTCTACAAATAAATTTTTCTTCAATAGAATTTTAAAAAAAACAAACACTCCCTGCACCCCCATAAACAAACAAACACAAAAACAAAACAAAAAAAGATAAAAAGGAATACTGTAATTGGTTACAGGGTAATTCTGAATAAGCACACGTTCAGAGAAAATGCTGCTCTTTTACTAACTTGAAAGCAAAAATAAATGGCAAAATCCATCTAAATACTACTTGCTATATATATTGAGAAAGAACTTGTTTAAAGGCAGAAATCTAGCAGTTTCTGAATATAAAATCCTCTCCTCATTTTACAAGTATACTTTTAGAAACTTTGATATAATTGCTGTTCAAAAACATACCCTCAGCACTACATATCTACATGAACCACAATTTCCTGCCTCGCAAAGTCATGTGGAAGCTGATCAGTTAAACTGTTATGGGGACCTGGGTCTTTATTCTGGACTAAGGTATATTTTTCTTTCAAAGATATATACATGTATGCATGTGCCTCTACATAACCTCAAAGTCATACTAATATAAAAATTTTTCTTCTCAATGTAATGAACAGTCTCCATTGTCTTCTATTTCCTAAAGAGATACAAAAGAAAGAGTGCAATAACAAGACTCTCTGTAAATTCTGTTGTTCATGTGATCTGTCAACACGATATTTATGATCAATTCCAGCAGGCTGTGAAAGCACAGCTCAAACAAGTACTTCTCCTTATGCATTATTTATGCTACTTTACTTAAAATTGTGTCGTACTTTCCAAATTTACTGCTATACGCTCTAACAGCATTTGCAGTACATTATGCATATTGTAAATACCAACTGAACCACAAAAGCACGACCCACAAAACTTGTCAGGATCTCACCTTAAAGCACACGGCTAATTGCTGACTACTTTTAGTTTTATTTATCATATTTTCCCTCACCAGCCTCTAGTGGATAATACCTGTGATCCACATCAGCAGCAAAGGGAGACCATGTATTTCCTCAAGCAGTTGGTTCATCCACCCTTTAAAGAAGGGAGGACAAATACAGACATGCTCATAAAAACTATTTCTTTAAAATTTACCAAAAAATCCTAACATTTAAACTTGAAAATGAAGTCTTTTTGTAGAAGAGATTAATCTGATATCAATACTTTCCACTTAAAGAAAAATAATTAAGTTTAATCTAGTATATTTATGATCCATTTTTTTCTCTTTCCTTAGCTGGATCTGTTTATTTTCACAATTTGCATTGTTAAAGCTTTTTTTTTTCTACCAGCATATACAGTAGTATAAGTACAGTAGGTAAATACAAAATGGGAACTTTTTATCCATATTACTCACTTGATAAGTGTGTTTCTGACGGGGATTTTTTCTTCTTAAAATAGTCTCATTTTTTTTAGGAAACTCAGAACACAACATTCTTCATGTGGAAAATGGATTGAAAAAAATTTTTATTCTCTTGCAAAAATCTGTACATCAATCCTGTATTATCTAATTAATATAAAATACTGATCCAAAAATTTTAGGACGTTTTTCATAAAATATACACTTTCAACAAAGTTGTTTGTTGCTATTTGAAAGGTCATACATTTGACATCTTTTCACAATTGTAGTAAAAAATAACAGGAGATCCCTGAGCCAATTAAAAAGGCTGAAAATATCACAAACTGAAGTAAAAAAAAAAAAAAAAAAAATGTATACCCAAAAGTTACATATTTAATATTTACATAATTGTAATACTGACCTTTCACTTGAGAATTTTACTGCAAGGCAGATGATTTTTGTTTTACAACTTGTATTTTTTTAATGCCTGAGATTATTTTTCCTTAAACACAGTTCACTGAATTGAGATTAATATACAAATTCTATGGTAAAATACCACAAAAAATTATGTTTTATTTTTAACACTGCAGGCTAAATTTAATTTCCATGTAAACTACTTTGTTCTAATGCCATAGAGACACTGCATTCTCATAACTGCCTACTTGCTTTGCTAAAACTATCAATAGCTGCCATTACAAATGTCATTTTCAAGATGAAATAATTCAAGGTTGTTTTGTTTGTTGTTTCTTGAACTCACAGAGAGGTCTAACTTTCATGAAGACTAATCAGGTCCATGATTGATATGGAAGGACATTATATCATTCTCTTTTTTCCAACTAAAATTGACAGCTTTTGATTGACAGCTTGCTGTTGGGTGGAGAAGTGTCTCACCCATTAATATCCTATAAAAGATCAGAGGCAGCTATTTATCTCCTGCCAAAACACTTTGAGGAGAATCATAACTGAATACCTTTACTCTGACCTTGAAAATGGAATGACAATACCAGCTAGTATGTAGGAGAGAAATTTGACAATAACAGCTTAACTCCTGAACCACTTCAAAAAACAGCTTTCAAAACTGTATTTCCACTATCTTTTACACAGCCCAAACACAGAGAATCTCCATTTCAAAAGATTTGAGATTTTTTATCCTCATAGGACTCACACAGATTTTTCAATTTATTGAGTAGCTAGAGAGATTACATGCACCTGACATAAGATATCCTTCAGAGTGTTTTTAATGGATCTTGAAAACATCTTAAAGCATCACATTGCTGGTGACTCCTCTGCATTGCAAAGCACCGGGTTCTTCTTTTTTATTGTGAGCTGTCTTTATACTATTCAAATATTCAGCTCAGGCTTGAACTGTAAAACACAGCTCTAAAGTGGGTGAGAGAGCAATTAAAACTAATCTGATATTGTGCTTCAAACACAAGTATTTTTACTTTTTTCCTGCAAATCTACTCTAAATGCTTGCTGCTTTGAAATCTCCTTGGGCAGTTGTTTGATTTTCTGTGCACTTAAGTGGCACAGTTGACACATTGCAGGGAAGGAACACCACCCAGAGGCACCAGGACAAGCTCAAGAGTCCGGCCCATGAGAATTTAATGAAGTTCAACAAGGCCAAGTGCAAGACCAAGTGCACATGGGTCAAGTCAACCCCAAGCACAAATGCAAACTGGATGAAGAAAGGATTGAGAGCAGATCTCAGAAGGACTTGGGGGTGGAGGTTGACAAGCTCCACATTAGCTGGCGAAATATGCACTTGCAGCCCATAAAGCCAACATACCACAGGCTTCATATGAAGCAGTATAACCAGTAAGTAGTTCTTGAACGCTTCCAAGGATGTGGCATCAACAACTGCTCTACCTGATCCAGTGCTTCACCACACTCTGAATAATGAATTTCTTCATAACATCTAATCTAAACCTGCCCCCTTTCAGTTTAAAACTACCACCTGTCACCATCTGTCCTTAAAAAATATTCCTTTTCCCTCCTTTTATGAGCCCACTCAAGGTCCTGGAAGGCTGCAGTGAGGTCTCTCTTGAGCCTTCTCTTCTCCATGCTGAACAACTTCAGCTTTTTCAGCCTGTCCTCATAAGAAAGGAGTTTCATCCCATTGATCATCTTCTTGATCGTCTTCTGGACCCACTGTAACAGGTCCACATTTTTCTTGTGCTGAGCACCTCACACCTCGATGCAGTACTCTAGATGAAGCAACAGTGTGTTAACACAACCGGACAGACACATGACATCTCCTTTCCTGTAATATTCCTTTTGTTATAAAAGTTCTTCTTATTCAGTATCCCACAATGGATAAATTCATTACTTCTTATGGTTGCCTCCCCTACTTCCAGATTAGATCATTAGTAAGACAGTGCTCTTTGTGATAGGACTGGTTGAATGCACTTTATTAAAAATTCTTGTTTCAGCAGGAGGAAAAGCCAAATTTTGGCTTAGTTGTATCAAAGTAGGACTGTTTTACATGCTGGATTTTGTTTTGTTCTTTTTGCTAATAGTGCTAAAACTCTTGTTGGTCTGAATGAATCCATGAATGAAGGTTTCTGTCCTGCTCTTTTAAAATACACACCTTCAAACACAGATGTCATGTTTTCATTTTTTTTCAAAACTAGAAAGAGAATTCAAGACCACCTGGAGATAATTTATCAAGCCAGAAAAGGTTTTGAAAATGTAACAGAAAGGGGGGAAAAATGTAAATGCATATAGAAAACCTGACTCTTTCTAGTTGATATTAAAAGTAGGATTTTTTACTAATATATCTGCATTTTTGCAATCTTCCATGCCAATAGACAAGACACTTCTACTTTTCCAATATCATACCTTCACTGTTCCCTTTAAATACTTAAGGTAAACAATTCACATATGTTTTTATTTCTTTTCTATATAGCCTGTTTTTCCCCCTCCTAAAGAACATTTTTGTAAGCATGGAGAGAAAAAAAAGAAATTTATCATCTAGTACAAATTAAAGTCATTAATAAACCCTCTCATCCACAAAGCTTTGGAGTCTAGTACACAGATCTGCTTCTGTTTTAGAAGCGTTCCATTGACCATTCAGTCTGCTACACACTGCAGAACTAGTGAGGTCCCTAATAATTTTCAAATGATCTAAAGATTTTGTAAAGCCCTATATGAACCCACATCTTCTTCCTATTACCCTCTTGTTCAAAAGACATAATCAGAGCTCTGAGAGAAAAGGCAAGATGATCCAGTAAAGTTGTTACAGCTTATAAGTTACTACATTTTTTAATATATGTGCAAATATACATTACATGTGTACAGAGATACACAAAGTCTTCTCTATAATGTTTATTCTGCTGCAAACTATAAGGAATATTCTTGTAGGATTCCTTAAAACACTTAATTTGAGAACTGCAGCTTCAGTACAACATGATAACTGCTCGACCTAGTGATATGTGGAAAAATTCTAAACTACAGTCTCCTAGAGTAGATGACTAAAAATTTGAATAAGTGTTGCAACAGTGTTTCGAGGAGTGAAATAGAATAGATAAAGAGAAAATTTACAATTCATTAACAGTTATAAAATTTTGAAAATTAAGCTTATGCAATCTATGACTGGTAAAACTAAGCAAGAAAATTCTACAAATTCACCTTCACCATAGCTTTTACATATTTAAAAGTATTTTATATTTATTTAAATATAATAATGTTTGTATTTAAATACTGTTTTCCAGAAACTAGATTTCATTAGACTCTTAAAAAATATTATTATTATTTGTGATCAGGCATAGAAATTTCTCAGGGAGGTATTCTGTATCACAGAGTGGTATTTTTGCATTGTTAATTTCTGATATGCTAGAAATCGGACTCTGGCATTTTGCAAAATTGGATTTTCTGTGCAGCTGGTCATTGAAGGGCATGCTGAAGATGTATGAGTGACAACCACATTGAATTTAACATGAAATAATTAGCATCTATTTGACTTTCAAATACATTGTAATACTAAGAGAGCATTCTGATAGCTTTACAACATGTAAACACACTTCCTTTTAGGAAAAAGCAATTAGAATTAACATACACAGAGCTGACCTGCCCATTTACAATTAGGATAAGCAGCTACACTACTACCTGTTTTTACAGATCTGACACTTGTAATTGCATATATTCGTCTCCAGTGCCATTTTTGGGCATTGAATTTTGTATTTGCTCTCTTAAGCAAATCCTATCTATTAAGGAACAAACAAAAATTGTAATATGCATGCACCAGACTAAGGAAGATAAAATGCAATACCACCTCTCCAAAAACCAGACCAAAGCACAACAGCACATAGCTGTACACTATGAAGACATTATAAGACTTTAAAAATACAAATTGTAATAACTATATAGAATCACAGGCCAAAGCAGGCCATCCAGCAGTCTGAGGTAGTTGTTCTGAAGACCCCTCTCCTTATTTTGCTAGGAATCAAACACGCTATCATTCTGTGATCTCAGTGCCCAAACAGCCTCCAGCCACCACGGCACCCACCAGTCTCTCTCTGTTCACAAAGCAGGGTGCCTCCCCAGGGTGGTCCACTCACCAGCTATGTCAGGAAATTATTTTACATACACCCCAAGAACCACCTACACTGTTTCCTGACCACTGCACTGCATTTCTAGCTCTGGTAAGCTGAAGTCTCCCTCATGAACAAAGGCCAGGAACTGTGAGACTTCTCCCAGCTGCTTATAGAATATTTTGTCTTCCTCCTCATCCTGTCTGGGTGGTTCATAACATACTCCCACCATGGTGTCTACTTTGTTGGCCTATGTTCTGATTCTTACCCATAAACACTCAAACTTATCATTACCATCATTAAGCTCTCAATAATCAAAACACTTCCTAACATAAAGGTCTACTCCACCACCCTCCTTCTTTGCCTATTCCTTCTGAAGAATTTGATGTTTACACATGGTGAGAAGTCACAAAACTGAAAATTACTGAGAAATAGCTAGAAAAGAGAATGCCTGGAAGTCCATCACCTGAACCCTGAAGAGCTTACAGAGGTAACATTGGCAATAGGTAAATAAACTTACATAGATAAAACACGAGAAAATGAATATACATTCATATAAATTGTATATAAATATAGCATATAAAAAAGCTCTACAAGAAATAACAGTGCTGTTGAAGATTGGAGCTTCATCATAAATTTATTGTAAAGATATTTGACCAACTAAAAGACACATGCTATCTGATGGTTTTTAGTTTGATGATGAAATGTGTATTCAGAACCAGGTAAGGTGAAAGCTTGAATTCTTTAACTTCAGGATTGTTCGCACTCTGGTATAATTGTGCACAAGCACTAACAGTGCACATGACTGAGCTTGCTACTTAATGTATCAGCTAAAGAAAAGGAGACTGTGTGACAAATTCAGTATTCAAACGTGTGGCTAAAGGGCTGAAAGAACTGGAATGACAAGAATGCTGTCAAGCACTGTGACCTCCAAAAACCTTGTGCTCCTTCACTTCTGCAACTTGGTTGCCTCTTGGTGGCCATTCACCTACAAATGGCCAAAGTTCGTGGATTAGTCTCAAAAGCAATGCTGGTGCTCTGCAGTTAATAGGTATGAACTCTATCATGTCAGAAAGAGTTCGTCAAAGCAAATATTGATTTTGTTGCTCACACTAATACACGGGGCAGATCAGTTCAGTGAATATTAATCTAATTACTCATATCCCCAGGAGTAAGGTTTGTGGTCATCTACTTTGCATGTGGATTCATTAAAGGGCACAGTTAAGATTGCTCAAATGCCCTAATTGCTTCTCAATACTCTAAAATGTTTGGATATTCTCTAATATAACATTGACTATGAAGAGTTTGGGTTATAATTCTCACTGTAATAGCAGCACTCCTGTAACAAAGTTTGCTGTAAATTATGAATCTGTGCTATTAACCTTGACTTCAATTTAACATCACTGCTGTCTGAAAACTACACTGACATTTGAGGCCAAGTGCCTAAATGATGTAAAGCCACTTACTTCCAGCTGGGTCAACAAAGCTATGCTGACTTAGATGATACATTATGTTTTTTTCCAGCTCTAAACACTGGGGTCAAGCAACAACACTAATCTACATGGTAACGTTAAACATATTAATACAATTAAGAGTTACTAGTCTTCTATAATTGATTTCCATCTTGAACTCACTTATTTTGAGGCAACCATTTTATTGTCATGGCATTGAAATCTGAAACATTCATAAATACCCAAAACAGTATCACTACAGGCACTTTATATACTTGTAAATAATGGAAGAATATACCAACATATAGTAAATGTACTTGAGAGTGTTCTGAAATCACCAAAGACTTGGTCAACTGTGATCTCTCAACAATTTTCAAATATGTTTGTTCATGTGTTTGTAATAACAAAGTACTTCACTGTTTAATTAGTTACAATATATCAGAGGAGGCATCTTTATATCTATGCACATTGCCAAGAGGAAATAAAGATGATTTAGTTAATTTATAAATACTTATGAGAATGTTGATTGTTGGGAACACTTACTCATTTAAGGAAATTTGTTATAAAAAACTTTTTTTTCAGTAGAATGTGTAGAAATGACCACATAAAATATTCATAAGGATAGAAATGATAACAAAAAAGGCAGTATGAGATTGAGATTTTAGATAAACATTTTTTCTTGCTAACAGCTAGAGGCAGCTGCTCTGTACAGTCATTAAGTCCAGAAAATTTAGCTGCAGATTCTTGGGACATGTTTTCATCCAGAAATGACATCATATGCATGTATTCACAGAAACTAATGCTACATACTTTAAAGAATAGTAATTCAGAGATGTGAAATAGCAAAAAGGAACCATGACTTAGGATGGTTATGCAAACCCAATGTTTAGGTGGCCCAATATGCTGGCTGTTAAAAACATTATTTTCAAAACCAGAGGGCTGAGCAGAGGGGCAGGATCACCTCCCTGCTGGCACTGCTCTCCCTAATGCCCCCCAGGATCCCATTGGCCTTCTTGGTCCCCAGGACACGCTGCTGGCCCATGGACAGCTTTGTTGTGCACCAGGACCCCCAGGTCCTTCCCACAGAGCTGCTTTCCAGCAGGTCACTCCCAGCCTGTCCTGGTGCTTGGGGCAGAAGCTAGCATCCTAATTTCTAAAAATCAAATATTTTCCAAATTACAGTCATAAAAGTGGAGTAATCTAAAGTGCCAGTATCTTAAAAAAATTGACATTTGAATGCCTTTTAATGGATGCATCAACTCAATGATGAAGAACATTCTCCCATTCCAGAAAAATCATGGATTATGACTCTGCATTGTGTTTTCACAGAATTAAGTCACACCACAAAAGATTTTTCAAAATTTCAAATTACATTAAATTCTTAAGAATTAAACATTTATCTTTTTCTAGAGAAATTAATTACATACCTGGTATAAGGAAACCAGTCATTCCTACCAAAAAAATAATTTCAATCATCTTTTAAAGGAAAAAAAATATGATCATATATATTGACATATTCCTTGTACCCACCAGATCACATTTTTTTCTAATTTTCAGAAGCACTGTCATTATGAAATGCCAACATTAACTTACAACACAGTCAGAAACCTACCTTCCAATAAACTGCATGGCTTCTTTTGTCAGCCTCTGAGTAAGGTTCTCATAGGACAGGGGCTGCTGGATAATCTGATGGTCCCTCATCAAAAAGCAGTTTAGGTGTCGAAAATGATAGAAGAAAAAAATCAAAACCGCAAGTGAAATTGTGATTACTAACAAGAAGTAACTCAGTGCTTGGAAGGATACTTTGAGAAGGCCAATGTACTGCACTATTGCCAAAGACACAAGGGCGATTCCAGTGATTTGGATTGGGATGACAAGGCTTTTCTGAACCCCTTTTAAAAATACGCTGCCTTGGCCAGGTTTGCAGTCTCTTAAATTGGTCACGGGAAGGCCATAGAAGTAATCAAATCCATGACTGAGGGGGTGGTGACAGAAGTCATTATTGCTTTCACAGTTCATCCCAAGATGCCACTTTCCTACAAAGAGAGAAGGACAGGGAGTATTTTTGTAGTTAAATCATCAAACTTACTTTTAATGTGCATTATTTCAAACATGAAATTGTCACTATCTGACTGATATCCCCCTGCTCTAAGCATTTATTGTGTGGATCCCTATTTTCTATTTAAACCTTCTTTGTGCCTTCATCAAAGATTTTTTTTTTCATGTCTGCTTCTTCATCTCAATTAGAAATAGCTTGTAATGGCTGCTGCTGAAGAACATTAAATTCTGAATGAGCTAGCAGGTCATTGAAGAGCAAGAGTGCCCTGACAGACAGTTAACTTTGGAAATTAAAAATGTGTAGTTGTCATAAGAAAATACTGTTTTGTAGCAGCTATTGATTGAAGAGGAAGAACCAATATGGAAGTAAAAAGTATATTTTCTGATATTTTTCTGGCAAATAATTTAACTACTTTAAAAAAAAATAAAGACAAAAGAAGGAGAAAAAACAGTAACAAATAGAAAATAAATCAAGACTAGGGAAATGATTAAAGCATTTATTATTTAAATGATGGCAAAATCTCTGAAATTGCCAATATCCCTCAAAATACACATATATGTAGTGTGGCTGATAATTTTGTATTTATACATTTCATATATATAAATAAAAAACAACAGTAGCAAGTAAATTTCTGTCAAATTCTATCTCTCACAGCATTTTGACCCAGGAAATCACTCTAATTCTGCAATAATGTTGGACACTGTCTGACACAAGAAATCACTGAGCCTGATTTGCATTATACTAATATAATCTAGATTCATAATTATTAATGTAAGTATCTAGATAATTCATTCTGTGACTCAGGTACAATCTCTTACCATATGCTTATGCATAGCTTAGCACAACAGACCTAACTGGTAGCTGTCATATGAATCAAAATGCATAATTATAAAAAAAATTAAAATTCAGTTAAGATTATTGAGATAGATTATGGATAGAGCTATGCACTTTGCTCTCAGCAAGAAAATGTGCTGAATATTTAAAAAAAAAAAAACATTCTGGCCTTGACAAAACAGATGACATTATATACTGCTGGGCCAAATTTTATTTATTTTTCTGAATCAAACACCTAAACATGACCAGCATAATTCTGGGGTTATGATTGTAAAAGAGATAAACAAGAAAGTCTGCAAACACAGTAAGGATTCATTCCCTTAACTTATCCCAAAGAAATTTGAAATATTTGTTTTAAAGACTTCAGAGTACCCATGGCTGTAAATGCAAAACAGAAAATAAAAGCATATACAGAATATTTCCCTTTTCCAAACCATCCCAGCTTTTATACATCTTAAGAGAGTCCTGATGCAAACAGTCCTGAACATCTCCTGGGTCTCCAGAACAAGATATTCATCCTGCACCTTTTCCTTCAGCTGTGACAAATGCAGGTACTGCAGTACCAAAGAGGGTGAACATGGGATCAGTTCTGCTTTTTTTAAATTTAGCATATTAGCTGGATGTTCTTATTTCTCTTCCACAAATAACATAACTGAGGTATAGGATGAGAATGTCATATGCCTAAGTTCATCTGTCATGAGTCCAGTTGTCCTCATAGGTCTCTTGATGATCTTAAGTTAAAAATAACTTCTGTATATCATCAAAGCAGGTATAAAATATTTTCAGGTCTGCTAATGTGCCATTGAAATGAAGGCCTCTACCCCTTTCTTGTTCTATCAGAGCTTTTCCCTGACAGATGGCCCCTCACCTGAGGTGGTGTTCTGCTTTTTGTGAACAGAATACTTCTGGTCACTACTTTTGACGTTGTCCAGTGAAAATTAGTGTGGTCAATTAAAAAAACAAGCAGTACACACCATTGTACTGAAATTTCAGAAGATATGATGGTGCTATAAAGAGCTAGATAAGGCTGGAACTCTGATTTTCATTCCCAGCACCCATTTGAAAAGAAATGCTTCAATTATTCTCTTAGTTTTGGATGAGTGTTTTAATGGAATAAACATAAAGCCAGATGTGTAACATCTGTGAGCATGAAACAACTGTCATCAAGTTAGATAAGTGATTTAAAGGTAGAGGCTTATAATCATGAACATAAGTGATCTTCAGGCTTTAGTTTTAAATTCTTTGCTATTATATATTAATCTAAAAGCATCTATAACTCAGTAAGAAAATATGAAAAAGAAATTCAAACAAATTAAGTATACCTTCAAGGTCACTCATTATGATATGGAGTGGTTTTTTTTAACTGGATCTCAACTGCAATCCAGGACAGAAAACCCTTGTAATAATAAATTGGGACAGGGGGAAATATAGGTCCTATTTTTACCAAAAGGGCTTAAGCAAGCACACAAAAATTGTTCAATGTCAAGATGAACTTGGGACTCAGAAAAAGATTTGTTGAGAAGCAACTTAAGCCAAACAAAGCAGAGATCAGGTTATCAGGAAAGGCAACAGAAGCCCCAGTTCAAATTATATCGGCAGCTGTGACGGAGTGACACAATTGCCATTCTCAAATAGCTGGGGAGGTAGAAGGTTTTGATAGACCCTGCACTACTCTGAAAAAGCAAGTTTTGACTGGGTCCACAATACGTGTTTTGTTTCACTCCTTGTGACAATAACCCCTGCCTTGAGCTAGTGCTTGAACAGATTACTGTAATGTGCTTTAGATTCTGGGGCCCTTCTGAATCAGAGAGCAATGCAAAATGCTCTCGTCTCTTTGCCAAGTGATGCTTCATAGAATGGACACTTCACATAAGCATCATAAGCATTTCAGCAGATTCTACCAAGCTTTTGAGTGAAATTTATGCCGTTAATTGTAAATTATGAGTACTGTAATAATTGGAGACCTAGGCTTCTTTCCCTCTCCGTCAGCCACAATTAAGATTTCTACAAAGTGAAAGCAATGTAATAAAAGGCAAGTGGAAATGAGAGGCAAATCCTATTCAGCCAAGAAACTTCACTTCCATTTCTCAGAGTGCAGAATGCTGAGGACACTACAGAAATCCATGTTTCTCCTGTATTTTTCCCTCAGATTGTAGAAAAGGGAGCAATATGAAGACTGATTTTATATAATGATATATTTCTTTTGGAATTATTTTGTACTTTTTAGATAAATGGGAAGATACAAGATGTGGAGTAAAACGCAAACCGAAATATTTTATGTTCCTAAGGAAATATACTTATTTGAAGTACATAGCAAAAATTATAAAAAGTGTATGTGCATATAGTATTAAGATGTACAGATTTTAAGCTGTTTTATGAATAACAGTTGTACTAACTCCACTCCATAGACTCAGTCAATCTTGGACACCTTACCACTGTGATATGTCCAAACATTACAATACTTCATTCTGAAAGAAATAAGTACCAGTTATCAATTACTATTTTAGCTTTGGAGATAAGCTACATAGGTGGATTTTAAACTTCTCTGGATGCTGGACAACACACTAGCAATAGTGAGGAAAAATTAACGTTTACTCAACTATAATTGAGTATAGCAGTAGTTAAAATACTATCTATCAAATTTAAGGGAAATTTTTGCATTATGAATAGCTATTTCCAACAAAACATCAACATTTTTTCCCACTGGTGAAATATTGCATATTCTATGCATCTGCTTTTTTGATATAACTTGGTTTTGTTGCAGGTCTGATTGTGTGCTCCCCTGACAGATCTATTGGTTGTCACCTTCTTTATGTCACAGGGGAAAACGATGAGGTAGAAAAGTGTATACATAAAGTAGATTTATAGCTAGAATATATTTTGGGACATATCAAACAAAAGGAATCATATATTCAGAAGAGAAAAAAAAATTAAAAAAAGAAATAAAAATGCACCTAGGGAAGAAAAATAATGTCCTTAGAGAGGAGATTGGCAAAACAAACAGAAATGATACTACAGGCTTGAGGAACAGAAAGGCTTCAAATGGCCCTTATGCCAATCCATCACTGGTGCAGGATTTGACAATGAATTGTTTGGAAACTGCTGAATTAGATTGAGCCAAGCAAAGACACCCTGACCAAGACCAATATGATGTGATAAGAATACCAGCAAAAGCAGAAAATGGACTTGTTGTGAATCAGACTGCCTATCTAGTCTTCAAATCTACATAATTTTTCTTTCTGTCATTCACATATGCTTTATCCTTTATTTTAATGCACTTCTTGATTTTTGGAAACCTTCATTATACTCTAAGGATATGGTAATATTACATTTTATGGTGTCATAGCTATCATTCAGGCCACTTGGAAGAATTGTTCATTAAGCATCACAGAGATAACTTCTGGAGATCTAAGTGGCAAGCTGTCATGTTGCAGCAAAAGTAGTTAAAAAAAGAACATAAACTAGGTCAGCCTCAGAAAATTATTTGTATTAATGTGCTTGTTACAAACAGAAAAAAAACAGTCTTTAATTGAATATGGAGAAATAAGAATTAAGTCCACAAGGAACATGACAAATTATGAATGGCTTTTTTTATGCTATGATTCCAATACACGTACACTAAATAAACTTCTGATAAGAATTTCTGGTTTTCTATTTTCATTCCTTCATGGTATTTTATGCTTTGTAAGACTGGGGTATAGCTAGGATTTTTAGTTAGAACATTGACACTGGTTTATCGACATAATACAGACATTTTTTGAACAGTGGCATGAATTGTTAGCCTTGCTAAAAAGCTTGATTTAAAAAAAAAACAAAAAAATTACTCCCAAAATTGCAAGTTTTTGTTTCGTTTAAAAAACAAATTTTATACATCCTTCATCTAAATTAATTTAGAAATATTCCAGCATGATCTCTGCACAACTATTCCATGGTAATTCCAGTACAGAAACATGTTATGTAATACAAGTTGAACTTCACAAGAATCTTCTAAAATATAAGCAGTGTGGAATAAGTTAGAGGCCAAATTAAGAAAATAAAATCAGAAATCTTTAATGTGGTACTTGTATGATATTAATTCCAATTCTATTTAATATTAATCTAATATTATTCCTTTTGCCCATCACTGAATATTTATGCTGCAATCAGTTGTCTGAACTATTTTTATAATGAGAGAGAAATATATTTTTTATAATAAATATCTACCAAATAATATTAAAATTTTCCCAGAAACACCGATTTCTCTTTGATGTTTAAGAGGGTAGCCCAGGCACAATGTTACTTACTTTAAGGGAATTTGAACACTGGTGAAATGAAAGCAACCACATTGCTGACTTGTACCCTGTGATCAATTTCTCATTGCCTCCCTGATGTAATCAAACTCCTATTTATACTGAAAATTTTTCAAGAGCTTGACTAATTTTCAGTTTGTTCATCGTGTTTCTTCAGTACCTTGCAAAATGAGACTATAACTACATGAGTGAATTAGACATACTTACCTGACTAGTGCTCCACACAGGCATGGGAATGTGCTCAGCTTTGTTCCAGAAAAATAAATTCATTATACTGTGAGGGAGAAAAGCTTAATGCAGGCCCTTAAAAGCCTGCTTGACAAGCGAATGTTATTTCATTAAAATGAAAGAAAACAGTGCTGCGCATGTCTGCAATTTTACCTATTAGAGCTGTTGCATAACCTTTCTGCTTCAGGAGTTTGGAAAAAGTTATTTCTTCAGAAGGAAGTCCCCCAGAAGAGGCAGAAAATAAGAAGACACCAACTCGTGAGAAGGCAGCCATTCCTAAATACAATAAAAATGAATGAGACCGGGATAATACAAAGAAAGAATTTCCATTCATTAGTTCTGCATGTCTTTTTTTGCCTTAGGTTGTATCACTTAAATGACATATTACAATTACAAATGACATATTACAACAAGTGTTGCAAGTGGAAGATATAATCATCCATTTAGGCGAGTGAGATCTTTTCTGTATTGACACGAGAAATTGAGACACAGAGAAATACTCTGGGGCCAGCCATCACATAAATAGCTGCAGTCCCTTCTTTAAATTTTCTATGGTACAGCAAAATTTAAGAAGTTGAGCCTGCATAATTTATTTTTCTTGTAAATAGGGAGGGAATAGAGATGAGGACTAAATGAGATCATTCCCAAGTTCTACTTTGAGAATTTCCCCTGTTCTCATATGTGGTTTTCTACAAGCCTTGAAGGACTTTTGAGAGAAGACATATTGAAATAGGGCAGTCTTACTGCAGAGCATGTAAATATCATGAGGTCAGAAAGAGCAAGAGAGAATCTGATCCTGTAAATAGAGTGGCTTGAGCTGTCAGCATTGATAGGGTGCTCCAGTGGCATGAAGACACATCATCCAATGCATGCAGAGTGAGTGCACTGAAGGAGCATCAGATACCAGCTAACAAGAAAACATCTAAATAAGGCACAGCAATTTCTATACACTAAGAATCCTAGAAACAACAAATGAGCTTATATACTGCTCTCACGATGAGGAACTTGAGAGCTCAGGTTCATGAAAATTAGATTACTAGGATTCCAGATGAGAGCTGGCACTGAAAATAGACAGTAAGAACAGAGAATATCTATGCAAATCTGTGCAGATGTATCTTCAGGAAGTCTAAATTATGCAACTGGATGATTACAGTGCCCAAGTTACATGACTGATGTAGACAACCAGAATCCTCCCTCTGGTATCCCTTGTGGTTACATGAGAAAAAAACTTGTTAGACTGGTTTACTGAAGAGAGCTCAACCTACCCTTCAAATGCTGACTTCAATTTTTCACCCCAAATAGTTTTGCCGATCAATGCTTCAGATAGGTTTAGTCATATATTTTTCTATATTTTATTTTTATATATTTTTATATATTTCAAGCTCTTGTAACTGAAATCAGTGTAAGTGATTTCTACATTAATTTATCAGAAGGAAAGTGCAGAAGCATGATTTCTTTTTTTTCATCATTACCTTTCTCTGAGCTTGTGTCTCATCCAGTACTTCATTTTGGAAATTTTTTCTTCAGCTCTATTTGTAGGAGTTTTATATTTCTAACATTTTTTCCACATCATGATTCTAGAGTCTTCTATAATAAACCTTTGCTAGTTCTTCAGTGATATTTGGAAGAAGTCCATATTTAGAAATTTTGCAACTTAAGTAAGACAAAGTTCAATTTTTGTACCTATATGGAAGTGATTAAGTATGTCTGAGATGTAATCAGTGAAGAAAAAAAATTCGTTCAAGTGCTAATTTTTCAGAAATAAGAACAAGGAAGATAATGGAAAGTGACCTGTAACTTTACCTACAGTAAATATTAATAGCAATATATCTGTAATAACAGGTATATAAGATTTTCCTTTGTAGATGAATGTAATGGAAAATTTAGCAAGTTATATTAGCTGGCACTTTTGCAGAAGCTTGTTACTTGATTTGAGTGAGCACGAACATATCAAGCAGGCTCCAGAGTCTTGCTTTGCTTTCATTCCCAGAAGCAAGGACAGGATGTTTTATCACTAATGAACAAGTGATCTGATTAATGCATAATGATCCTTGCTAAAAATGATTTTAAGGGAATGTTAAAGTTGCATGGCTAAGCACTGAGAAGCTCAGTCCCAGCACACTAAAATAAACAGACTAGATTTTCATTGACTCAAATAGTCTTTGGATCAGGTATTTTAAAAGTAAGAGAAATTAAATGCATGTATTCACAGGATACTTAACACTGTGTATGGGTAGGTATGGAACAAAAATAACAGTTCAAGTAGATGAGAGATTTTTTGCTCTCTTCTTCTCAGTTTTAAGGACAACTTGAGTACCTTAATGAACTGTCCTGCCTTTACCTCCCCTCTGTAAAATAAAAAGAAAACCAAAACAGAAACCCAACAATTTGTCCAAACAAAAAGCTTTAGCAGAAATAGAAATTTCTGAGAAGTATTTACATTGTGTTCTTCCACTGAGTCTTTCTAGATGCATCTTTGTGATGTTCAATACTTGGGCTGCTCACCAACACAGTGGGAGCAGCCCAAATGCAACAGTGGAGGCAGGCAAAGAGCAGGGGTCATTGAATAGTGGAGGAATTTCACAGAATCGGAGAATCACAAGATATGCTTAGTTGGAAGAGACCTACAGGGATCATTGAATTCAACATCCAGCCCTGTACAGAACATCCCCATGTGCCCCAGAGTATTGTCCAGACACTTCTTGAACTCTGTCATGTTTGGTGCATGCAGCACTTGAGGTGAGGCCAGCCTAGCACAGAGCAGTTTGGGACAATTCCTTCCCTTGCCTGGCTGGAAATGTTGTGCCTGATGCATCCCAGGACATGGCTCACTTTAAATAACCAGCCAGATTGCTTTGTCAGTATTTAAACAAAACAAATTTTTACTCGCTAAAAATCTTTATCTTTTTGTCAACTCTTCTGAAATGTGAAAATTTGCCATAGAAATGAAATATTTCAAATATAGACCAACTCTGCTGAACTTGATCAGTCACTGAAAGGACTGACAATTTACCATTACTCAATCTGCCAATGATAAACAAATCAAGAAAGGCCAGACAAAAAAAAGCTGCATACAGTTTACTGTAAATAAAATATTATTTATGTATAAATAAAGTGATGGGACTTTACCTGATCTTATAGGATATCTCCCTGTCAGGAAAGCTGCCCTGCTTGGAGTACAAAGAGGGGATGCTGCTATATGCTGAGTAAGCGTCACTCCTTCATCTGCTAGCCTGTCAATATTAGGGGTTCTGGAAAAACACAAGCAGGTGGAAAAAAATGCACAAAAATTATTATTTGGATACAGGCATGGTAAGCACAAGGCATCTAAGGCAAAAGCTATCAGGAAAATCCAGTTAAAATTTACTGTATGTAAATTACCAAAAGCATGGTGGGGTTGCAATTCCAAACACTATCACGTCAAATATTTTTACATTAGATATCAATACTGAACAGAGACACTGTAACATTGTGGTAAAAATCTTTTTCCCCACTTCTTCTATTCTTCATGGCCAGTGTTAAACTGCAACATCTAGACATATAGTATTGCAACCCTTTTTAATGTGTTCCTTGATCAGAATTGCAATTTTACAACCTTTTTTCTTCAGTAATGAGGACAAGAGAGACTAGAGAAACGTTATGCTTCCTTATTCCCTATTTGGTGTCTCTTCTGTCTCTCCCCAGCAAAAGCTTTTTGGGGTAGGGATAATTTCTTGTGGTGCTATCAGCCATTAGAAGAGATTCAAGTGATTAAGACTCTGTGTTATGCTCTATAGTAACAATATCTACGTGTCTGACATGATTATGTCTGCTCTATTAGACCAAGGGGTACAACCTAGCTTCCATATCTGTGTGGGAAACTTGTCTGTGACCTGGCTCATCATGCAGATTAAAATTGGTTCCTGCAGGAAGAGATCCTGTGTCCTTGGTTCTACAGATAAAAATTATTAATGCAGACTGGCCAGCAGCTGCAGCATGCTCTAATAGTTCTCTGACCCTGCAGATTAATGACCGCAACCTCCAGGCACAGTAGTGCTCCCATCATCTAAGTCTGAATAGTCAGAAACATTAATTTTCCAATAGAATTATTTTCTATCTGTAAAGTTGCCTACTGATAACAATCAGTAAGATGGAAATTCATCATATTCCAAAAATCTAATTCCAAATTCTCTCAGCAGAGTATATAGATCTTGGGGTTGTTCTGGTGCCTGTGAGGGGAGTGATCCAAGCATCAGTGTTGTATGTATTTTTCCCTAATTAAAACCAGAAGCTGTAACTTGATTTTTTTTTTTTTCTGAGTTACGAGAAGGTTTTACTTCTAACTAACATCAGCAGGAACAAGAGCATTTAACATTTGACAGAAGAGTGCTTTTAGTCTGAATGTTTTATTTAGCTTTGCCAAAGACTTTGCACCACTGAAACACAATGGCTAAATATCACTTGTTCTGTTTATGCAACCATCACATCTAAGCTAGTAGCAAGAAACATCCCAGGGCATACTGCTGCATTATTCAAGTATATTAACATTTGTTTTAATTAATATATTGGCTATTGTATGAGGATAAATTAATGGCAAATATCAGTTCTTTTTTTCCAATTAGTTAATAAGTTAGTCCCAAATAATGAGTGCTTCAAAATATGTTTAATTCATAGTACTTGTGTCATGTATATTCTAGAAGAAAATTGTTGATTATACTTAGTTCTTTAGGGCTACCCTTGTGTGGTTGGTTGCTCAATCCTCTGTTTATAATGCAACTTTTCAGCAGGATAAATGCATTAGCTAAATCTTTGGTCAAAATAAAGAAAATAAGGATTGAATATGCAAATCTCTGGAAAAGTTATTAACTTTGGTTACTCACAAAAAAACCTAATCAAACCTCTGAATGTTCTGGAATTTTTAATTTTAAAAATCCATTGAAAACCAAATAAAAAGCTATGACTCCACCAAATTATCATCCTACCTTAAGGTTCTATTCCCATAACATCCCAGGTCTCCAATACCAAGATCATCAGCCATCAGTAAAATTATATTGGGGTTTGAAACACTGTGTGTTTTGATACAATTTATGGCACACTGGCAAATTATTGGAAGTAAAAGGAGCCTCATCTTCTTCCTGGTGCATAAGAACAGGTGGAAAATATAATAAATAGATTGTTAATCTAATTTATTCTTATTATTACACTTTACATAGTAAAAGAAAAAAGAAAGACTGCATTGTTTTAGTTGGCTTTTTTTTGTTCTTGAAAGTTTTTTAAAACATTTTCTCTCTCATACTTCTTAAAAATAAAAATTCATATTTTAGTATATGGCTAATTTTTCCTTCCAGTCCTTTACACAGATGAAGTCTTTAAATAAGGACAAATAAAGAACTAGGTACAACCTCAGTGGAAATTTTGCATATACACATGTACTATATAGCAATAAATCATAAGAACTAACAAAGCTTGGGTTTTTTTTCTTTCTTTTTTTTTTTGTTTTTTTCTAGCTATAGATGTTATTTGAGGAATACAGAATCTGATATCATATAGGACCAAAACCACCAAGGCTCACTGCAAAATAAAGAAATTATTCAATTCCACTAATGAAGTAAATGGTTAAATTTCTCTTCAACAACAGGAAAAAAACTGCAGCTGAAGTTTCTGGAAAGGAATAAATATTATGGAAAAGAGGGTGAAAAGATGCAATATGTAAGGAATGTTTTTAAAAGGTTCTTCACAAACATTATAAATACCAGGGTCTATAACAAAATCAATTAAAAATATTTTATATCATATCACAATGTACTATAAACAATGCTTATGCCATATCCAAACTAAAACAGGAAGAAGGATGTACTGTACACTTATATATCATTATACACTTTCATGGTAAAAGCAGAGTATTTATAGACTTACACAATACAAATGCTATTTTACCTTAATCAGAACTTGTCATACCTCTGTGCTAAACTGCACTGACCATGCCCTGGCTGAAAATGAGAGACTTCATGCTCTAATGGACTGTGCCAGGCATACACATCAAAAAGAATAGACACTCTCTTAGTAAGATTCCCATCTTTCCTGGATGCAGGCAGCCTTTCTCAAATGCAGGCGAGGCATGAGTCACACCTGCACTCTGCATTATTCTCAGACAAGAAGTGGAAGAAACCAGGACTAAGGTAGAAATTTGTAAGTGAAAGAGTAAAGAAGGAGGCACAGCCAATTTTCAGAGAGAATGGGAATACCTAGTAAAGAAGGAAAAATCTTATAAATCAATCAATTAAGCTAGATAAAAGTTACTGGAGAGAAGGAAGTCAAAACTGAAAGATGTGGTACTAGACATCAAGGGAGACAGATTCACAAAGAAATGAGGTGTGTAAAATTATTGGTAGAGGAGATAACATAGACAGAACTAGAAGAGTTTACTCTGACTTCAATAGCAAGAATGGAAGCTGAGAACGAGCTGGAACGAGAATTGCAAGCAGAAATGAGGAAAAATAGTAGGAGAATAAAGAAACTGGAAGGAATGGCAGTGATCAGGAAAACAAAACTGAGGAACAGAGGTGAGACAACTGAGAATGTCTGGGAGGAATGGGCTGAGTTAAGATTATGGTCAACGAAGAGAACTGATTGGAAAGAACCTGGGAAGATAAGATTTGGGAGCAACGTAAGTGAGAAGAGATCAAAATAGTAGGGATCAACCAAAACAGACTGGGACTTCTGATTCCCAAATCGATTATTGCTGTTCTGTCAGAAAGTATAGGTGCAAAGAGGGCTTTAACTCTTTAAGTGCTAGTTCACATACAGATAAAACACTAATAATTATATTAGCTATTTTTTACTGTGTAAGGTACATTTTAGAAACACTTTGGCGACAATAGTTCTGGCTTAGACTTCAGCAAGAAGCCTCTAAAGATCTATACTGCAGTATACTGTTATCTTGTTTATCCCATGGGAAGCAATCTACTTCATTTCAGACATGGAAAATAAATACACAAACTGCAAGTCTAAAAGAGTAGATGCATTTCTGCATAGGATGCATCCAACTCATCCTTCATCAAATAACCATACTAATGATTGTAACCCCTACAGCTTTCTTCTCCAAAAGGATAAACAAATGTGATTTGCTTTCCTTGCATTCCCAGAGAACAATTTATAACCAAATTGACCCAAGGGGACAGGAATATGGTCTACTCATGTTCAGACTGCAAAGGTCTCAAAGGCCAATGGCAATAGGCAAGTTGAAAAAGGGGACATTATATGTTGGTGACACTATGTAGAGAGTTGCATGGATGATTCCAAGACCTGCAGAAGGTAGCCTCATTTAATACCTCCATTTCTCATTTTGTAAATCAGCCAAAAGTAGAGTTATTGAAGATTGTCTCTGATACAATACTGTTGGATATTTCTCTACTTTGAAGGACTATCTATAGATACTCTTGCACATTAAGCTATTCGCCTTCACCTGATATCGTGTCCCTGAAGTGAAATCAACAAGGAAACAGGGAAAAAAATAATCCAAACAACTGTGATTTCTCTGGTGTACTCTTTCTGCAGCAGATTTTCATGTGTCTTGAAAGGACGTGTATAGCAAGCAAGAAAAATCAGATGGATGAAATTGAGTGGAACAGACAACAGCAAAGAAATTCACAGGAGCTAAAAGGGAGGTACGTGAGAGGAATGAAGCTCAGAGAATGCTGAGGGCTGTCTGTATTACACCAGGGTTTCTCCTGGTGAAACACAAGCATGTGTAGATCTAACACGAAAACGATAATACAAAATCAGATGAAGCTTCCAGGTAACTAATGCTTCCTCTCGGTCGAGAACCAATTCAAATGCTTAGGAAAAGATTAAGAAAACTTTGCAAAAAAATCTTTTACTAACACACCCTTTTAGCTTTTGGCAGTCAGCATTAAAGACATTTTGGAGAGGAGAACATTGTAATAAATATCTCTCCATGGATCTTTTAACCTTCATGGATTTGTTACAGTCTATTTTTAATTAATTAACTTTTGGTTTGGTTTGTTTTTTTGCATTGAAACACTTCTGTTTTATATTTTATTTCCATAATACTCTTTAAATGTTCCTTCAGTAGGCATCAGCTTTGAAGGCTTGTGTTTCACATTCATCTGGCAATTCCTTTTTGCATGTGGGGCACATAAATGCAAGTTTTAACCTCTGCTTCACTTTCCCCATGATATAATACAACTAAAGGTAGCTTCTTCCTTTCTAAAGCGACTAATAAGTTGAATAGATTCAAGAGATGCTTAATCTCCTACAACAATAGCCATATAAGAATTTGTGTTTCACATATCCTATTTCAACCTACAATACTTTAATCACTGTGTAGGAACCTATAGACATGCATACATACACACACAGATGTGTCAATATGTACATATACACATGTATGTGGTGGCATATACACATCCTACTTTTTGTACATATCTCCAAATTGTATTTTTGAAATTCTAATACATATTTTCTATTAACATTGAAAACCTCAAAGTATAAATATATAAGAATAAATTAATGAAAGAAAAGCTCAAACAGATATAATACACTATTTCACCAAACATTTATTTTAAGTTTTAAATTTCTTAAATTAAATTAAATTTCATAAATTAAAAAATGCTGGTTAAAAAGCAATCTTTTTTTATTTATTTTTTTTTTCCCATCAGGATAACTGACTCAAGATACAGCTGTCATAGAGTTATAGAATATCCTAAGTTAGGGACCTACAAGAATCATCAAAGTCCAAGTCCTGGCCCCCCACAGGATATCCCCAAGAGTCACACCATGTGCCCAAGAGTATTATCCAAACACTTTTTGTCAAGCTTGTTGTTGTGACCACTTCTGAGGAGCCTGTTCCAGTGCTCAACCACCCTCTTTGTGAAGAACCTTTCCCTGATATCCCTGAAACCCCTGGCAGAACTTCAGGCCATACTCTCAAGTCCTGTCACCAGAGAAGAGATCAGATCATGCTCCTTCTCTTCCCCTCACAAGGAAGTTGTAACTGCAATGACATTTCCCCTCAGTCTCCTCTTCTCCAAGATGAATAAACCAAGTGATCTCAGCTGCTCCTCATATGGCCTCCCCTCAAGGCTCTTCATCATTTTTGTTGCCCTCCTTTGGACTCTAATAGTTTAATGCCTTCCTTCTACTGTGGCACCCAGAGCTGCCCCAGCACTGGAGGTGAGGCTGCCCCAGCTCAGAGCAGAGCAGGACAATCCCCTCCCTTGCCCAGCTGGCCATGCTGTCCCTGATGTCCCCAGGACAGGGATGGTCATCCTGGCTGCCAGGGCGCTGCTGGCTCAGGTTCACCTTGCCATCCACCCCAGGGCCCTTTCCTGGCATTCCAGCCTCTCCTTCCCCAGTCTGTCCCACATCCAGGGTTGCACCATTGCAGGTGCAGAATCTGGCACCTGCCCTTGTTGAACTTCATTAGGTTGGTGATTGCCCTGTCCTCTAATTTGTTGAGGTCTCTGCAGGGCTTCTCTGCCTTCAAGAAAGTTAACAGCTCCTCCCAATTTAGCATCATTGGAAAGCTTATTTAGCATATTTCCAGTCCTGCATTGTTTATTAAGATGTTGAAGAGTACTGGGCCTAAGAGGAGCCCTATGGAACCTCACTAGTGACAGGTCACCAGGCTGATGTCACCCCATTCCCTGTAAACCTTTGTACCTGACCCATGAGCCAGCTGCTCACTTGTCACAAGAGGAGTTTATCAAGCTGTGTGCGGGATAATCATCTGATTAATACAGACACATGCATCTTTACAAGAACAATTAAATGAGTCTTTCAAGCATCTCTTCCCAACTGAATCATCTCAGTATTTTTATTAACTTTGATTAAGCAATTTATCTGCAAACTACTCTTTTAATGTAACAGAACCCTTTGAGAAAATGCTTAATATACTTCATCCTTGAAGGTACAGTATTTTCTGATGAAATAAGCAACATTTAAAGATATTGACCTCATTAAAAAAATGCTGTGTTATCTTTAAGCAGTATGCAAAAAAAGAAAAAAAGGTACCTTGTTTAACTGAATGCTCGAACTCCAAAAATTTCTCTAAAGTCAAAAAACCACAATGTAAACAAACTAGAGAAAACTCTGCTCTCCATAAGGCTCTGCAGAGAAAATTCTTCAGCTTAATGAGAAAAAAAAAAAAGAGTAAGCTTTTAAATTTTAAGAAATGACAAAGTAATATTATGCATAATTGATTATTCTCTGGTATCAGTTTTAGATTTGCTAAATTCCCTCAATTAATTCCTCTAAGTTGATAATATCTGTTGAATCTTTGATGTAATAAAACTGTTTTTCTGAAACTTTTCATTATACTTCAGTATGCATCTTAACTATATAAATATATGAAAATCTGTATTTAATTGACTAAAAGTTGTCTCATTGTAAGAAAGAAATTTCACTTAATATAAGTAGGGAAAAACATTAAAATAAATCATCATGCTTCTTAAGTGCAAATAATTATTGAATCTGAATTAAATAGAGATGAAACCACAGAGCCCCTCTCAGATCTAAGTTTAGTTTAGGTATCTTTTTAAAACGGTCTCTCAAGAATTTTCTACTTTTGTCTCAACTAAATTACAGAACTTAAAAGCAGTATTAACAAATAATAAACATTGTTTCTGGTAGCAAATTATAACCTGAATGGAATAAAGAATAATATTTTGTGATGTAATGTCATTATTTTATTTGTAATAAAAATCCTGTGTAATTAGATATATATACTAAAGCACATACATTTTTACTGTTACTGTTTCACAATATTCTCCATTAGCCAAAGCTCATTAAAAAGTTGATTTTGGTTATGGGGTCTGGTAAGCAACATAAGATCCTCAAGATAAAACAGGTAGTAATCTTATTTTCCAGTTATGCACCATTTAGAGAATAAAAAATCTTTTAAAATAAAAAAAAAGCCAAACATGAATAACTAACTACGAGTGACAATGTCATATCACTTCCTGGAGGCTAGATATAAGTATCCAAAACAATTTAAAGAAATCTTTCTTATATCCTTTGAAGGCTTAGCTAAACTCAGCCATGATATTTAGCTTAATACTTTTGAAAGATGTTAGTTGTTTTTTTTTAGTATACACAGAATTTGAGTGAAATGAATTTTTTTGACATTGCCTTCTTCAAGAGTGTCAAATGGTCATGGGGAGGAACTTATGTGCCTAAAATTTTGCACTTTAGAATTATGCAAGCAGATAAGGACTGTAAAGCTCTGCAAGACTGTGACTCTTACACACGAAATTAACAGTTTGGTTACAACCATTTGAACTGGACAACACAGAAACCACAGCTTCATCTCACTGATGAGATGGTTACAAACTCTTCACCTTTGCCTAACCGCAGCCAAACTAGTCTCCTTTGACTTTCCATTCATATTCATTGCAATGTTTAAAAAAAAAAAAAAATATAAGTTCTAATTACAACTAATATTGGACTAAAACACTCAACTTCACCAGCACACTGCCTTCATAGGGAAAGTGCACAGATCTGAAGGTTGGTATTTAAGTCCTGCTGTAAGTCACTCAAGAGACAGTAGCACAACCAGCCACTTAACACTGAATTTTATTTTCCTTCAGTTTGAAATTAGTTTTTAAATCCTTTTCACTGAAATGGTAGCCTTTGAATGTCTATCAGAGGAAAACATGAAACCAAACAGAAACGAAAACAAACCCAACAACCCCAACCACACCCCACTTCTCTCCTCTGAATTACTTAATGGAATCCTCTGGAGTGTGTCAAGATCAAAGCTTTGGATTTTATAACACCATGTAACTCTACCTACAATCACTTTTCTAGACAGAGTGGTTTACCAGAGAAATTTTCAGGGAAATGACCAGTTAATTTTTCTTTGCTACATAAGGCTAGCAAGTAATACATTAACAAAATGACCCAATATGTTATGCTATTTCCAAAATGATGCTTCATTGAAAGAAAAAAATGCATCTGAATTACTTTGTTCTCAAAGACTTATTATTTTTTACCAGTTCTATTGTTATTTATACTTTCCTTATGATAACACTTATCTTATTGTATCAGATAGAAAAACTAAGACAAGGCTGAGTTGAACCAATGGTGATTTTACCCATGTAGAATTTAAGTACCTATATGGCCCACACCAAATAGGCACTCATGGTGCAAACCAATCCATGTGAATTTATTCATCTTTAAGTAAGGCATTTAGTCTGAGCTAACTACCTAAGCTTTCCTTTTAATTAATAGGATATACAGGCAACTTAAGAGTTTCTTCTTAAGACTGATACAAAGATATTTTGGAAGGGATGCTCATGACCTTTTTCCACAGACTAGAAAGCCTTTACACCTAGTTTAGACTAGATTTATACAAAGTAATAGTTACATGAAACAAATCCCACCCTGATGGTGGGTTGCCTGTATGCTCTAAGCATGAAATACGAAAAAAACCCCACCTTTTTAAATAAGCAAACATGAAGTTTTCCAATTAGTATGATGTGCCCCACCAACCTTACTGGTGTAACCATTTATTATTCTGCGAGTAGTAATTCCTACTAGAAATCCAAGAACTGGGGACAATTCCTCATGAGTATTTGTAGCAAAATTTTCCTCCAAGGGTTTAATTTAAATATTTTTCCTTTACAAACTGTATAGCAATATGATAAATATTCCATCTAAAATGTTTTATTCTTTCATTACTCTAAAACAAAAGAGACAGAGTGATTCATCCAACAGTAATGATTATTTTATAGGAATATTGGTAATTCACTAATTGAAGTCAGCTATAGCCAACGTGTTTCGGTTACAATCACAAATCTGATTGGAAAAATAAACTTTATTTTGACATAGTTCTAAAAGAACAGAATTTATTCAAGCTGGATGAAGCTTTAATAAGAAGCTCTTGTCAGAGATGACCAGCCAACAGACTGTAAGCTCAGCCTATGTGTCTACTCTCCTATGAGCAGGACACACAAGGCAACCAAAACAGCCAGTGACTTGCCAGTGATCACTGGATCTTGTTATTTTCCTTCTTGAAGTCCTTGTCACAGAATAAAAAACACTTCCATTCCTGACACACGGTAAGAATTCTGTTACTGTCCATGGGCAATGTTCAGCAGTCACATGGACAGTGAACATTATAGTCACGACACCACTCACATGTACAAGTATCTTACATGTTCTCCTGACCCCCTTCACACCATGGGAAATTCACTCATTCTAATCATGGAGCAGGGCTGCACATGTTTGTCCTGTCACATAAAGGTAGCAGAAGAGGTAGGTGGCTTTGAGAGTGGAGGGGCACTCCAGGGGATGCCTCTGTGAGGGCAGACCAGGAGCTGCTCTGAGCTGAACACAGCCAGTTCCAGCCAGCCTGCAATGGGCCCACTGCAGATCACAGGAGAGCCCTTAGGGAAACACATTTAAGAAAGGGCAAAAACACTGGGGAGAAACAGAGAGAGAAGGCTGTGAGGAGCAGTGGAAGAGGAGGAAGAAGAAAAAATAAAAGGGCCAGAGAAGTAGCAAGTGTCCCACAGTGGTTCAGGAATGTGCCCAAAGGCACTGTGGTCTGTGGAGCAACAAGAAGCAGCATAGGGAAACAGCCAAGCACTGACTACAGCCATGTGTGCCACCCAGTGCCTCCCTGGAGGGACTGTGCACAACCCGCAGCAGTAACACAGCAGGAGATGTCTGGGTGGAGGTGTGGAGACCAGGAAAGTGAAAGAGAGGAATCTGAACCTGAACCTGGGAGAGTGGGAGGAAAACTGTTTTTCCTATAAGATTAAATGTTTGTCCTTTTTTTTTATTTTGTTTCCCAATACTCTAACTAATTAAATATTTATGCTACCTATCAATAAATTAACTTGTATTCCCCAAGTGGTTTATAACAGAGATTTTCTTGTCTTTATTTCGTCACCAGTTTTCTCACTTGGATTCCTACTAATTTTTCCCCATATCTCTAGGGAAGGAAGAGAGCGAGCAGCTGTGTGAGTTCTTGGCTGTAAGCCAGGGCCAATCCACCACATTTAAAATGAAAAGAAATAAATGGATCCAATGGCAAATTACTTTCATTGATTACCAAGAGGTAGAAATTTCTTTGCTGTTATTGAATCCATCTAGACCTAAAAGTGAACTTTTTACCAGGAAGAGAAATGGCAAAGCTTGTGAAGTAAAAAATAACTTCAGACCAACTGACTTATGGTGTTGTTGCTATAAGGAGGAGGCTCACAGGACATAAACAAACAGCTTCTCCTTCCTCTTAATTTGCATGGGTAAGAGACATTAAAAATAGACAAGTAGCGACTTATTAAAGACCAAGCTCCTTCCCTACAGTTTCTAAAACTGGAAAATCTGGTTTATGTTGCTTTTGTCCTACAACTAATATTCATGGAATGTTGCTGTCATTCAGCAATGAGTTATGACTGAAATTGTATGGAATTCTTTTGACAAAAGTCTTTCTAGCAGGAAAAAAAAAAACAGCTTTGAATAAAAAAAAAGTTTGTTTTTTTTTTTAAATGAGGAAATTTAAAAATGAAATTGTTCTCTCTTACTTTTGAACATAAAAAATAGCCTGTTTAGCACTTACAAGGTGAAAATAAACCACTTTTTTTTTTGTTCTTTTGGGCTGGGAGATATTTTTCCTGCATTATTTTGACTTGAGTTAAAAGAGTAACTCTCAAATTACCCAATTTTTAGCACCTTATGCAAAATTAAAACAAAGATAATAGCTTTATCTATTCACCATTTGAAAAAAGAGCTTCAGAAAAGGGGGAGGGGGGAGTAAGATGGTAGGTAATTTTGTAACCACCTTTAATGAAGAGATACTCCCCTAGCATTATTCACTAAACAATAAAAGTATGAAACAGCTTAAAAATAAAGTACAATCATTGCAAAACAAAACTGAAAAGAATATGCAAGGATCATGAAATTAGGAGGTCTTACAAACCAGGAAAATGTTTACCCTAGAAAGAACATTTATAAAATTAGGAAAAGAAGGATGATGAGCTGCATAGTGGCTATATGGCTGTCTGATTGCAAACTACATAGATCAAAAGTCTGCTGAAAAATATGGCAGACAAAAGCCAAAGATATTTACAAGACAAGACATATACACATTAACCAAATCTGTATTCCAATTCCAAAGACTTGATCATTTACTAATTTCACTGATCCTTCAAAAGAGTAACTGACTTTTCCATCAATAAAAAAAAATTGTGACTATACTAAGCTTGGTGAAGTATTTGAGAGATAGACTTTAAACATCACAGATTAAATAAAAATTAAAATGAATGTCTTAAAATGAAGGATACCTGAAACAGCAAACAATTTTAAGACCAAAAAGATATGTCTACAATACAAGAAGAGGCTAAGTGGATCCTTAGAGACAGACAGAAAATAAAAATACCTGCACAGTGTAGAAATGCAAACACTGTAATACAGCAATACAGGAGAAACAGCAATTTAAGCCAGAAGTACCTGGGTTTGTTCTGCCCTGTGTAAGTAGAAAACTCTTGCTCCTTCCCTTCCTTCCTCCCCTTTTTCTTTAGTTCTTTACTCCTTGCTTACATGAACTCTATGAAACTTGAAAATTCTTGCTGTTAGAACAGAACAGCATTTTTTCCACACATAAGAGCTGAGGTAAAATCCCAACATGACAAAATGAAAATTATCAGTGGCTAAAAACTATAGCAATTTATTTCATTTTCACCTTATTTTGTATGACATTTTAAGATCATAAATAAACTAAAAGGTATTCACAAAAGGTATTTTTCTATTTTCTTATGGTACACCATTTCTTGTGGTACACCAGCATTAGCTTTTCCATTAACATTTGAAAGTTTCTCAGTAATAGCTCCAGGGGTCTCATTATCTTTTGGCTTGGTCTGGAGCATGCTGCCAGCATTTCTGAAGCAAATAATGTGCTTTTCCAATTGTATGAGAATGTTTTTAAATAAGTTTTAAAGATGTTTTCCTTTGCTTTGTGCTTTTATGTACAACACAACCTTATGTTTACAAAGGATGGATTCTGTTCATCAATGAGAAAGAACATATCAATTCCTCTGTCCAAAATGCCTTTTTTCAGGACAATACTTTACTACTGTTATTAGACAACTGCTATACTAGAGAACATACCCAGCTGTCCATTATAATAATATAGGACCTGGAGACGTGATGCTAAAAGTTACTCTTGTAAGTGACTAACCCATGTCAATAGCTTCTAATGTTCTTTATCATAAGAGTCAGTTCTGTCAGCAGTGCAGATTAGAAACAACGACAGAGAAAAACAGATCTGATTGAGTTCTGTACCCAAAGATTTCCTTATGAGTATGGCTAGTCAACTGATTCTTCAGCATGGTAGACATAAAGAAGAGGCCATTTTTGCACCAAATTTGAAACATTTGTCCAGGATGCAAAAAAATCCAAAATCAGTATCCTTGCATATCTGAAGATGTTCAAACTTGTGTGTTCAAAGTCCAGAGTGCCATAATTCTTGTTAAGCATTTCTTAAAAGTTATCACAGTTGTCCTGAAGTCCTCCTCTCAACTAAACTTCTCACCTAAACTACTTTTATTTCATTCCTTCTCATCCCCAAATTTCTGCTCATACAATCAAGAAGCCACCCCACAAACCATTCCGCAATCCTAATCTTTCTAAACCATTCCCTACCCTATTTCAAACCCCTCCTTACTCAGGGTGCCATCGATGTAAACTGAGGCTAAATACCTTTTGGATGCAGTGGCTCGACTCCTCCACTTCTGCTGCTATTCTGCTCCCAGGTGCTGCTATTGTCACTGCCCCTCTAGCACCAGTCCCTGCTCCCAGCGCTGCTGTGCCTGGCTGCCTGCCTCCTCCATGACTTCCCTAAACACGGGCTCTTCACGGGCCAGCAGCGCACAGTGCTCCCTGTTGGCCACTGGGGCTCTCCCTGTGTTAGCACAGCCTCAGCTCCTGGACTGACGGGGCTTTAACACCGGTCTTACTAAAATCCACCTACAGAGCATCCTAAGGGTAGAACCAAAATACATGTTTGTGACAAAACAGGATGTATGGAATACATATCATTAATGAGTCATTACAAAACTGCATAGCAAGCAGTATGTATGGTCAGATTCTGTTCCAACACTTGTTTCGGTTATATAGGCTTCTCTTTCATCTTCCTTCATCTTGTCTCAGTATGGTTGCTCAAAAGCATTTTTTTTTTGTTTAAGCCTGGCAGATACAACCTACCCAGAAGTGGTGATTTTTTTCCTTACCTTTTCCCTTTCTGTTACTCTTTGCCATTCTCCTCTATCTCTGAGATTCTTCTTACAGATATTCTCCCCTCAGTAGCTGTGTTTACTCTCAGTTTGCAAGTTGAATGTGTATAAGGTTACAAAGAAAAATATTTGATTGATTTAATATCCCTTTAAAAGTTACTTCAACCTTTGAACGGAATGGAATTTTCAGATACACTGCACATGAACCAGTGACTTCAAAAAACCAAGCTTATTTCAGAACCTAACCCCCTCCAAAACTACTTAACAATTCATTTCCATTTGATCCTTGAAACAGGGTCCATAATCAAAATTACATACACTTTTAACATTACTTTTTAAACAACCAGAGCTTAAGTGCTAAGAAAAAAACTGCTGTGGCACAGCTGGAAAATCTTCTAGTTCATAAAGACCCTGCTTTCCATTTTCTTCTAAATGCTTTCACAATTCAAGTAATGCATGTACTCTTTTTAATCTGTTCAAGGCAGGGAATGTTCTACTCCATTGAAATATCTGATAACAAAGTGCATTTTGTTACAAAATAATTTGCCACTATATTTGATAGTATCTTATAGACATGAGTGTACGGTTTCAGCAATCTCTCATTGTAAAAAATACATTTTCTTAAGTTATTGCAGAAAAGGCAACGCTGAATATGTTTTTATTTCTCGTAACTGCTAACTTCCTGCCATGAAGAATTTCTTCAAACTGTGAAAGAATATGAACTCTAACTACATATTAACCCAATGTTTACAATTAAACTATATATAAATTACAGACTTTGAGGCAGAAAGGGTGTTTTACCTTGCAGCGTGGAATTGTTTCAGTTTTTGCCTCTCCTATGCAAACAAGATGGCTGTGCACTTATCAGTGTATGGGTACAAAGTCCAGTCATGTGAAGTGAAACAGAAGAGTGGAGAGGAAGAAGGACAACACTGAAAAAGATAATTTATTTCAAGATTTCTTGACAAGACACTGCTTCACTAGTATGAAACAATCAAAGCACGTTCTCATAATGGATATATAGACATGCCTAACCAAGATGCTTATTTTAGTTTGTGACTGAAGATCTCCTGTTAGACTTTTTCATGAATTTGCAGAGTATTTTTGGAAAACAAGGGCTGTTCCAGAATCTCAAGTGCATTTCTGCCTTCTGTACACATAGAAAGCATTCCTACAGAGTATCTACATAGCAACTTTGGACAAACTGCACTGAAACACTTTTTAAAGTGCAATTTCAGATTAGAGTTTTTCAATTTTTTCCATTGGAGGCATACAATATTTTAAATATCATGCACTATAGCCCATTATGGTTTCTTTATTGTCTTAGAAACAATATGTGCTCCCAGAAACTGACTGCTTCCAGAAAGCCCAAAGATCCTAAAGTGAAAAATCATTCATCAAACTTCAAAAAGTCCTAGCTAGCTGACACATTATCTTCCTTCTCAGCTATTGTCCTCCTCACCCCAATTTATGTATTTGATACGAGGAAATTTGATCAGGAAGATGGATGTCCATAGATGTGTGACAATCACTTGCTGATGAAACTTAATGGAATCTAAGCTTTAACAACCTAAGTATGAAATTTTACTTTTCTTCCAGGCAAAATCTAAGAGCTCACAATGGTTGTGAGAAATCAAATTGAACCAAGATTTCTGAAGAGCTGCCTAAAAGCAAAGTTTAAATTACATTTTTCTGTGGTTCAGGAATTGAATACAGCTTGTCCTGAGCTTTCTTCTGCATTTTTCCTCTGTCTCTTTTAAAATAACATTCTACTTTAACAGCTATGAAAGAATTTTAAGTTACCAACCTTTCATCTATCTCAAATACTGATAGGAAATGCTAGCACTACCTTAAGCCTTTGAAAAACTGCACTATTGTCTTGCATTTATTCAAAGCTTTAACAAGTGAATATAATAATTTAAAAAAAAATTGTCAATCTCTCTAAAATAAATGGCCAATTACTTTTTAATCCCTTTGATTAATGATAGTTTTAGATTAATAATATTTTAGAAGGTACTAAAAAAACCCTTTATATGGATGAAAAATGCAGTACTTGAGATACAACAGACGAGAAGCAACATCCACTGGCAGAACACCATTTCTTGCATATAAACACTGCAACTCCTAAATGCATAATAATAATTACTTACTTATAGTACATTTTATTAAAAAAATAAGTGACATTAATTCAAACCTAGTGATTATGTAAATTAGAAGAAAGTAATGATAAAACAAGGATATGTATGACAAAATATAGATAAAATGAATGGAAAGCAGACTTGTCTGCTAATTAGCATGACAATTCAAGGCATTTGATATGGAAAACCAAAATGCAGTGTATAAAGATCTATTCATTCTAACTATAACAGTATGCAAAAAATTGCAATGAGTTAATGAGTGTAAAAATAACCATCTTCTCATATCCAAATGTGAGTACTGAATGAGGAATGAATAGAGGGGGTTTGTTTGTTTGGGTTTCTTTTCCGTGTTTGATTAAACACCACTAAAGGGTGCTAAAGTGACAATTACTTGCTGACTTCAAAGCTTAAGCAGGAGTGAAAACTGAAATGCCAAGAGGAAGGCTGCATTTAGCCATGGCCAATAGAGTACAACGTTACCCAGTAATGTATTCTCCAATGATCTATGTTATTTAATGGATTCTATTCTCCATTTTGGCCAACAGGTGTTTTTGTGCTTTGGGTTTCTTTTTGCACATGGATAGGAAGAGTTAGGTATGAACACAGAGTCCATTTTTTTTTCTTTCATAATATGTTAGAAACATTATTTTTTAAGATATTTTGGATTTCTAGTCACAAATAGCAGCCAGTATCTACTGATTTATTTATGAATATTCATATATACAAAAGAACTCACATACATATTCATTGAACTGGTAAAGGACATTATGTTTTTAATTAGTGTTTGGGATGAAAAGGAGGAAGGATGCATGACTCCGTTTACTGGAATTTAGTGGTAAGGCAGAGCTGCAGCAAGGCAGACCCTTTGATTCAGTTCATCAAAACATCTCTGCCAAAGTTTTAGAAGTTCAGGATCCAACTTTACCACACCACTAAATGTTCATCTACCATGCCAGTGTCTTTGCCAAGACACTGTACATGCACAGTACAGTGTCTTGGCAATACAAAAACATGATACACTGCTATCTTAGCCTGCCTGGATGTTGGGGTACCTGTTGGGGTTCTGCTTCCACATAAATGTGCTAATACAAACATCTATTTTACTTTGATTCAAATTAAACATACCAGCAAACAGAGCTAAAATGAAACAAAGGGTATTTGTTAACTTCTCTTATCATAGTGAAATCCAAAGAATATAGCTTTCAAAGGACATTTTTGAAAGACACTTACCCAGAATTTAAAGATAACAGTTTTGCTGTTCTAGGGAGTTTGTACAAATTGGATTTTTGGATTCTAGAGGACATTAACAAATCTTCAGTGAAAAAAGATGCTTAAACTTCATTCTTCAGCTTAGTCAAAAAAACCAGTGGCTAGTTTTCCTCTGAAAATTCTGTGGTCATGTAGGTATCTTGACAGAAAATCATTACACGAACTTGTGAAATCTGTGGATTGCAGAGGACTTTATACAGTTCTGAGGAAGTCCCAAAGGCTTTTATACATAGAAATCTATGACACTATATAAAGGTTTTGGTCTAAAGGTTTTTTAATGGTTGTGATTAACTTTTGTCAAGACTTATATATGGGATTTTAGCTGGAAGAACATGTTGGCTATGCCATGCAAGTATAAAGATTCAGGTTTGTAGTTGCTGTAACCATAGTTTCTGATTATCAAATAATACTGGTCTAAGCTACTGCGAGTCATAAACAGAACAGAATTTTTAAGGAAGGATAGGTTTGAACAGAAAAAAAAAATTTCTTTTGATATACAAGATAAATTATTTTATTTCCTGGATATGATGTAGTCAGAAAAAGCACATGGATATTCAGGTCCCCACACTTTGTCGGGTTTTTCAAGAATCAACAATCATCCAAACACTGAAAAATTGAAATCAGGCAAGGTTTTACTTTATTTCCACCAACTTAACAAAGTATCAGTGCAAACATCACCCTAATTGATGCTGGTAGAAACTTGGTGACAGGAATGCCACATTCTGAGTGAAGTTCTATGCCCCCTGAAGCCTATAAGCTTTCCACCATGCTCTGCAACTCCATAATACACCCTAACCATGCCCCATTTCATGATCACAACACAAACTTAGTTTTGGCATGGCACATTAGGATATATAGTCATTTTAATATTAAAAGTCTTGTTAATAGCTTTTGGAAAATTGTATTAGTCTAATTTTTCCAGATGAGAGGATAATGACATAAAAAGGAAAAGTCAGTGAAAAACAGATTATGGAGCCACACTGTCAAATATATTCATTAATATAATACTTATTCCCTTCTGCTAGTAGTAGTCACTGGTCTAAATGACAAATACAACATTTCTAAAACAGGGATACAATTCATCCTGTAGCACAGATTCTTGCAGATATCTGCCTCATTAGGCTTGCAAGATAGTAGTTTTTCATACTTAAAAATGCGTAAAGAGATTTTGAACTGTATGAAGAGGTAATAAGCTTTTAATGGGCTAGAGATATTGTCCCTGATCTCTTTCACTGAAGTATGATACTGACTCCTCTTAATTAGTGAATCCACATACAGAAGTGAACCAAAAAGAAAATTTTAAATTGGACAAATAACAACAAAAGTTTTGAGCTTTTGGCTTGGTAGAACATGAGGAACAACCTCACTAATCAGCAGTAAAAAACAAACTAGGGCAAAGACAGTAATTCAGCTCTTATGTCAATTCAAAGGTGTTGACCTAGCTGGGACTAAGAAGGCAGTCTAATAGCAAAAAATGACCTTCTGTTTGTAATTTATAAACCCCATAGCTACAATAAAAGTATACGTATGCTGGACTTCTCTAAGACTACAGAAAACCTAAAATGCTGAAGAGCAATCAAAATGCTAAAAACTTCAGAAAACATAACTTATGTCAATTGGTTAAAGAAATGAAATTTGCAAAATAAAAAAAGACAAAGTAGAGGAAAAGCACAGGATATCCTAGCAGAGCAAAATATTCCCTGAAAGATTCAGAAAATGTTAGGCATAATGTCTGGACAGATATTTTAAGCCTACACAATTCTATTGCAAAGAATTAATCTAGATCATGAATATCTCTGGTGCTCTTACCTTATATATAAGTACATGAAATGGAAATCTAGGACTTTTTCAAACCTTCAGCATCAGTGTAAGCAATCACCCACCTTACAGCACTCAAGGTGAAATGTTTGAGATTACCTGATTAAGTGGAGCTAGCTGTCTTAGGGAAAAAATGTCAGGGCCTGATTGGTTTGACAGCACTTGAACTTCGTTGCATTCTTCTAGGTATCTCTAATATCTAAGCATGTAACTTATGCTTAGATAAGTTAGTATGGTGATATAACTGTATCACTATTTACAACAAAGAACTGTGTTCTTTGTTTTATAAATGTTTTATGAAAACAAGTGTATGTTACTGGTCTTCTACAAAGAACACTTCAATTTAAAGTCTTAGAAATAAAGCTACAACATTTCCTCATCTGTTTTGTTACAAGACACTGAAGCTAATTCCTTAAGGTACGTAAACATAAATTGAACTTAAAGTAAGTGGACAGCCTAGTGATAGGACTATTTCCTCACCCAAAAATTCACCAGTGCCTTACATGGCAGTGATATTTGCACATTTGTCATAGCCTGTGCACAAGAGCGTGTTCAGAGGTGTACTACCACTATGTTTGCATGTCTATATATGGGAGAAGGAGAACAGGACAGTAGCTTCTGGGGCAAGAGAATTGAAAAAAATTGAATTATGACTTGGTTGGAAGGCACACTAACTCTGGCAGGCAAGGAAAAATTCCAACTCCCATAGTAAGGAACAGCCGGGATGTCCAATACAATCCTGCTGCAATGGGGACTCCAGAAGCTGGCTAACTGCTTGGCATTGCCCCTTCTCCTCCCTGCCCCATTTCTGCTTCCCAATCAGAGTTGCTATTTAATACATATCAGCACAGTACTATTGCTTTTCTGCCTAGATAGTTCCAGAAGCTGAAACCACCAGAATCACTGCAAAGAAAGAAAGGTCACAGTACTGTAGGATAGCTGGCCTCCAGCTGTGTCCCTGCACTCCCCAGGCTGTCAGCATGTTCTCCCTGATCGTGCAGACATTCTAGGCTGAGTGTCAGCCAGTTCATTTATTTCTAGTCAAGTCTTCTGGATAGATACTAACTTTTAAGGGCACACAGCCACAGACCAGGCAGAATGTCTGAGCTCTGGAGACTCAGCTCCCCAGCTTATAGCATCCCAAGTAGGGAACATGCATATAAAACCTGAACACGGAGCAGCATTACAGATCAGTGGCTTAGAGATCTTGTGACCCTGAGAAACACAATCCCTTCTCTCTCTTCTCCATCTGAAGATTTAATTACCACAGCCTTTGCAAAGGTTGAGCTTAGGAACCCAAGACTGAAAGGGACCACTGGAAGAGTGACTGCATTCAGTTTCACCTTCACTGCCAGCAAGCAATAGATGACTTGCTCAGAAAGGTTCACAGAATGTACATGCCACATGACAGTAGAAATAAAAAACTTTTCCTACAATCTGTTACAATCAAGCTGTAGCAAAATGAACAAAAAAACCAATTAAATCCACATGCAGACAAGAAATAAAGCCAAGTTAATAACAAATATTTTAGGTTCTTGTAATAATGGGAAGTTAGATAAATGAAAGTTACATCACAGGAAAAATAAAGCAGGATACAATATTTTAAATCTTATCTGGGGATGTAATCTTTTCTGTCATAATCTTTCTGATAGTTTAAGGCTAAGCAGGACACAGTCATTAGGCACTTCAGGATTTTCATTACAATGACACTGCTAATCACCTGAACAGTTTGTCTGTGTGAAAACAATATTTTATTAGAAAACCAAAATTTATGTCAACAAGCTAAGTCACAATCTACAAAAGAGAGTAAATGGTTCCCAGTGACCTTAACAGAAACAAAAATGGCCCTAAAGTATGAAATTAAGGCTTTCTTCCCCAGCTGCAGAAATTTTGTTCTGTTGTACAATCCCATCAATAAATACAGCAACTGACATCTGAAAATATCAAAGCATTACTCCCTTGTTCCCTCTTGTGTGCTTGGTTAGCTTTTCTAGAATTTCACCTCTCATAGCTGCTTAAGAACTTTTTTATAGTGCCTCATCTCAATTTATTGAGATAAACATAGGTGAGAAACACTCATCTTCACTTTATTCTCCTGCAGCATAACACAGCATGTTCCTTGCCTTTGTAACTAATACTTGTAACTGGTGGTCAGTATCAAAATGTAGAAAACAGATGGCTCTCCTATCCCTGCTTGCTTGGCTGAGAGAAGACACGTGATTGATTAAAAGAGCATAGACACCCTATTAAGTTATGTAATCAATAAAACATCACCTAGATGAGGAGTTGCATAGTATTATTTAATAGTCTCTATTTAAGAGATATGGTCATCTTCCATTTTGCACCTATAAAAACATGAACTGAAACAATACAATTCACCTAATTCATAATCTCAAGGTGAAAACCCAATGTTTGGTAACATCCAGCTAAGAGGGGTTTAATTTTCTGAAGGCTTATAGGTTTAACTATTGCAACTGTTGAGAATCTCAGCTGACACCTGAATTTACATTTAATTCTAGGTTTTTCTAAGTAATTTCTTACTAATAGTGTTTATGTAAATCATTATGAAATCTTTTAAATTACTGGATTTATTCAAGTCTTTTGATTCTTTTTTAACATTCAGACCAAAATGGATTATAATCTGTTTATCCTCTTTGTCAAGGTGCCTGCAGAAAAAGAAAAATAAAGTCAGTCATTTCTGTGTGAAACACATAGTGCATGATGCTCTTATGAATGGCATAAAAAAAACAGGTAAGTGAATTCATACTTGGAGCACAATATGAAATAGTGAAATAGGAAACTGCAATTGTTGAATCAAATGTATTACCTATGAAAACACCTAAGCATATTCTGAAGCTATTACTCTCCAGGAAAGAACTCAGTCACATACATTTCAGTGATGTAGAAAGCTTTCAGCCTCAAAGTAAAGAAAACTCAAAAAAATATAGAAGTCAAAAAAAGGTTAAGAGGACCGAGTATGTTAAACATTGTGTTGCATACTTAATAACCCTATGGCACCTTATCTCACATTCAAGAACTATAAAACCATTGAGATTTTAACAGAACTAAACAAAATAGATTTGTTTGGCGTTAAGTAGGACTACTTATAGGCAGCTAATTTACAGTTGTTTAAAAACCTGGACACAGATACATATGTACCATATAACACCACATATCTGCTTTGGTGTATGCCCAGATAGCAACTTCAATTAATTTTAGAAATGTACATGAAGTTAATTGTGTTCTTCAGACTTTCCAGGATTTAAGTCTAGTGAGAGATTTACATCTTAGTTATTACATCCAAGTTCATTCTTCTCAATAGGTATACATCCAGTCTGTAGGAATATAATTAATTCTTGGTGTTTACAATTACTGCACCTCAACTACAATATGCTTCCCACATCTCTAAATTTATTGAAGTCCTCATAACTCAAAGCCAGCTCCAAATAAGTAATAGAAAAATAATAGCAAACAAAAAATCAATTGCACAATTCTCAAATCTAATTTTTACTGCCTTTCAAAAAAAAAAAAAACAACAACCCTACAACAAAATCAAATACTACTGGTGAGTCATTAGATACAGATATTTAAGACAACTGAAACAAAACTTAGATCAGTACATTCTCTTACTTATGTATCTAGAAAAATATGCTCCACCATGAATTAAAAGTTGCTTGGAGTTTTACTTCATTTCATTGTTAGTGAAAAGACTGAGTCACACAGAAGAAACCTAAACAGTTGTCTATTTTGGGAAGATTTTCCTGTGTTTGAACACAGCTTTGAAGAATCAAGTAAGCTAACATCACACTGATTATCACTGATGAGCCAGAGCAATGCAAAGAAAATTGAGGTCATCAGCCTGTCAGCAATGTGACAGTCTTGAAATGTGTACAATAGGATTTGTAACCTAGACCATTTAACCCTAAAAATGTTCAGCTTCTGTATTACAATTTAATTTTGTGGGCTACTTTCACACAGATTGCCTATGACTTATTTCCATTTTAAATACTCAAAAGATTTGCAAAGCTCCTGTTTTCTCAGATGAACTGGGAATTTACATATTAAAAATAGTGATTTTTCTTCCATTTTTAGGAGGCTACAAGCAATGGAAATGGTGATCAAATACTTTTTTCTAATTAGAAAAATAAATCAAGGTAACAAGAAAAAGCTACATCCGTTGAGTAACAAAAGTTTTCCTCTATCACCATATATACAATTAAAACTAGCTTTTTAGAAAATTTGCTAATTAGAAAGTTGATAAATATACCTCAGGTACTGCTATCATACAACATCATTATCCATCCTCTTTAAATATTTGTCACAAATGCATACTCTTACAGCAAAATCACATTCTTTCTTAGGACAGCACAACACTACCATCTTAAGCATTGAAATTATGATTTTTTTTTAATTCCCTTTAAGAGGTTAACACTTCTTTTGGCATATGGCATTTAGGATTTTACCTTTATTGATTCTAGCTATGCTCCCACCTAAGTGTGCTACAAAAGAAAACTATAAACATTTTCTCGAAACAAAACTGGAATATTGACTTGTTGCACAGGATTTATTGCAGAAACAAAACAGCCGTGGGCATTTTTAATACTCATATATTGTAAGGTTACCAAAAAAAAAAAAAATCTGAAAGCTCAAGAGCCATTTTCTTCTATCTACACAGGAACCAATTTCATGACCATGCATGGAATTTTTAAAGGACATTGAAGGTACTGAGCACAGTCCTTTTCCTAATCTACACAGACAGGGTCTAAGCAGCATTATCATTACAGAATGAGACAAGATAAAAAAAAAAGAAAACCAACCCAAAACTCAAAAAACTTTGTTTGAAAGTCAAATTTTATTATTCAAAAGGTACAAGTAAAGGGCAAGGATGTTTTATTTGTCTTCTTATTTCCCAAATAGAAGGTGTGAGAAGAATTCCGTGTCTACATTTCACACAAATGTAGGGTGAGTGTACTTGCAAGGGATAGGTTTTGGGAGTAGGTAAGATGCTTAACGAGGCTAAATTAAAATTCAGCTATGTGACACCTACAGTTAAGGCTTCAAAATCCCCCACTAACTTGCTAAAATGGTGACTATTAGGAAAAAAGAATTGCTGCAAGGCCTACCTACAAATGAGACAGGACTTCCCCTACGTGAAGCTGCAACTAACCACTGCCCTGACACAGAATGGCATAGCAGTATACATCTTCAAGCCAGTATGTCACCTTGGGAGCCTGACACAGCTCTTTTCATGTGTGCCTCTGCAACTGCTGCTTTAATGATCTTGATGCCCAGTGGAGAGTTACCTGCATAAAAAAAATACAAAAGGGAAAACTGATGAGGTAGGTGCCTTCTTTCCCTCCCAACTGCCCAATAAAAATCGGGTGGCGTGTCCACAGAGGAAGATTTTGCTTCAACTCAAGAACAGTCTTGTTTTTTGAACTTCAGAATTTCTTGAATGTTTCAGAAAAAAACCACACAACACCCAAACCAGCCTCCAATTCACCATCCTTTTCAGCAATCTGTAAGAGACATCTACTCCTTCCTCACAGATTTTTTTTCTCCCCATTACTTCAGTCTTCGTTCACAGTTGTACACAGATTTATACCTTTTTGTTTCAACTACAGTCTGGTGGTAATATTAGCCCCGTAAATCTCCACACAGGCATGCAGAAGAGGCACTGTCTAACGTGTCAACTTGAGAGCAACTCTCCTGTCTTTCCCGTCAGCACTTCCAAACGGGATTCAGGAGTCACAAAATAGGTCTGGCTGGAAGGGACCACCGTGGGTCGCCTGGTCCAACCTCCCTGCTAAAGCAGGGTCATCCCCGAGCACACTGCACTGAATTGCGTCCAGATGGTTTTTGAATATTTTCAGAGAGGAGAGACTCCACAACCTCTCTGGGCAAGAAGCGCTGTTCTGCAAGAGAAGAGGCCCCAAGAAGAGAAATGGACTTCGCTTAAAAAGCGGAACGAGACNCCTCCTCGGCGGCCACGCTGCGCCCGGTCACTCACCTGATCTTTGACATGGACGGGCTGCTGCTGGGTGCGTAGCCTGACCCCTCTTCCCTCCACGGCCCGGCCCCCGCTCCGCCCCGCGCCGGTGGGTTCCACCGTGCCGCCACGCCCGGCCCGCCTGCCCGGCCAGCGAGGGGCCGCAGCCCGCGGCCGTAGCCAGCGGCCGGCAGCCT
>VZTB01004800.1:0-26024 GCA_013397245.1 Thryothorus ludovicianus | reverse complement strand
AGCGGGCATGGAGAGGAGAGAGAGAGCGGGCGAGGAAAGCGGACAGGGAGCATGGAGAGGAGAGGAGAGAGCGGGCAAACAGCGTGGGCTGAGGGTCCCCCGGGCCCCGCACTGCCAGAGGCCGCGAGTCTCGGAGGCAGGACAGCGCTCGGCAGCGTTTGGAGCTACCTTCGCCACCAGAAGAGCCTGCAAACTGCTCTGATAGTCTTCTCTTAGACTTTCTGCTTTGCAGGGTTGTTTTGTAACCTGACACTTCCCGTGCCACAGCTCGATTGGATCTTGAGGTTTTAGTAGTCGCTATAACTAGGACAGTTTTTAAGTCTGCTTTTAACTGAATCAGGACCCTCTGCTGAGAAATAATGGAATAGTTTGGTATGTGACTTAGTTTTTGAAATAGTGCATGTGAGTTATCACACAGGAAGCAGTTCTGGGTGTAGGTGAACTCTTAAAAGGTGTGAACTGGAGGTATGTACCTTTCTGCAAAACCTGAATTGTTTTCTGGGCAGTTTCTGGGAAGACTGCTGTGAAATCTGATGAATTACACTGTGATTCCAAGAAACGCACATTTTTCCCTCCTTCAGAGCTGTAAGAGGTGAAGGTGATCCACACTCACCTTTTAAAACAAAAATAGCTATACTACGCAAAACAATGATTGAGTTTAATTGCGTTTTCGACTTCATCACTGGAGTCTCAAATAGCCTGGGGGAGAGCACGCACATATATATATATATGTGTGTGTGTGTGTGTGTGTAATCCTATAATCCGGAACCAGTTATTTTAATTTCATTCTTAGAAGTTTCAGGAAAGCTTTTTTTTAGTTACTGCTGCTCTTTGTCAGAAGCTAGAAATCTGTTTCACATAGACACCTTAACAGGACAGTATTGGTAATGATACATGAATGTAATTTCTTCTTGTTTAGAAGAGTTACATATAAAGTGTGTATTGTATTTCAGAAATTTTTCAGCTGCAAGGAATTGGAATGAAAATATACTCTTCAAGTATCTTCCAGTAGAGTAGTAAAAGTGACACTTCCATGGTGATTTTCATAACTTTCATTTCAGAGAACTTTACTATGTCTCAGCCTCTGAATACTATAAAACCTTTAACATTTTTGGTGTACCTGTTTGTTTCATGATGAGTAGTGACTCTTTGGAGGCAAAAAGGCAATCAGGAGACTGCTTAGATTTTCCCAAGATTCTCAAATGTTTCAAGAAATTTGGAAAAGTCTGTGGGAAAGAATGATAAAAGGCATACACAAATTAGATTCATTCTGCCCAACCTATCTACTGTAAATCTTCTGAATGAGACAAATGGTCATATTGATGTTAGCCTACATAAGAACCCTGTAATTTTCTTATGAAATTTTTAATGTGTTGCATAGTGTACATTGGAGGTGAAAAAATGGATAACATACATATTTCAAGAAGCTACAGAAATAGGCCCAAAATTGCTTCCTTTAAAAAGCACAAATAATTTATAGTATTGAATATCTATTATTTCTTACTTTTTAAAATTCCCCCATAGGTGGTTGCAATTTTTAGAATCTTAAATTTCAGATTGTGCAAAAATTATTCCCAGCAAAGTAGTGTCTGCGTATGTATGTGACTATCATTAGATGTTTTCACCTAAAGCCTACTGATTTTATAGAACAAATATAAATTGATCTATAAATGATGACAATAATTGAGCATTAAATTAATCTGATGTAACGCACCATAAGCTTGCTTTCTGTAATTGACATACTTGCTTCTGATTAAGGAAGGTAGTAGATATCTTCTGATAGAAAGATTTCTAAGATCTTTGTGAGTGTAAAATCCTTAAATGAGGTCAGAGGTGTTCACAAGGTTCTTGACTTTGGGAACAATCCAAATGTTACCTTATAGAACCTGCATCCTATACTTTACTGGCTAATGCTCAGCTGTGTGAAAGTCTTGCTAAATTTGATCAACTGATGTTTTATCTCCCCCCTCCCCCTGTAACATAATTGAGACTGATTAAATTGTCCTTGAGTCCCACCTTGGTATATCAGGTTACTTTCAATACCGAAGTTACTGCCTCCGAACTGCCTGTGGAAATACTTCAACTCTTTCATCCAGAGTTCCCTGAATCATTGTTTCAAAGGTTATCTAACACAGTTTTTCTGCATTTCTAATTAATACAATCCACCTTTTTTTTTTTTTTTATTACCTAATCTTTCCCTTTGAGCTCTTGGATGTCCTTCTCTGGGGTGATCACGCGCTGTTCACCTGACTGTCAGCTTGCAGGCTGCTCTCCATGGGGCTCAAGGCGTGACACCTCCTGCCAAGGCCAGCTCAGCTCTGTGCCACCATGTGCTCCTTTGTGCTGCCATGTGCTTCTGCAGGTGCGTGCCACAGCCCACAGCTCAGCTCCATCTCACCTCTGCCCAAAACATGAGGATCATTGAGTTCAGCTCCTTGCAGGACTTCTGAAAACTCAGAGGTTTAAGTCTTGTCCAAATGCTCACTGAACTCTGACAGCGTTGATGCCACAATGACTGCTTGGGGGAGCCTGTTCCAGTGACTGATCACCCTCTCATGCAGCTTCTTTAATTAGAATAGTTGATTAGTGGTGCACTGTGTAGTAGAACCCACAGGAAAAGGAATAACTACATATAAATTTTTGTTGTATGGCTGTACTTTCTCAAAAAAACCTCAAAATAAACAATAAAAATGCTGCAACAAACTCCCCCAGCACTTCAATTAAAGCATTTTATTTCTTAAGTTAAATTTCTACTTGATTTCCTACAACAAATAATAGCATTAAATGCTCAGAATAGTAGATTATTTTTTCTTAAAATATGGTTGTCTGTTGCAGAAGAGTGCTGTTCTAACCTCTAGTGTGTGGTATAGTTAAAAATATTAAACCTACTTATGTGTGCATTTATCCAACACATAGTACAGGATTAACAAATAATAATAATAACAACAACAGAAACTAGAGATATTTGATGCCTAAATAAATCCTTTTATAGTTGTACAGTTTGGATCCTGGCATTTTAGCATATTGTAAAAGCATACAAAATCAACGTTAAAGATAGAGAAGGAAAAAATCTATTTAACTTGCACAAAATATACAACTAGAGTATGCCCCCCAGGATCTATCATATAAACTTACTGCATAGGTTTCTTTTTGAGCTATGACAAATGGTTTTGTTATATAATTGTAGCAAATAGCTACCCTACTACTGCCTTTGTTGATCTGTGCTTAAACTATAGGGGGCTGAAAACATTTAAAATTCTCTACAAGCTGCATGTATAATATTAATAATATTAACCTTTCCCAACTGACAAATGAACTTAGGAAAATGGCTGCAAAGATAAGATGTTTCTAGCATTGTGCTTAAAGCTGAACTAGAGCTAAACTAACATGCAAAGAACATGACACTTTAGTATAGGAAGTTTAGTCATGTGTTTATTTATGTTTAAATTTCTGCTTGGAGTAGGGATTTTATGTAAATTATTATCCTTGCCAGTGCCTCTTAGTGTTGGAAAACAGTATCTCTGCATGAGATAAATGAGTGTGTTCAAGTACAAGAGATGGTCTCTAAAGCAGCTTAGTTCTGCAAGATGCCTTTGCCATAACTCAAAGTCATGTTAGATTGTACAGGCACAGGTATGCCAGCTTGTGACCATTTCTAGAGGGATGAAAAGTCCTTAACTGGGATCACAAGTTGCTGCTTTTATAGCCACTGCCTCCTTTGTGGGAAGATAGCTGTGTTTTGTGCCACTTCTAAGACACTTCTGCATGGCTGCCCAGACAGGTCATCTCTGGTCTGTAATACAGAAGAAATCAGCTTGCAGTTAAATTCATTGTAGTGTTGTGAGATTCACAAGATTTTCAGCATGTTTTCTTTCTCCCCGGTGTTACCTACTCACTGTCACAAGGTCAGAAGTCAAAAATGTACTCTTACTTTCATTTTGTTGCACAAGTTGCCTAGGAGATAGCTGTTACAAGAAAACTGATGAGAGTTCCATGCTGGAATTTGCTTATGTGCATACTGTCTTTTATTTAAAACAGCTTCCTGTTTCTTCTGCAAGCAAGCAAATAACAGCAATTCAATTAAACATCAGTCCTCTCTAGATTGGTCTATGTTATGCCTTAAGTGCAGGAATTAATCTTCTTAGGCTATAACCTGGCAATCTTTGTAAGCCTATTTTCTGCTTCTGTGTAGTGGAAACTTACTTTCTTGTCATTCTCACTTTCCATCTGATTTTGGGAACAAATAGAGAAGGGAAAATACTCTCTTTCCTCTATGTTCAGTATTTGAAATTTGTTGCAAAACTAAAGAGATTAAGGATATTATTAGATTAAAGTACCCTATAGATGCTTCATGAGCAAATCCTGGGCATAAGTAAAACAGCTCCTCATTGAGAATTAACTAACCATAAATACAGTAAATAAGATTTGTCATATGCTTGAAAGCTAACATTTTAATTTAACAGCAAGAGAAATTTTGGCAAGAACATAACAAACATACCAACCCAGAGTCTGACTTCTGTTATTCCCTTGATTGATTTGCAAATTGCCCATCCACATGGTTGCTTGTTATTTGTGGTTAGAGTAATCCAGAATCAGAGCTAAGTTCAGCATTCAACAGGGTTTTGGTTTTTTTGTGGGATTCAGTTTTGATATGTGTAGTGGTTACCACGTTTCAAAATGCCATGGGCAGCATTAACAATGATAATTTTTTCTACTTGAGAAATTAACCAAGGAATGCTCCCAAGCTGAAATATCTATGATTTGATTTTAATATTGCACAGAAATTACACACAAATGCAATATATTTTTGGTGCTTATTTATTAGGTGCCCCAGACCTAANGTGCAAAACAAATTAATCTCAAGAGTTTTCCAATTTCCCTTTTAATAATGTGGCTTTTGTTTTCTGACTCTTACACAGTTGCAATTGTCTAGAGAGTCTGTAATATGTGGAGAGATGTGTTTTGAAAATGTTGGGAGTGTAAAGGTTCTGTTTACTGATTTTAGAGGTGCATGCAGCAGTTTGACCATTTATGAAAATTAGTTTCTTTCTATGCCTAAAGGCAGTTTTTCAAATCTGTTTGTAGATGATAAGGATTTGTTGCATATGTAAACTGTTTTGTGTATAAACTTACAATTATTTTGCTTTGAATCTAAACAATAAGGTGTCATAAATGGAACAGAATTTCACACAAAGAAAAGGTGCATAGAATTTTCTATTATAATAACACAATTTCTAGCTACTGTATTCCAATTTTCTTCTTCCTTAAAAAGAAAAACAGCATTAACAACCCTGGATTTATTATGCTACATACTGGCAATAGTTCCACTTTGTACCATCTTGCAGCTCCTGTTCTGAGTAGCTGTAATTCGTTCATGTAGCCTTGTTGTGAGTTGGCTAATTGAGCTCTTGAGAGTGGAATTTTTCAGAACATCTTAATTTGGGCAGGGCAGTTTCTAGTCTGAATTCTGCTGGTATGTTTTCTCTGAGACACAATCCTGCTCTTGAATACTGGCATTTATACTTCTGATGGAGGAGGGGGGGGTGATTGTGGATGTTATTATTTTTAACTTTATTCTTTTATATTGGCAACAGATCTTAATAACCATGATAATTTTCATACTATGACTATTACTATTTTTAGGAGCAGGAACTATGTTAACTAAAAATACAAAAGCAATTGAGCCAAATATCTTTTTTCAAATTTTATTGAATTCATTATAGACATCTCTGGTATGAAGTAGATAGCTGCTAGTGATTGTTGCTGCTCCTATTTTGTATTTATGTACATCTTTGTATTGATGCTAATTTCTTTCACAAGACTATTGAGAATTATATAACCAAGATAATATTTGTGGCTTACAATGGTTCTCTTAGAGGCTCCTAGACTTATCCCTTTTCTCCCCTCTTTGATGATAATAATAATAATAATAAACTAATTCTGATGTAAGATTTGTTGAGGTAGTGTTAGCTTTCATCAAGATTTTTTTTTTTGGTACTTAGGGGGAAACCATCCTGTATTTTTAATCTCTGGTTTTTGCTTCCTTTCCTTCAACGACTCATGAAGAATGTGTCTTTTGTGGCTCTTGTTTTTTTAAAAGCTGAAAACGTTTTTCAACATTTCTTTTTTGCCAATATTTTGTTTCTTGAAGGGTTACATACCTCTTGACAGTATCAGTTGTAGCTGTCTCCATGTATGTTTTCTGTTCTTGTGCAGCTTTTCATAATTCTTTTTTTCCTCTTATAATGAATACCATATTCAGTAGTAGTTTGCCAGTATATCTGATGCTGCATTTTGAAAAAACTTTCATCTAAGTGTACATTTCTCTTTCTCAAGTACTTTTCTAAGCTATTATTATAGATAATAGCTGGTTTCTTTATAAAATGTATTCTTATTTTTCTCCTTCTTCCCTTTAGCAATATATGACATATTTTTGTAAAAGTCATCAAATCAGTACTAATAGACTGTATCTCATGAAGCAAGTTTATTTGTAGTTCTTGAATGATTTCCTTTGGGCACTGTGGGAAGGGGTAGGATAGAATTGAGTTGCAGGCTGTGGCACACCTGCAGAAGCACATGACAGCACAGAGGAGCACATGGTGGCACAGAGGAGCACATGGTGGTGGCACAGAGGAGCACATGGTGGTGGCACAGAGGAGCACATGGTGGTGGCACAGAGGAGCACATGGTGGCACGAAGAGCTTTGTCTCCACCTGGCCTTGGCAGGAGGTGTCAGGTGTTGAGCCCTATGGAGAGCAGCTGCAGGCTGACAGGCAGGTGAACAGGTGTGATCACCCCAGAGAAGGACATTTGAAAGTGTGTTGCTGATGTGGCAACGTGGGATAGGTCATGGAGTGAGAGTTACCATGTAAGGAAATACTGTGCCCTGAAGAGTGTATAAAACCAGATTCCCTGCCAGTCTGAGTCCGTGCCTCAGTCATTACAGGGCACCACTTATGGTTTAATGCTCCAAACATTGCCTTTTTCTCTGCCATTCATTTCTGAATTGCCTCTGCCTGTGTGTGGTTCCTTTTGGATAAGTTTCACATGCAGTTTATCTCAGCGTAGTGCGAGGCATTTGAGAGGGAAGCCCACTGTATTATTTGTCAGTCCAGCCTTTCTGTCTGACATCTGTGTGAATTCACTCCTGACCTTTGTCACTATGTAATATGGACAGTGTTGCAGTGTCTCACTCTTCCAGCTCATTAATGTGTGCTCTCTGACCTGCAGTAATAGGGCCCGTGTCACCTTTGCTTTGCACAGGATGGGCTGGGCCTTTGCAGCAGCCCTGTGCTCGCACGTGCTGCACTCACTGGGTTTGCTGCCAAGCTGCTCAGCCCTGGGCATGGATTGTCTGCTGTGCATAAATATGGGTGCACTCAAGTTCTCCTTCTCAGTGTCACCATATACAGAAAATAGCCTGTTTATGTCAGAACATCTTTTGGAACATTATGTCTTCTAAATTATGTTCTGCTTTAATTGCTCCATTTGTGTGTAATGTAAATCGACACAGAGCACATATTCAAACTTATAGAATATACCTTTATTTGATTACTGACCAGTAATAAGTGGGATTATATTTTTTGGATTGGGATGTTTTATGAGTTTGACAATGGTACTGGTCATTTGGGAACATTTCTCATTAAGCAAGAGGAAAAAAAGTACTATAAAAATGAAGTGAAATATAATGTGTATTTAATGAAAAAAAATAGGATTATAGTGAATCAGAAGAAATTAATTGTTTAAGGTGGAGCATGAGTATACTGGGACCTATTTCATTTGGAAAAATTGTTCTATGGTAAAGATATTTTTCTTTGTTTGTTTTGTAATTTACATACAGAAACCTCCTTTGACCTGTCTCTCCAGGGCAAAAGAGTACACTCATGCATGCCTGCAAAGTGACATAACCTTGAATATAGTCAGCATTCTGCTACCTGATCATTATTACAAAAAATTACACCACGTGAAATGGTGGATCTTTTCATGCTAGGACTGAGTCTTCTCTGTAGCATTATATTATTACTGGGCTAACAAAATGTTCTTTGCTTTATGGCTCAGGGGAGATGGAGACATAAAGAGCTTATCACAATGTAATAAATTTCTAGTCTTTAAAAATTAAAAACAGTGTTTCATGGGGAAAATGTCTCAGGAATATGAAAGTATTTGGGCCACTAAGGTATTGTAATATATCTAATTGCTATTCTGCTCCTAATAACTTGCACTGTTACAATGTTATTATTGTTGTAGATCATATTTTTTATTATATTTATCTTTCTACCATTTTTAATTTGAATGTTTTCATTTTTCATGAATGAAGGCATCTAGGGAGTAAAGAGCAAGAAGTAGTGTTATTGTTTTGGTTTTGAGTGTTCTAAAATGTCAAATATTTTATGTGTCAATGGGTTGCAAATTGTAGATTATTAAAAAATTTAATGTATTGGAATGTTTGATTCAGAGTCGATTTTGCATAGTTTATGATTTATCATCGCTTTGCCTTTTTCAAAAAGGAAGTGAACTATTCGTCATTATTTTGCAACTTGTTATAGAGAACAGGTATTTAGTATGTGGATTTAACAGTAACAAGATAAAATTCTAGGTTCTTAGGTTTAAAAAAAGTTTTGCATCTTTATGCTCTTTTCATAAAGTGCCAGTTGTAGTATTTTCCTAGAAATTATTCTTACTACCGTCTTGAAATTCTCATTTTATCTGACTTGTCTTGACTTGGTAGCTGATTTCACAGTGCATATGAATAACTTTCCCCAAACCTCATGTTCTTTATGCCATTTTACACATACATAATTTAAAAAGATTTTATTTATGACTGGTTACAAGGTGTTCAATACCTTGACAGTGTAGGATTCAAAGGTGTAGTATGGAGTACCTTACAGATAGTGCACTTTCCATGGGTAGAAGGAATTGGTAACAATATCATTAAGCAAGAGGAAAAAAACTGTTTAAATAACCCAGGACAATAACAGTAACTACTCCTTCCCTTCCAACTATAAACAAGTAGTTTTGATAATGTAGACCCAAAAGCATAAATCATATATTCAACAAAATAATTTTCAATTATCTATGATTACAGCTATTGTATAACTGTACTTAATGGCAGTCTAATTTTGGAAAATGTATTACCCATTTTAATTGTTTATAGTGGAGCCTTGGAAACAGCTGCAGGCTACCAAGGAAATTCTTTTTTCACAGAATAATGATGATGATGCAATTTAATGGCTTTAGTACTGACAGTATAGATGCTTCCTATTTCCAGTTCAAGAGCTGCTTAAGCTCCTCTGTGAGTCCAGTGTAGGGAGTTAAATTCTCAAGAGACATGCTAGATTTTCTATAATTAATAATTAGGGTAGAGAGTACGGTCAAGAAGAAATCCCTCTCCTGAAGAAAACAGCTTTAATTGTTTTTTTGTGTGTAATTTCAATTTTATTTGTTACTGGCAAAATTTTAAATAGTACAGAGTACAAGTTCATAACAGAAATGATGAGAGGCTGACAGCACTGTAGCAATAGCACCATGATCTGTGTCAATCTAACACAAGGAGAAAATCTCCAATCTCTTTGCTTATGACAGGCCAATGACTAAAGCAACCCTTTGTATCAGAGAGAATAGACAGTAGCCGTGGTCAGTAGTGTGTAGTTATCTTTTCTCTGATTGCAATGTTCTATATAATTGGATTCTTTTATTAATAGTTAGATTTGCTCTTCAGAAAATTGAAGAAAACAAGGTATTGCTGCTTCTTGATGGATTACCAGTTTGCATTTTTGTGCAAAGTTTTTCATCTCTCTGAAAACTGCTATCCAGAGGTTTTTAGAAAGATGTGGTCTAGAGTGTGTGCACCTCTTGTAGAAAAGAAAGGTCTTTGGTTGACCAGTTGTTTTATTGTTAGTGAATATACCTCATAGGTTTTTTTCCTTACATTTAGGGAACATGTAAGTTACCCTTATGCAGCTCTAGCTATATGCCTAGGATGTGTTATAACAGTTTGAAAACATAAAGGGTCAAAAAGTATAGGACTTTTTATCTAAAAGTCATTAAGTTCAGTGGTTCAGTTGAATATATTCAGAAAATAAATCAGATGCTTTTCCTTTTGCTGATTTTGGGAGAAAGGCTACTGAATTTTTTTTTTCCTTCTTTTGTTTTTAGATAGAGTGAAGGAAGTTCAGGGTATTTTTGTAAATAAAGTAAAAAATCTCTTCTATCTGCTTATTGAGCGTATAATTTCCCAACCTGTCTTTTGCAAGCACTTTTACAGTAAAACTAAGCACACCCCAGTGTAGTAACTCCTGTGTCAGGCTTATTAAATTTCAGCCACCAGAGAGTGAAGCTGTTTGTGTCTCAAGATGTAAACTTTGATCTCAGCTTGCAGAACTGAGGCAGAGGGGAGGGAAGATTGAGGGAAAGTGGAATGACTTCTAGTTCAGTTCTCAGTATCTCTTTTTATTTTTATCACATTACTCATATGGAAGAATGAAATGATGGACTGAAATTTCTTGCACTCTTTGAGTCTCTGAACACATTTTTTTTTTTATTTCATTTATAGGATACACAGTAGTTTCTTGTAACTCTAAGCTGTCACACTCAAAACAGAGTCATAACATATTTCCATTATGCCCAGAACCACTCTCTAGCAAAAGAAGAGTCAGCCTCTCCCCTTTGAGATAGCTTGAAATATAACCCTAACAGCTACTGTCAGAGTCTCCTTCCAGTTTCTATTTCTCCTGTAGTCCTCATGTGAATTGGGTTCACTGACATGTTAGTGAGAGTCTCTCTCTGAACTTTTGTAATTACAGTATTCTTGCAGGATTGTAGTGTGAATAAGTTTTATGTCTTCTTATAAAACACCTCTGATACTGTTTTATTATTTTTCCCCCTGTTTTAAACAAGAGATAGTAGTATTTAGGTTAAATGGATTTTGATGTATGAAGACCTTATGCTACTTTAAAGTTGTCATAATGTGCTAAAATAATACAAGGTCAGTTTGACTCAAGCATGGGAGTTAAGATTTCTTGATCATCTCCTCTTTGCCAAGAAAGTGGCCCTCTTAGAAAAGCTTTAAAAGCTAAAATATTTTACTTGAAAGTGGGTGCTGGATGCAGAACTTTAGCCTTTAGGTACCTGACATGTGCCAAACTTTTTAAGGTGTTGTCTGTGTCACGTCTACTACAATAAAATAATTGTGTGCAGTTGTTAAGATCTGATTATTGAGAGATGCCTCTATCTGAATTAAGGTGCAAGCAGGATCATATGCCAAAATCAATAGTATGGATTTTATTTGACAGTAAAATGTGAAGTAGAAAGATAAAAAAGAGAGGAGGGAGAGACAGACTGAGAAATAGATTAAACAGAATATAGTCACCACTTGTGGATCCAGCAGCATTTCATTGGTTCTTCTTCACCCTGGACTTCTTGGTGGGGAGGGTCCCAAAGTTGCTGAAAATTTCTCACTATTTATATATTTTAGCAAATGAAGGAATTGATGTTCATTGGCTACATAGTTCTCTTATTCTATTGGTTAAATGATTCCCTCCCTTCTAATGCTAATTAATCCCATGCTTAGTCTTTCTGGGTTTTGAGTCAGTGGATTCTGATTTCCCCCTGCCAGATTTAGTCTAAGCTGATTTTAGCAGTGTTGCTCAGTTGATTTCCCTTGTCCATTATCAGTGATATATTCTTCTCCCGATGTTGTACTGCACTAATGTATCACTGAGTTATTATTTTACTGATGTATCACATATTTCATTCTGTGCACCCCCCTGGATCCTGTAGTTAGTTTTGCCCCCCTCCCCCAGTTTAGATCCTCCTCTCACCTGTCCCATCAATTGTTTCCCATTGGCTTTAGTTCCTTTCCTCCACCCCCCTCCCCCTGAGTTTAAAAATCCCCTCTGGAGATGTTTGCTCTCTTCTCTCTTTTTTCTTCTCTTTTTTCTTCTCTTTTTTCTTCTCTTTTTTCTTCTCTTTTTTCTTCTCTTTTTTCTTCTCTTTTTTCTCTTCTCCTTGCCCTCTTCCCCTCTCTCCCTGCTCCCCGGGAATTGTTCTACCATTAAATTTTTGGGACGTAGTCTAGAGAAGAAAGAGTGCCTCTCTTTTACTTTGTGCCCATGTCAGTTTGCCAAGGGGACTCTGAGCAACCCAAACCAACCCTCCAGGGAGCAAATACAACATCCCCCAGGTTTTTTACCTCCCTCTAGTCTGAGATAACACTTAGACAGTAGTACCACCTTTATCTTTTAAGTTCCCATCAGGTGGCTTAATTACAGTCCAAGTTCCAGGAATCAATGCAGGTATATTTGGGGGAGACACTTTCAATGGTTGCAGACAAACTTCTTTACACAGTGTGCCACAATGGGCAAAGTCATTCAGTGGTAACAGTATTTGAGGCAGGCAGCCATAATTTTTAAACCCTTACAGCAGCATAGAGGCTGATGAAGTTTTTGCAAACGAATGTCCCTGGGGTGGTTTCAGGCTGAGGTGATTTGAAATCCTTTCACAGGTATTTTGCATCAGGTGTTTAATTTTGAAATGTTTCTTCCATGTCTTAAAGGAACTGTAGTTGGTGCCTCATATTGCTGTTGTTTCTCAGGCTTCCTAATCAATCTGCGCCTGCCATATTAAGTAGAGATTTTTTATGATTGGAGGTAGAAATTTTGGGCAGTAATTTTCATGACAGAAAGCTAACTTAAAATGTTCTGGTAAGATTTTCGACTTAATAAAAGTTACCTCAGTCTACCTTTAGTTATATAATAACTAAACTAGTTGTAGTTCTAACTATAGAACTATAGTTAGAATTAATACTAATAACTAACTAGTATAAGTTCTATACTAGTATTACTAGGTAGGCTAATGTATGTAGAGAGGCTAAAGCTTTTCAGCAAAATTTCAGATACATACTGGGAGGAAAACCATGCAGCTCTTCAACAGCAGGACTGAGAATTAGTGTGTAAATACTCCTGAAGAAAGTGAATGCTGTTAAAAATCTGTTATTGTGTACTAAACTCTGTAAGTGGCAGTGTACTGCGGAATATTGTTACAAAGACCTAGTACTGCTACAGTATGACTGCACTTGAGCAGCAGACTGGCCTGATTTCCTGTGCACAGACATTCCTTTTGCCTTATGAGGTGTTCTCAGTGCACAGTGTCTGTCAGCCTGTGGTTCAGGTTCTGAAGTGCAAATGGTATTTTAGCTCAGAAACACAGAAACATTGTGTGATTGGATGGGGCTGTGAGCAACCTGATCAGTGAAAGGTGTCCCTGCCCCTGTCAGAGGGTTTGGAATAGGTTGTATTTGAAAGATCCCTTGGAATAGGTTGTATTTGAAAGATCCCTTGCAACCCAAACCATTCTATGGTTTACGTACATATCTCTCACTGGGTTCTATGGTGCTTGCTTAAAAGTTTTTATGGCCAAGTAAAGTTTTATTTCACCCTGACAATCATAAGCAGACTGAATATATTCTAAATCAAATTCCAGTCTTTTAGTACAGTATTTCTGTGCTTTTACTAATGGTGTTGGGAAACAAAAAGGCCGTAATTTGTGATAGTTCTAAGTTTGAGTGCTCCTTCTCTGGGCTGCATGTTGCATTTGATCTAAGATTCAGTTAGGACTTGCCTCTGACTTACTACTGAGTCTGGAGGCAGGACAGCTTTTGCTGTCGTATTTTTGTTGTATGAGGCCTTTCAGTACTCTGTGAGAACAGCCTTCTATTCTGATGCTGAGTCCCACGTGGAAGGTGAGGGCTGTGGTCACTTATCATCAGAGAAGCCTATGGCTTACATGTGTGGAAATCCCGTTATGTTGTGTTGGAAATTCCTTTTATTGGTATCTATATAATAGGTTTGAATTTTCTTTTACTATATTCAAACAAATAGTCATTGCAGCTCATAAAACATTGATTCAGTTTGCTGTATCAATGAATCTCAAAGGTCTGATTATTTTTTGTGTATTTTATTTAGATTATAGCTAGTATAAGGAGTTCTTGGTATACAACTATTGAAGAATTATTGTGACCAGATCTTCTGCAGTATTTCTGTCACTTTGCTCCTGTATGTAGATAGTCAGTCATGATGAAATGTCCTTGCTCGTGGAAAATCAAGCTATTTGATGATGTTTGATTTTCTTCTCTTGGTGTTATCACCACAGAGAAATCACTCCATCAACAGATTTACCTAAAAAATTTTAAGCACTCTTGAGTAATCAGAAGAGATTGTCTATTAATCTATAGTTTTCTATGCCTTCTCTGTGGTAGTGTGTTTGACACTTTGTCACCATTAAATTTAGAACACTGTCCAAGGCCACTGTAGAAAGGTAATGGTTTTGTTTTATATTGAAGTCACTCTGTCTTTTAAAATGTTTTCATTTGTTGAGGAAGCAGATATTTTGACAGTACTACAGAAAGTGTTTTAGTAACATGTAACACTGAAAGTCAAACATCTTGATCAAGTCTTTATATATATATATTTATGTATATAATCTCTGAGAATATATATATATTCTTAGGAAGACAAAAGCTTTCTGAGAATAAGGAAATTGGTATTAGGAGAGACCTGTGGTGTGCTGAAGAGAATTTTCCCTATGGCCTCATTTTGTTGTGTTTCTTTTTGAGGAAGGAATAAAGTTTCCTGACCCTTTTTTCCTTTTTCATAACTTTTTTCCCCCATTGTTGCTCTTTTATGTTGTGGGTTAAACAGAACAGCTCTGGGATATCTGTTTACAGAAGGTTTTGTTTCCTATAGGTAGCTCTTCCCAGAGGAAGTATGGCTTTGCGTGGCAAGGAGTTGGTGGTGGAGGAGTTGGGTAGAAGGGTGGGCTACAGGGGCAGCTTCTGTGAGAAGATGCCAGAAGCTTCTGTGATGCAGGACAGAGCCAATGCCAGCCAGATCCAAGATGGACCTGCCTCTGGCCAAGGCAGAGCTCATCAGTGACAGTGGAAGCACCTCGGGGATAACAGATTTAAGGTGAAGAGCACCTGCTGAACAGCAGCAGCCAGGACAGAGGAGTTAGACTATGTGAGAGAAACAGACCTGCAGGCACAGAGGTTGGTAAAGAAGGAGGGGGAGGACATGCTCCAGGTGCTGGAGTCCTACTTCTGCAAAGGAGCAGCAGAGGTGTGTGATGAACTGACCACAACCCTTCTTCTCTGCTCACCTGTGCTGCTGCAGGAGAGGAGGTAGAGAAGTTAGGAATAAAGCTAAGCCCAGAAAGATGGGATGGGTGTAGAAGAAGGATTTTTCCTTACTCCCCTGCTCAGATATAATTTCCCCAAATTGTGTCTGTTTTGCCTGTGATGGTGACTGGTGGGTGATTTCTCCCTGCCCTCATCTTGACCTGTGAATCTTGCTTTATTTTCATTCCCTTGTCCAGCTGAGGAGAAGAAGAATGACAGAGTAGCTTGGGGCTTGGCTGGGTACCTGGCCCAACCTCTTAAGAAGATACAATTAGCTATTCTTCTGCTGACTTTGATAACACAGTGACCCTGCTGGTTTCATCTCTACCTTGTGTGGGAGTGGTTTTATACTAGTGCCTTGGAACATCTTGTTTCAAAACAACTTTTTAAACCTTGTCTTGCATTCCATGGGCCAGTGAACTGCTGCTTTGTGTTATCAGCAGCATCTCAAGAAGAGGATGTACCCCCTTGCTGAAAGGCTTCCTTGTAAATATGCTATAAACTGATAGGGTGTTCAGAGTTGCTAATTGCTGCTCTGGTTGAGAACATTGCTTGTATAAATTTCCATGCTATAGTAGCTCATATACAAATGACAGTGTAACTGTTGCCTGACTTGAGTCTCCCCATACCCATTTTAAGAAGCTGTGTCTGTAAACTGTAGATTTCCACCCAACAAGCAGGGTTTTGCAGGCACCATATCTACTGCTGTTTGCATAGTTCTCTCTTTAATGGTTAACAGCCTAAGAAAGCATATCAGGCAGTTTCTATGAATCAATAGCTTTTCTATTTTTAAAGTAATGAGATGCTATCACATAGATGGTGCTTAATTAGCACAGTTTTAGAATGCTTTGTATTAAATTATGTATATTGCCTTTATATTTCAGAGTTTGATTCCCTCATGCTCTGGAATTGAAATAACAGACTTCTCTTTATGTTTTCATGTGCTGTTTTGCATTGGTGCTCGGGTATTTGTTTACAGCTCCACATTGGAAAAGGTTGTGTGCTTTATTCGTGAACTGTTTCTTTCACTTCACTATGGCATTAAAAAAGAAGGATAAGGTGTATATAGGAATACAAGATGGCATTAAGATATGTCTTCTGTATTAATGTACACTAAAAGCCTTTTGAATTTGTTGAGAAGCTTCTTCCTCTCACCATGTTTCTCTGCATATGAAATGAGCAATTGGCTTCCTCTTTAGCTGCCATTGAAGAATTCTCCCAGTAATGTAAGCCCACAGGGGCAAATACCTGATACTTATTTGGGAACAGTTTCAAGCAGCTGCTCTTGTTTGAGAATCAAATTTATTTCCTTTTTAAACCTGTTAGCAATAGCTTGGATTCATGGTAGGATCTCTCAGAGAAGGGCAAACAGACTGACAGCACTGAATTAGTCAGTGGCAGCATGGTTCTCTGGATTTAGTAAAGTAATCACGATGTAACATGTTCGTCTACCTTGGAGTGTACTTATATTCAAGTACAAGGGAAAATAAGAAGTAGGTTTGCAAAAATTAAAGCTCTAGAATAGTCTTATAACTGCTCCTTACTAAAATGAATAGTGGGTCTTTTCAGTGAGTTTTTCTAAGTGCTAATCAAAAATGTAATGATTTACAAATCATTACCCAATTAAATTGGAAGCATTAATTTTAATTTTCAGTAATTATAATATTTTTATCTTATATATCTTTATCTTTAGAAGTTATGGTTTAACAATCATGTAAAATGGTTTACTAAATAACTTACTCTTTATAAGTAGCTTATGATTTTGAAGTACCCGTTATTTGATGCTTGATGTTTATTTTAATAAATACTTCACCTACCTTCCTTTAACTTCCGGGGAACAATGAGATGAATTTGAGTGGTACTGGTTATGAGAAAGAAAGGCATGAATTCGGCAGCAGCATTTCCCTTGGTTTGGTAGTCCAGGCTGCCTTTAGGTTCAGTTTGCCTGGTTGGGTACATCAACCTTGACATTTAGGCATGGCTCAAATATTTCACTTGAGCATGCATGAAACCAGTGCTTATTTCCTCCTTTGGGTGTGTCTAAGATGATAAATTTAGATTTCATTTTGATTCCCAAACAAGTTCATGAAAGGAATGAGAGAATACTACAATAAAGAATAGAACATTCCTTTTTCTTGTGTACTTTCAGTGCTAAGCATTTTGAACCATGTTCCTTTAATGAGCTATTAAGAGGCTCCAGGTTGATTTATATTCATTGGCTAGTATTCATCCTCAGTTTTATTCTTTAAAAGACACTTTTGCCTGTAAAACACAGTTCTATATGTATATCGTATATAAGTAAATATATAAAAATAAATGCCTGTATGCTTTATATATATGTACAAGCCTATAAATTGTTTATCTGTATAAAAGTGTTTATATGTACATAGCATACTAGCATAAAACATGTCAGGGTATGTTAGAAAAACAGCCTTAGGCCCTTAGGATGGATTGAAAGACTGAGTTTCATTTTCTGAGCTAGTGCTCTAGCAGTTAAGCCATTATGCAAAAGGTAATTTCTGTTGCCTGTCTTCTTCATCCCTACTTTTACTGGGCGCCTGTATGCTTTTTCAAGGTCAAACTTAAACTGCTGGGGTCTTTTTGCCTTTTAGGCATCATGGGTAACCACAGTCATGCATTTGTAAACGAGCTTTCATAGTAATGAAAGTGTGAATGGAAGAATGTTGAGGGGGCAGTGCAAAACTGACTTTTTGACACAAATTGTAAGATAGTTCTCTACTATAGATTGTTTATTAAAAAAATATTATTTTCTGTTTGTTTAGCTAACTCAGGAGGCTTCAGCTCTAATTCTTAATTGATTATGGTGGTTTAACTTTTGCAGTTTCAGACCTGTTTTGGTGACAGTTGTATACTTGCTACTCTTTTGCATTCCTCATATTGATTTTATCTGTCTTATTTGACTGCCTAATACTGTAAGAAGAAAGTCTCAGATTCTCTCTGAAAGAAATAAGGGAAAAAAAGAATGGGGAATGGTTATGCACAAACATTTATTCAGTGACATAGACTATTGCTCCCTCAGTGACCATTTTTCGTTTTGTGTTTTGTGGAGTTTTGAGTCTTTTTTGAGATGGAGCTGTAATTTATAAATTGTGCATAGTAATACTTGGACTTCTTTGTATTGAGAGGATGTTCCTTGTTCCATTTTAAATTTGCTGTTCAGAGGCCATTGGATTCCCATTCTTTTCTCTTTTCCTGCTTACCAAAACCACCAGTAGACTCTTGCAAGTTTGTGGACACCCATGTGGCTCTTATTTTGCCAGTGTTGCTTCCTAACATTTGTGGTAGTCCACATACCATTTGGAAATGCATTGAATGGCTTCCTGTTTGACACTCATATCCTCAGTTGTTGAAATCCACATATTTCTCTGTGTAACTGAATGAGCTAAGAGCAGGTACTGTCTGTGGGGAGAGCAGTTGTAGAGTGGCAAGATTGATGAAAGATCCCTTTAGAGTACAAAGGCTTAGCTGAAAGATGTCCATTCCTGGCTTTCTTGTGGTGCTGCAGCAATTTTTTTTACTCTTGAGTCTCACAGACTTGACACAAGTGATCAGTGAGCTGCTCAGCTGTGTCTTTTATGTGCTTGGGAGAGGGAGAAGAACTCTGAGCACATGATTTTGCTGATATTGAAATAAGTGGGCATAAGGATCAATGGCTTAGCATATGATGCTCTGGACTAGACAAGCTAGTGTTTCTGATGGGAAATCTTTGCCACAGTGTTCAAATCGCTTGTTCTTTAACACTGATCAGTTGGTACAATGGGGGAATAAAAACACAAAGGCCTGTGTTACATCTTAAACCAGAAGTGAGAGAAAATGTGAATATCGTTACTATTACTCTATATGTGGAGGAAATATCTAATCTTGATTGATCTAGTCCCAGTTGTCCCCATTTCAACTCTTGTATAGATTTGTTTACAAGTTAGCAGTTTTTACAGTACTAAATGCCACCAAATGAGCTGCAAAAAGCAAAGGAAAAATTTGCACTTCTATAATTATATTCTGGTTTATAATTATATTTATCTCTTGTACCCCAGTTGAGCATTTCAGTAATTTGTGTGGATTTTTACACCGCTGCATACTCTAAAGAGATTATGGGAATAATGTGAAAGACTGATAGGAAAGCAAAATCATAGTCACCTATGTGTTCATTCAGTGTTGATGGTGACAAAATCTAATGAGTCTTTCTCAGTCCTGGGCAAAATTGCTGGCAAAAATGACTGACTGTGTCTAAAATTGGCTAAATTGAATACTGAAAGTGATTCTCTTCTACATGTGAATAGAAATCTGCCTCACGGGTATGGACGCAACTAACCTGTTTCTTAGCTTAAAATTCTCTTTGATCACTTTTCTATCCCATACCAAAAAAAAATCCTGAAATATGTTGCATGCACAAAATTAAAACTCTGTTTAAGATGGTTTAGGCTTCTAGCAGAAGAATAAAATAAAGGTGTAATTCATCTGGGAAGCTTAATGCAAAATTGAGATGAGTTATTCAAACAAAGAACTCAAAACTAGTGATTAAGATGAGCTATGGCTAAAAGAAAGTTTCTTGCCTACTAATTTCTTCTCCTTGATAAGCTAGAGATTATTTTAGAGTAACAATAACATAATATTCAATTAGAAGATGCATGGCCTTCTAAAAAAATTAGGTTCTGTATTCATGAAGTCATAATTTTCTGTCTTAAACTGTCTTTATGTGTAAGTGATAAAGCTAAGGCTTGCATACTGTTTTGATGTTTGCTGTACCCCCCACCACGGTAGATCTGCACATCTGATTGTGACTCTGCAGTGGTTTGAGCAGAGTTTGAGCACATATATTCACTGTGGTGTGTTGCCAAGTGATCTGCAGGTCTTTCTGAAGACATGTCAGCATGTTTTTGTGCCAGATCACAAATTGAGTAATCCAATGCCTTCGTCATTTTGGTCACTTTATTTGTGTTTATTGTGGCTGGCTTTTGCACACTCCAGACAATACCAGTGGAGCTCACTGTGCTTTTATATTGAAGAAGGGTCACTATAAAAATGACTAGAAGATGATATGTGACTAGGGAATGAATATTACTCATTCCCAGTGAAATGTAGTGAGCAGATGGACAGTATGTTGTGCTGATAATGTCCATGTAAAAGATATTTCAAGAGATGAGAGCTAGAAATAAAAAAAGTATTTTGAAAACTTGCACATTTGCTCAAAATTGCAGGAGCTAAGAATTCTTGCTTTTCTTTCCCATTATTAGAACAGGCCACTGCCACATATGTCCCTTTTTGTTCTCAGTTTGTATTCCTGATGGAGGCTAGCAGCTGGGGCTGGATCCAGTTGCTGAAATGTGTGTGAGTGTGAAACACTTGGGAGGCTGTAGGGCGTGTGGCTGGTCATGCTGGGAAGTGTGAGTCTTGCCCAAATTACCTTTTTGACATAAGATGTGTGTGGATATCTTGGATATACCAGAGCAAATACCAGTAGGTGCCTATAATTAGGCACTTGAGTTGAACTTCTAATTCTTCTTGCTTGTTTCATTTCATCAATGGGTTTTATTCATGTGTGGGAGCTAGATATAATTTGTTTTGCATAGTAGATTTATAGCAGTATGAAATTATGCTTCACTGATGTATTTAAACTCTGATCAATCCCATGTGTGGTTTCTTTCTTGCTACAATGGTGAAAAAACTANTGCTCCTTTCCAATAGGAATAAGAAATCTTGAAGTTGTATCATTATTTAGTACTTATTTACTGCTCTATAATTATTTGGGAAACATATAGATCTTCCTTTGTCTTCAGTCAAAAGAAACATGTCCTTATCTGTTATACATGTTGGAAATGTGGCTTTATTGCAGTGATCTTCTCAGATTCCAGTTGGATTTTACAGTGTATGTGTGCATAATTTTTTCCTCAGATTTCAGATTTTATTCATGTGTTGTAATGAAACATATCTAATTAAGCAAGTAAAATGTCCACGTCCATGCTTTTGTCATCTACTCTAAAAAATTAAAATCATGCTGATTTTCAAGCAATACAAATATGTAGAATCTTACAAAAGGTCACAAATCTTGAAATGATGGTAATTTTCACTGTAATTGTGTTTATGTCCAGAGTCCAAATGTTATGACTTAAGGCAGAGTGGAAAGGATCTCTTTGAAAGAACAGTTGAATGTTTTGTAAGCCAAGTCTTTTAACTATAATTAATCAGGGGAAGAAAGGAAAGAAGACTCTGGCATCCTGCTTGTGGGAGCATGTACACTGCTTTGTGGGACTTAAATTAAATGTAGGATTCAAATATGTTGACTAATTTGGGAATATTCTTGTTTGATTGGTTTTGGTTCTGTTTTGTTTCTCAGCTCCTAGAAAACAGCATTTTAACATGGTATGAATAAGTAGGCCACTACCTGTTTGAATAGGTTTGACTCAAACTTGTTCACAAGTGTTCTTCCATTGACAAACTGCAACATTGCATAAAAGACTGCTTTTAGGTCTGCAATATGGACATCATTAAACTTTTTTTAAGGAAAATAAAGAAAATTTTTTTCACAAATCAGCTATATAATATTTAAAATGCAGGAGACTATTAGAAGTAGTATACTTAGCTATAAAGTTGAACCTTTTACTTAAAATAGATTAAGACCCATAGGAAAATATTCATATTCTAGAACTTTTTGTTTCCTTGCTTTGTTTTAATTCTGCTTAGCTTTACATGTACTATTTAATAGGATGAAGATTGATTTTCAATTTCAAATTTAAACTCAGGATAAGAATTTTATGTCCTTCACCTGATGAGTTTGATATATAGAAGAAAAACTAGTTTATTTTAAAAAAAAGGAAAGTGATAACTGTGAATATTAAATCTGTATTCTTAATTTACCTTCACAGCTGGCAGAGAGTACCAGCTGGCATTTTCAAGCAAAATGGAGGATTTTTTGTTAGTGTTCTTTTTTCTTCTTTCTTTTGATATCCAGCTTAACATTTTCAGAGCTCATTTGTCTGTGTTTCTGTTGTGATACCTTTCCTGTGTGTTTGAGGGGGTCTCCAAGATCACCTGTAAGTTTTTTTCCCTTAAGTGTAATTGTTTAAGGAGCATTTACAATGAATAGTACAGGTGGAGGTTTTTTGCCTCTGTTTTTAAGGTAAGAGGTTTTTGTGAGCCCTTTGCTGCTCTGTTTCACAATCCAGAAAAGCGTGTTGGGTCTTCATCTGATCTTTTGGCCCAACATTCCCTCTAGTTACTGAAAGGAGACATGGACTAGAGCACTGTGGCAGGTGGCAGAGAATTATTCTGCACTGCTCTATGTTCACACAATGGCCCCTGTGTTTCTCATTTGCTTTCAGAACAGAATTGTCTGTTGACCTCAGGAGGACAGATCACTGTGGTGAAGTAGGGAGCATTTGTCAGACTGCAGGGAAGGTCTAGGCATGTGTTGTAGTCAAGTGCTCTGTTCTTCTTTCTTCAGACTATTTTCTTCATAGTATCTTTGTTAAAGCTTAAAGTTTAATCACTCCTGTGTAATTCTTATATATTCAGAAAGTGACACAATATCCACATGAATAATCTCACTATTTTATTATCTCCATTAAAAATATTTTCACATGTCAAAGGACATGTTATAAGTGAAGTCCTTACTTTCTCTAAATTAATCTCATAAGAGAAACTTCTTTCTTTCCTTGCTTTTGCCTTTCATTTCTCAAGTGATGATAATAAACATATCTTTAGATATACAGAAGGCAGAGGCATGCATAAGAGGGAAATTAAAGCATGGTTAACAGCAGTAGCTGACTTTTCAGGGGAGACTACTTAAAAAGATAGACTGGTAGAAAAGCCAGTGTTGGAGATCTTTGCTGAAATGAAGACAAGAGGTACAAATATATTTCATCCCCATATTAGTGTTAAATTAAATGTTAATGACCTTCTTTTTCAAAAATTTGTAGGGAGAGGAGAAGAGGACAGCACAAATTGTTTCTTTGTATTAAAAACATAGCTTTAAACCTAAAACTACCTTTGACATTTAAGCTGATAGTATCACTGTCAGAATTCAGTCTGAAGTTTACTCTCCCTGGAAATACAATTGAGTGTGTTTAGCTTGAATAATCTCTTGTAAATGCAGTGATGCCAGAAGCATTGTAATAATGACCATAATGTCTTTGAAGGCACTTAGAAGCTTCCTCTCAAAGACACTCTTAAATAATTAAATATTTTTCTTTGTTCAGTTTACATGGAATTTGTAATGGCTTCCCCCCAAGTACTAGATTTCCTTCCTTCCTTTCTTTTCTTTCTCATGAAAAGCATAAATAGAGCATTTTATTTAAGACATTGCTTGCTAACTTTGATAGTAAAGAAAGATGATGAAAGGGCAGGTCCCGATAATTATTTGTTGAGACCCTTAGTTACCTTTCCTTAATGCAGAAATGAAAACTTGCAAAACCTGGGTACCTCTGAGGTGATGGTGGAAGCCTTGATTCCCTCTTTCAAACAAAGGGAGGCATTTTGTCCACTTCGCTGTGTACCCTCTGGCTCCTGGCAGTTTATGCTTTGACCATGAATGTGGTCTCTTATCAAGACCAGCTGCCTACTTGTTTGTACATAGGTTTAATTTTTTTATTTATTTATTTTTTTAACAGATACTGAGCGTCTCTATTCAGAAGTGTTTGAAGAGATCTGTGGGCGTTTTGGAAAGACCTATAGCTGGGATGTGAAATCCTTGGTTCTAGGCAGACAAGCCCCAGAAGCAGCACAGTTAATTCGAGATTCTCTAGATCTTCCAATAACCAAAGAAGAATTATTAAATGAAAGTAAAATGAAGTTGGAGAAGATATTCCATACTGCTGAGTTGATGCCTGGTATGTTTCTTTGCAGCATTTATAAAATCTTTGTGGAATTATTTAAATACTAATCAAAATAGAAGTTTGTAATCTGCCTTCCACAAAGCAGCTACTCTTACAGATTATTTCATTGCTCTTGTTTTAGAAAATTTACCTAAATCTACCTGCTTATTTACCTATTTAAACTGACAGAATTTTTTTACCCTGTTTACTTGTAGAAAACCTTTTTTTCATGTTTTAAAAGAACAAAAAAGACTAAATACATGTGCATGAGTTCTGTTTGGTAAACTAGACGTTCTTTATAATTGTTGTTGACAGCTGTGTTTTACCTGGCTATGAACATAGTCTGACTTTGTTAAACACAAAACTGACATAACTGACTTTGTTAAACACAGAAGCATTTGCCTGCCCATCTAAAAGTATGCGGGCCCATGAGTTCTTTCTGTTGGGATTAATCTCACCTTACCTGAAAATTGTAATTCAAGTACAATGAGTGTGTCAGTGGAGAAAGAGGGTTTTTCAGGTTAGCCTAAGACAGGTGAGTTCCCTTACTTTCTGAAGATATGTGTCTTTTCCCAGTGATTGTGCAGGATGCTCAAGTAAGTAGCTTCAATGAGGCAACTCAAGATAAGCAAGAGGATGAATCGTACCTGTAGTGTGAATGCATTATTTTGTATTCAATTACATTTAGATTTGGAATGCTTAGAGAGAAATCTTCAGCCATGCAACACTATGAGTACCTAAAGCTAGGATTGCTGCTGACTTTATGTACAATGTTAAACTTTCTGGAGCAAATATCAATAATTTATGATGGAAAAAAAAAAACAAAAACAAAACAGAAGGAGAGAACTATAAAAAAAGTATTAGAAGTGAAATAACTGCATGTCACTGTACATGTTTAACAGTTATCATTTTTTCTCTTTGAACATGTGCTCGTTTGTTCTGACAATTTCTACAGCGCATTAATATTTTAATTTTTAGATGCTTTTTTATACCTAGTTACATAATGCATTAAGAAGATGAAAGTTAAAAATATGTGGTATGTTAGGAATAAATAACAAGTAGCAAAAATAAAAAGTGTAATTTTTTTCAACAGCCTAAAAAACTTTAGTATATTGTGTGTCCAACTCTCTTAGTTATCTCTCTAATGTCCGTTATATGCAAGTTTTTTCAAATTGCATCTCTCTTGCTTTTAGATCCACCTGAAACTTTAAGCCTAGTTCAACTTTCCAGGAAAACAAAAAAGTTGGATTGATGTGTTTTTTGTTTTTCATCGCAGCTTCTGGGACTGGCTTTTCAAATATATGTTTTGCAGGCCAAACAAAAAAATTTTGGTTGGGTTTAGAAAATATTAGATGAACAGACTGGGTAAAATGTTAGGTGGCACAAAGAGTTTCTATAAAGAAACAACATGAGTAATTGATGCTCTTAGGTGTATATTCTATGCCTGCTGAAGACTATGATAATGTGGCTGAGCTGTCTTGAGCAGAGTTGGAAAGATCATGGAACAGATTAGCCAAAAGAAACATGAAGTTTTCTAGTGTTCCTACCTTCAAAAAGTGAATTTTCGCTTCACTGAAGTTGGACTATTATGGATGAAACAAGCAAAATTTGTACTAGGAAAAGCAAGTAAACATTTTCATCATCACCAAAACTGTTCAACTGATTATCTTTTCAATTCAACTAAATACAATAACTTTTTTCAGTCTTTTTTCTAAAGTAGAATTGATGAGAATTAGGATACAAGCTGAATTGCCATGAATTTTTGGAAATCAGGTTGATGACATCTAATAAGCTGGATGAAAATGTCTCCTGCTACTTACTATTCAGTTTCTTTAAGAACTGTTCTCTAGTTAACCAGATTTTTTAATCTGATTCATTTTTGTATCTTCTGAGGATGTTTATTAAGGGATTGTGGGTTTATTCTCCAGTCACTTAATGTTCTTGAATTAAGAATGGGCTTCCTGCACGTGTTGTGCACTATGTAAGATTGTGGTAACATTTTGAGTTTACATTGTTCTCTG
>VZTB01004796.1:681-26229 GCA_013397245.1 Thryothorus ludovicianus | reverse complement strand
AAAGCAGCTCTGCAGAGAAGCACCTAGGGGTTCTGGTGGACATCAAACTGTCCATGAGCCAGCAGTGCCTGCGTGGCCAAGAAGGCAAATGGGATCCTGGGGTGCATTAAGAAGAGCATTGCCAGCAGGTCAAAGGAGGTGGTCCTGTCCTTCTACTCAGCCCTGGTGAAGCTGCATCTGGAGTGCTGTGTCCAGTTCTGGGCTCCTCAGTACAAGAGAGACATGGAGCTCTTGGAGCAGATCCAGTGGAGGGTAACAAAGATGATTAGGGGACTGAAGCATCTCTCTTATGAGGGAAGGCTGAAGGAGCTGAGCCTGTTCAGCCTAAGAAGAGACAACTGAGAGGGGACCTCATCAATGTGTTTCTGTATCTGAAGAGAGGATCATCAAGAGGACAGACCAGGCTCTTCTCAGTGTTGCCAAGCAATAGGATGAGAGGCAACAGGCAGAAACTGATGCACAGGAAGTTCCACCTGAACATGAGGAAGAACTTCTTTACTGTGCAGGTGACTGAGCACAGGGACAGATTGCCCAGAGAGGTTGTAGAGACTCCCTCACTGGAGGTATTCAAGAACTGTGGATGCAATTCTGTGCCATGTGTTCTGGGATAACCCTGCTTGAGCAGGGGGGGTTGGACCAGATGATCCCACTAGTCTCTTCCAACCACAACCATTCTGTGACTCTGCCCCCCTGCTCTGCTCTTGTGAGACCCTACCTGGGGTACTGCATCCAGTTCTAGGGCCCTCAAAATAAGGACATAGACCTGCTGATGCAAGCCCAGCAGGGAGCTGATCAGAGGGCTGGAGCACCTCTCCCATGAAGACAGGCTGAAAGAGCTGAGGCTGTTCAGCCTGGAAAAGGCTCTGGGGAGATCTTAGAGCAACCTTCCTGTACCTAAAGGGTGCCTAGAAGAAAGACAGAGAGGGACTTTTTACAAGTACATGTAGTGGTATGACAAGGGGAAATGGCTTCAGACTGAAGGAAGGTCGATTTAGATTGGATATTGGGAAAAAGCTCATTACTGTGAGGGTGGTGAGGCACTGGCATAGATTGCCCAGAGAAGTTGTGGATGTTCCATCCATGGAAGTATCCAAGGCCAGGCTGTATGGGGCTCTGAGCAACCTGCTCTAGTGAAAGGTGTCTCTGTCCATGTGTACTGGGGTTGCATGGACTGCTTTTGGTAGTGGGGGGCTACAGGGGTGAGTTCTGTGAGAAGCTGCTGGAAGCTTCCTCCATGTCTAGCAGAGGCAATCCTTGCCAGCTCCAAAGACAGACGAGGGGCTCATCAAGGCTGGCCCAATTAGAAATGGTGGTAACGCCTCCGTGATAACAGAATCAGAAAGAAAGNTAGTGAAAGGTGTCTCTGTCCATGTGTACTGGGGTTGCATGGACTGCTTTTGGTAGTGGGGGGCTACAGGGGTGAGTTCTGTGAGAAGCTGCTGGAAGCTTCCTCCATGTCTAGCAGAGGCAATCCTTGCCAGCTCCAAAGACAGACGAGGGGCTCATCAAGGCTGGCCCAATTAGAAATGGTGGTAACGCCTCCGTGATAACAGAATCAGAAAGAAAGAAAAGTTATTGTGCAGATGTAATTGCAGCCACAGAAGAGTGGGGTGAGAATATGTGAGAAAAAAAAACTACGGAGACATCAAGGGCAGTGGAGGAGGGAGAGGAGGTGCTCCAGGCACCAGAGCTGAGATTCCCTTGCAATCCATGGGTGGAGACCATGGTGAAGCAGGCTGTCCCCCTGCAGTCCACGGAGATCAATGGGGATGCAGGGATCCACCTGCAGCCTGTGGAAGACACCCATGNCCCATGCCAGAGCAGGTGGATGCCTGAGAGGAGGCTGTGACCCTGAGAGAGGCCTGTGGAGAGAGGAGCCCTTGCTGGAGCAGCCTGTCCTTGGAGGACTGCACCCCATGGAAGAGTGATTCATGCTGTAGCAGTCTGAGGAGGACTGTTATCTGTGGGATGGACTCACATTACAGCAGTTCACATTTAGCTGTTGCTCGTGAGATGGACTCATGTTGGAGAAGTTCATGGAGAACTCTCCCATGGTGAGGGATCCCATAGTGCAGCAAGGGAACAACTCTGTGAACACTGGAAGAGACCATGGGTAATGGACTGACCAAAACCTCCATTCCCTGTCTCCTTGCACTGCTAGGGTAGGAGGTAGAGCTGGAAAGGAGAGAGGGGTGGGGGGGAAGATGTTTTTTTAAGGCTTAATTTTTACTTCTCATTGTCCTGTTCCGATTTTGTTAGTAGTAAATTCAATTCATACTCTAATTAGAGCCTATTTTGCCCACGTTGGTATTTGATGAGTGATCTCTCCTAGTCCTTATCTCAACTCATGAACCCTTTGTTAAATTTTCTCTCCTCTGGCTGGCTGTGGAGGGGAGTGAGAGAGCAGCTTTGGTGGGTGCCTGGCATTCTCACAGGGTCAACCCACTACACCATGGCTGGGGGACTTAAAATGATCTTTGGGGTCCTTTCCAACCCAAATAATTTTGATTTCTAGTGGGTTAAACACAAGAGTCTGCCTGCTCAGTGTCACTGGTGTTTTTAAATGGGCACTGGTTTGAAAAGCATCACAGATAAATTGTAAAGCTTATGAACTAAGTACCAGTTCAGGTACTTTTCCAGCACATTTAACCCCAACTTCAGTCTGCCCTGCAAAAGTAAATGAGAACAGCTAGCTCATTATCTAATCTATTTTCTCTGCCCTCCAAAGACAGTCAAGATGTCTGATATGAGCATTTATCCTTCCAAACATGATCAGAGATAGGTGATGATTTTAATGCCAGAAGTTAGATTGAAAAGTAGATTCTTTTATTCACAGACAGGCTGTTTCTACAGTGCAACTGAAAGCAAGGATGTATCAAACTCAAACCACCCCCATTCCACAGACTGTTCATGACTTTGTTCCAGCTTCTCCTTTCATAGAAGGTTTCACAATTACTTCTCACCTCTATCTATGCTAACACTGCACTAAGTCAAACTTCAGAGGCTCTCTGCATGAGAATCTTCATCTTCTTTCTAGCATATTAAAGCCATCACATAACAGGATTCTTGGCTGTAGTGCTATTGCTAGTCTCCACTTAAGAGAAGCAGAACTGCTGATGTTCCTGCATGTAGCACAACACCCACCCAAGATGTCCCTGTAGACTCAGCTCAGGAAAGCCTGATGCTGCTTCCCAGCACCTCCCCTCTCCCCAGGTTCTCTGAGATGGAAGAGCATGATACTTTCAGTCCATTACACAAAAATAACATATAAACTTTGTATTTACCCTGGTCACAGCCCAAACAGGAATGTGAAGAGGTTCTGAATTTTATTATTGTCCTGCTTCCAGCCAGGACAGGGTACCACCTCACATCAAGCAAGGGGCAGAGGGAGGGAGTCCCTTTCGGTCAGGTAGCGTGAAGTGAGCAGTTGGGCATAATGTCATGTTCTGTATGGTGAGCACTCCTGTTTGAATCATTCACCTGTCCTGTACACTGTTATTAATACTGTTCATTTTCTTATCTGATTGCTGTTTCCAGTAAATTGTTCTTATCTCAAACCATGATCTTTACCTTTTGTGCCTCCAATTCTCCTCTCCATCCTGTCACAGGGGAGGGAGGAGTGAGTGAGCAGCATGTGATTTGGAGTGTTTCAGTGGGAACACTAAATTGGGGGATACCATTCCTGAACCATAACAATCATTATTTTTCAAGCTGACTAGGCAAAAAAACTGTTGGAAACCCTTACCTGTACAAGTTCCTGGAGTTCTCTCTTTACATCTTCTAGACCACCAATATCTTCCCAGGTAACTTGTGGCACCTCCACCACAGTCTCCCTAAGAGCAGAAGGGTTGCTCTGGCTCAGAGCCCACTGTCGTTAGAAGAAACAGCATTATATAAATTCTAACATTTTATGTTCACTTGCTTCAGATAAGCAATTAGACATCGCACACAAAAGAAAGAAGGGTACTCCTGCATTACCCTGAAGTCATCCATGGTCACAGCCAGGGAGTTCATCACTTCAGCATCGATGGTTTCATCTTCTAGGTCTATGAGATCCATCTTCTTTCTGATAGCCTGAAGAGCAGCTTCTGAGCAAAGAGCAGCCAAGTCAGCACCAACATGGCCATGGGTCTCATTTGCCACCTGAAAGCAGAGAATTGACGATGACTCTCAGGAATACAAGCAAGCGCTCTGCAAGGGCAATGCATGCTCTGGTCCCTCATTCAGAGGTACAACAAAACTCTAAAGGACAGAAATATATCTTGCATTTGCAGCAAAGCACTAAAGTGCTATCACATTTAGCAGACAAAGACACTGCTGTTGCACCTCCTACTTGAGAACAAAGTTGCAACTGGAACAGACAGTGTGCAGAAAGTTAACCCTGAGGACTGCAGTTCTTCATTCAGGACAGAGATTAGATCCATCCAGTATTATCACAATGTTCAGACAGCTCTGTGAGTGCTGTTTCAGGCTTGCTTTATTTTTAAAGAGAATGCCACACCAAACAAACACAGGACAGTGGCAAAGCGCTTCCAGACTGGACTGATACACATTTGTTTCACTTAGCCACAGCATTCTTAACTAGCAAGTAAGGATTTTTGGTCACTGGTAATCTACTTAGAAGGAAGCTCAGAGATCACATATTTGCCCAGTTTCACACTGTCCTAAATGAGCAGATATAAGCTTTCCTAATAGCATGCTACTCACCTGTTCCAGATCCACATCATCAGCCAGTTTCATATTCTTTGTGTGGATCTGCAGGATCTCCAGGCGCCCGGTGGCATCGGGGATACCAATGTCTACCTCTCTGTCAAAACGACCTGGGGAATACAAGCATACATTGAGTTGCTGATTCTGCAAACTAAGGGAGCTGCAGTTGCTGCCTTCCTCTGACACAGGAACATGATGACAAGCCACAAACAACTTCAGAAAATTCCAGAGCTTTGGGTTTCTCTGCAGCATCAATCAGCACAGTAGCAGAGTCAGATCAGAGAAGGGAGAAAGGCTTATAGCCATTTAGGGAAAGTGAGACTACTGCATTAAGTAGAGTTCAGGATTATATAAACACAGAGGATTTCTGTTTTTTTCCAAGCCTCATTTATAGGAAAATATGCTATCCTAACCAACATACCATGAGACATTTTTATTTATTCCTACCTTTGTGTCCACAAATACTGAGAGATTAAATTTTTCAAAACTTTCACAGCAGTACCCAAGTGGTAAAAAACATGAACTGCCCCAATATCTGGGGAGGCAGGAAACTCACATATTACTGCAATATTAACTAGGGCATGTAAATCTATAATTTTCTTCTAGCTATAGCTGTGCATTCAAATGCCTCACTAGACATTTAACAGGCCATTTTTCCTGCAAATTTGACTTTACCAACTGGTTATACAACAGACACTCATTTACACTGCAAAGTTTTGAAAACCTGAATCTCAGAAGCTACCAGACTTCTCATCAATAAAAGATAAATGGGACAATTCAGTCTCCTGCAACCTGAGGCATGAACAACCCCTTAAGCATTTAGTCCTGAAATAGCCTCACCTAATCGATGCAGTGAAAAAATGTGCTACCCTCTAAGTATTTCATTATTTCTACAAGTTCTAATCTAATAAAGCACAAAAGATTATACCAAAGGCTGAAATCTAGAAATTAATTTCAAAAAAGTAGCTGGAGAGAAGCTTATATAACACATAAGATGTTTAATATTAATTTCTACTCAATCCTTCCAAGGCCCCTGAAGCACAGTCCATAACAAAGTATCTAATACACAAAAATAGAGATGGCAATCACGGTTACCAAATCGCCTGAGAGCTGGGTCAATGCTGTTAGGTCTGTTGGTGGCTGCCATAACAATCACATGTGCTCTCTGTTTCAGTCCATCCATAAGAGTCAGCAGCTGAGACACGATACGACGTTCCACCTCTCCGTGTGTCTGTGGAGAGAAAAAATTAAAAGTAGACCAAAAGCTCTAAAACACAGCACAGGAACTAGTACTGCACCAAAGCAGACAGATACAAGAGACATGAGCTGTTAAGAAACATTGTGAACTACGTCAAATTCTTCTGATACCCAAATTCTGATATCCAACTGCTTTCAAGCATTAAGTTAAATACTGCTTTACCCTGTAGTCAAATGCAGAGACTAATGCCAGCTGCTACAAAATAGGATGTGTTCCTTTACCTTCTAAAGGCTTTCTTTACCTTTTCTCTTTTAGGAGCAATGGCATCCAGTTCATCAATGAAGATGATGGCAGGAGCATTCTTCTCTGCTTCTTCAAAGGCTTTCCTCAGGTTGCTCTCGGACTCACCAGCCAGCTTGCTCATGATCTCAGGACCTAAAAAAATAGCAACTGTGGCACCCAGAAGAGAGGCAGCTAGCCCCAAAAACATGCAGCTGAATTTTTTTTTAGTACAAGGTTCACATGTATCTATATTTCAAGTCAAAACAAATACTATCAACCAAGTTCATTAAATTTGCATTTGAAAAGGCAAGACCAACTTGTAAAATTACTTACTGTCATAATTTAGGTGTTTTCAGTTTACTCTAACAGAATGCAACACTAGCCAATGAGCTACCATTAGCTGCCTCTTCCCTTACCCTATTTCACACTTGGTGAGCTTCTCTGTAATGTGCCACCACATACAGTTACCGTTCACAAGGGAAGCAATCAAATTATATGGTGACAAATTATCAGGGTAGGGAAAAGAAAAAGCTGTAAGATAACAAAGCTGTCTATAGCATGCATTACACANCTGCCCCAATATCTGGGGAGGCAGGAAACTCACATATTACTGCAATATTAACTAGGGCATGTAAATCTATAATTTTCTTCTAGCTATAGCTGTGCATTCAAATGCCTCACTAGACATTTAACAGGCCATTTTTCCTGCAAATTTGACTTTACCAACTGGTTATACAACAGACACTCATTTACACTGCAAAGTTTTGAAAACCTGAATCTCAGAAGCTACCAGACTTCTCATCAATAAAAGATAAATGGGACAATTCAGTCTCCTGCAACCTGAGGCATGAACAACCCCTTAAGCATTTAGTCCTGAAATAGCCTCACCTAATCGATGCAGTGAAAAAATGTGCTACCCTCTAAGTATTTCATTATTTCTACAAGTTCTAATCTAATAAAGCACAAAAGATTATACCAAAGGCTGAAATCTAGAAATTAATTTCAAAAAAGTAGCTGGAGAGAAGCTTATATAACACATAAGATGTTTAATATTAATTTCTACTCAATCCTTCCAAGGCCCCTGAAGCACAGTCCATAACAAAGTATCTAATACACAAAAATAGAGATGGCAATCACGGTTACCAAATCGCCTGAGAGCTGGGTCAATGCTGTTAGGTCTGTTGGTGGCTGCCATAACAATCACATGTGCTCTCTGTTTCAGTCCATCCATAAGAGTCAGCAGCTGAGACACGATACGACGTTCCACCTCTCCGTGTGTCTGTGGAGAGAAAAAATTAAAAGTAGACCAAAAGCTCTAAAACACAGCACAGGAACTAGTACTGCACCAAAGCAGACAGATACAAGAGACATGAGCTGTTAAGAAACATTGTGAACTACGTCAAATTCTTCTGATACCCAAATTCTGATATCCAACTGCTTTCAAGCATTAAGTTAAATACTGCTTTACCCTGTAGTCAAATGCAGAGACTAATGCCAGCTGCTACAAAATAGGATGTGTTCCTTTACCTTCTAAAGGCTTTCTTTACCTTTTCTCTTTTAGGAGCAATGGCATCCAGTTCATCAATGAAGATGATGGCAGGAGCATTCTTCTCTGCTTCTTCAAAGGCTTTCCTCAGGTTGCTCTCGGACTCACCAGCCAGCTTGCTCATGATCTCAGGACCTAAAAAAATAGCAACTGTGGCACCCAGAAGAGAGGCAGCTAGCCCCAAAAACATGCAGCTGAATTTTTTTTTAGTACAAGGTTCACATGTATCTATATTTCAAGTCAAAACAAATACTATCAACCAAGTTCATTAAATTTGCATTTGAAAAGGCAAGACCAACTTGTAAAATTACTTACTGTCATAATTTAGGTGTTTTCAGTTTACTCTAACAGAATGCAACACTAGCCAATGAGCTACCATTAGCTGCCTCTTCCCTTACCCTATTTCACACTTGGTGAGCTTCTCTGTAATGTGCCACCACATACAGTTACCGTTCACAAGGGAAGCAATCAAATTATATGGTGACAAATTATCAGGGTAGGGAAAAGAAAAAGCTGTAAGATAACAAAGCTGTCTATAGCATGCATTACACAGGTATACATTTACCTCTATAAGATTTTATAAATGAGTTAAAAAAAAACCCAACTGTTGGGAGGAATGGGTTAAAAAGCAAAACACTAGTGAATGCTCAAGGGACCTTGCAGCTCAAAATAACCCTTGATAAGCCTGTGTGAAGGGTAGCCAGTGATCCTCTGGCATGAACTAACAGTGCCTATGTTTCTGCTTGTGTGCCCCTGTCCAGGTATTGCTTCAGGGATCTCTTGGTTAGCGAGGTAATGGAAATGAATTCACTCTATGTTTTAGTCATGGGTTTGTGGTTGCCCTGGCTGCCTGTCTGTATTGACTCATGCATCAACTAACCAACCAATCAAAAACAACAAGCCACCACCAAAAAAAACAACACTGTAAACCTCATCTCCTCTCAAATAATAAATAATAAAAATGTGTAAGCACATTATTCCCAGAAGGAAGGGCAGCATTCCTCTGAGATCTCCTACAATTGCTGAACACTAGTGCAGACTCACAGATTTATTCTGTTTTTACAGATTTTCCATCATGCTGAAGGAAATGGTAATGAAGAAAAAGTATGCTTCTAAAGGATCCAGGAAAAAGAAACCTGACCCTTGGAAGTGCAAGGCTGCCAGCTGACTGAAGCAGAGACACTGGTACAAACAGGTACTAAGAATGTTTCATTACAGGTAACTCACTAATTCATACCAGCTTCATCTACAACACTGCAGCTCCATGCTTGGGACTAGCAGACAGAAAATGCATCGCTAACTCGGACAATGTTATTTTTATTATGCAATAGAAATACAAGCGTCTAAAGAAATGTCCAGCTCATTAGCATGCAGTAACATCTTCCACATACTTAGAAAGTATATGACAAGGACAACATATGGTTAAAACCAGTCCATTTATATCTGATATCTTGAGATATAAAGCAAGTCACTTCCCTACTGCTGCTCACTGCTATACTCTGCTATATACTTCTTTGCTTTCACCTTCATTGGTCTAAGTGATTGAAATCAGAAAAAAAAAGCATCACTCCTTAAGTACAAATGTTCAGTTATTCTAACACTGAATGTAAAATGGCACAGAAAAGCACTGAGGAAAGTCACAGTCTGATCTTTACAGGACATAAACCAGTATCCACCTCAACTGCTACAAGTGAAGAGTGATCAATAGGAGGTCCTGTCACTTGTAGCTAAGTCCCGAGGTACTCATAGCTTTCAGGATAGTTCCTCACTATTAATGTTATATGAAACAGAACAGGTCTTGTGCTTTACTTGAGGGAAAAACAAATCCACAGCAGATCAGCTTCTTTTCTGAATGGAACATGCTGGCAGCAAAAGAAACAAGCATCCTGCACCCATATTCATAGAATAATCTCACCACTCCCAGCTCTGCCCTCACCAACATATATGAACACTAAGCCAGACAGACTCCAGGTCCCTGTATTGCAAAGTTGTCTTTCCAATGAGCCAGGTATAAAACAATCAAGCTTAAGGGAAGTGCCACTACAGACACTTCTACACAAATAGCCTCCAAGTGTCCCCAGATGCACACTTCAAAGAGGTAAGGAAGGATATCAGGGAGACAGCATGGCTCTACAAGCTTATTAACACCATTCCTTACCCTAAGATGGACAAGTGAGCACACAGCAGACCTGGGGCCAAAGCAGCCACAAAACTTACCGTTGATCAGGAAGAAGAAAGCCCCCGTTTCGTTGGCCACCGCTCGGGCAATCAGTGTTTTACCAGTGCCAGGAGGGCCATACAGCAGGATCCCACGTGGAGGCTGAGGACAAAGGCAAGGGATTTAGGTGGTAAGTATCTGAGCACCTAAGTAGATTCACAGCGAATCTGTAAGCATTTGATAAAGTCAGTCTGAAACTGTGATGCAATCTCATGCAACAGCTGCCATGTCAGTATTGCTATCAACACCATTACTACTTCACACAACAAAAACCTTGCCAGTAACTGGCAGCGCTGATTCAAAGCATCCCTCTGCTTTGCAAGTTGTCAGTACTTTAATCTGTGTCCAAAACATGTAAGGAAATACTTTTCTAACACCAGCATTTAAAAAAACCCCAAACATAAGCAAACCAACCCCTCTCCAAAAAAAAAACAAACAACAAAAACCCAAATTACTTNTATTGCAAAGTTGTCTTTCCAATGAGCCAGGTATAAAACAATCAAGCTTAAGGGAAGTGCCACTACAGACACTTCTACACAAATAGCCTCCAAGTGTCCCCAGATGCACACTTCAAAGAGGTAAGGAAGGATATCAGGGAGACAGCATGGCTCTACAAGCCCTATTAACACCATTCCTTACCCTAAGATGGACAAGTGAGCACACAGCAGACCTGGGGCCAAAGCAGCCACAAAACTTACCGTTGATCAGGAAGAAGAAAGCCCCCGTTTCGTTGGCCACCGCTCGGGCAATCAGTGTTTTACCAGTGCCAGGAGGACCATACAGCAGGATCCCACGTGGAGGCTGAGGACAAAGGCAAGGGATTTAGGTGGTAAGTATCTGAGCACCTAAGTAGATTCACAGCGAATCTGTAAGCATTTGATAAAGTCAGTCTGAAACTGTGATGCAATCTCATGCAACAGCTGCCATGTCAGTATTGCTATCAACACCATTACTACTTCACACAACAAAAACCTTGCCAGTAACTGGCAGCGCTGATTCAAAGCATCCCTCTGCTTTGCAAGTTGTCAGTACTTTAATCTGTGTCCAAAACATGTAAGGAAATACTTTTCTAACACCAGCATTTAAAAAAACCCCAAACATAAGCAAACCAACCCCTCTCCAAAAAAAAAACAAACAACAAAAACCCAAATTACTTATTCCCCTCCCAATACCTCACAAACTTCTGATATCAAGTCATCTTCAAAGGCAAGCTCACTCATCCACCTGGTGCACATGGGGACGTACCTTCACCCCTATGGCCTTGAAGAGAGCAGGGTGTCGGAGGGGAAGTTCCACCATCTCTTTGATTTGAGCCAGCTGCTTCCGGCAGCCACCAATGTCATCATAGCCCACTTCATTCAGTGACTCCTCTTCATCCTACCCAGGAGGAAATACATTAAACATCTGAGTTAAAACAGTAGCTCAACAATCCATCCTGGTCTACAGAACCCAGGTTTTTGCTCATTGCCATTTCTTTGATGTCTTGAGATTCTAATTTTCAAGTCTTTCTGGTGTCTTCTACAATTGTTTCTTAGCTCTCTCTTCCCAGATATACAGAGAGAGAATTCCTCACTGAAGCCTACCCTCTTGGATGACAGCCTCTGGTGCCAGGGCCCCTACAGACTAATGCAAAACAAGTTGTGTGACCCTCTGATTTGGCTAGCAAAAATAATAAGACAATGAAGCCCAGTAGAAAATATACTTATTTCTTAAACTCTAAGTGGCATTTCTAACTACCTGACATACCCTAGCTACCATACAGTTCTCCAACATAGTGTTTTCTCTTGAGATTGATTCAAATCAACAGAAAATGTTATGATCCAGATGTGCAGATAAGATCACCTGTAACCAACTCTTTCAGTATAGCTATACAGCATCCATTCATTTGGCTGTCCAAATTTCTACTGGCCTTAGTTATCTGTAATATTAGGCCATACTAAAATAAAATAACACAGCCTGGAATCTCAGAGGGGCTCAGTCCGAGTCCCACAAACTGGAACTACTACACTTCAAGCAGGTTGCTCAGGGTCTAGCCCTATCAAGTGCTAAAGGTCTCCAGGTCTGGAGGTTCCTGCTCTTTCCAAGCCTTGTTCCAGGGTTTGGAGAAACCTTTTTCCATTGGGAATTTTCCTTGATCCAGCTTGTGTTATTGCTTCTAGTCCTGTCCCTGGGTGCAACTCTTGGCAAAGTCTGATTATCCACACCTTCCCATCAGGCAGGTGCCAGTAACCCTGAACCTCAGCCTTCCCTTCTCCATGCTGCATCAACCCACTCCCAGCTGTTCCTCATTTGTTCTCACCTCCAGCTCCCTCATCGATTTTGGTGGCCTTGGCTGAACTTGTTCCTATCTGTCTCTGTTGTGTCCTGAAGAACCTGGACTCATCTAATGCCCAGACATGGCCTCACAAGTGTCAAATAGAGGTGAATTTTTCAAAAGGCAGAGCTAACTACAAACTCAGAGTCACCCTGATCTGCTGGCTATAAAAAGGCACTTACTTCATGAAGCATACAACCACCTTAGCCCATTTCTGAGATTTCCTACTCTGTAACAGTAAGGTGGCCATGACCTAACAGACAATCCAGTCAGGCTGCCTCAAGCTTGGGACACTCAAGGGTAGACACCTTAAGGGACAGGGAGGAAAAAAGAAAAAAAAAATCCATAATTTAGATTTCAAATTTCTCACTGAAAATGTACCAATTGCTTTCTTTACACATAACATGAAATACAGCAACATTGTAAGCCCTCCCTACTATGTATCAAGGGACCTTTGGAATTAAAAGATGAATCTAAGTCCAGCATGAGATACATGGAAGCAGATGCAAAAGAGCTCCTGCCAAAATATGGCATCTCATCAGCAAACCTATGCACTGGTGCTATCTCAGCATATGAGGAAGGATTCTGGAAGCACATTTCTCTATCTTCAGCAGCAGCTCATCTCCTGAAACCAGAGGTTTTAATCATTACATTCAATACACAAAATGCCAAAACAGGAACTGCAAACACTGCTGCTCTTAAGGAGTGTCAAAAAAACAGATTTCAGACAGAGGGGATTCAATAGAACTGCACAGCAGGATTCTGCTCACCTCTCTTTTGATGGGCTCTCCCTCACAATGGATCACTGTGTCTGGAGCCACTATGCAGTATGGGCTTGGATCTGTCTCCACCACTTTGAACTCCACTGCACGCATCCCTCCACGCACCAAGAAGATGTCACCTATAAAATTCCACATTTCAGTAGCCTGCTGCAAAATGTCAACTCTTGTACTACCAGCAGCCCCAGAAGACTAAGAAGTGGGTTACACAGGTATACACTGCTGGTATTTTGAAAAGTGCTCTGCATTTTAAATTCAAGAGCTGCATGTACTGTGACCACTTGAGTACCATCAAATTTCATCAAGAAACAAATAGCAAACAATAGAAAAATAATATTCTGACTAAATATAAAACACAAAGGCAAAGAATCATGTTTCTTTTTCATCCAGTTCCAATTTTACATTTCTAAAAATGGCAAAAAGCTTTGACTTAATCTAAATTAATTTTGAAGTTATTATAACTAGTCTTCTTGTCTCCAGAAATAGAATAATATATAATACTACGCTATGAATCCTAGGTAAACTGGACTACAAAAGCTGGATAAATTCAGCTTGTGTATATATAGTATTAGGACCTATTTGTTCCATCAGAAGTGCTACTAGCACAACTCTAAAGGTATATTTGTTTTTTATGCACTTTCCCAGTTATTAATTAAATTACTTTGGAAAAATTGCATTTAGTCAGAGTGCCAGCTAGTATATCTAACCCATTGATTAATATGTGGGCAACTCCCCAATCTTATCAAGTGGTAGCAACTCAGGAGAAAAATCTCATTAAACCAAGTTCTACCTAAGCCTTTTCTGATGTCCTCCCATCCCACATGGCAAATAACCACAGGAGAATGTCCTGGTGTTATCTGGGATAAGAATTCATTTTCTTCTCAGTAGCTGGTACAGTGCTGTGTTTTGGATTCAGTACAGAATAATGCTGATAACACACTGATGTTTTGGTTGTTGCTGAGCAGTGCTTACCCTGAGACAAGGGCTTTTCAGTGTCTCATGCTCTGCCAGTGAGTTGCACAAAAGAAACCAGGAGGGAGCACAGCTGAGACAGTTGATCTGAGCCGGCCAAAGGGATATTCCACACCATAGAATGTCATGCCCAGTATATAAACTGGGGGGAATTGGCCAGGAGCCACATATCGCAGCTTGAGGACGGGCTGGGCATCAGTCAGTGGGTGGTGAGCAATTGTATTGTGCATCACTTCTATCTCTTGGGTTTTATTCCTCTCTCTCTCTCTCTCACTCTCTCTCTCCAATTATTATTAGTTTTATAATAATTAATATTGTTAAACTGTTCTTATCTCAATCCATGAGTTTTACTTCTTTTCCAATCCTCCTCCCCACTGGGAAGGAGAAAGGAGGTGTGAGCGAGCAGCTGCATGGTATTTAGTTGCTGGCTGTGATTAAACCATGACAGGGAACTATCAAACTGCTCTACCAGCCAGCAACAGCTATCACTCTTTCTTCTCAAGTTTAGGAAAAAATTAAATCCACAACAGCAAAATCTTACTCTACAGTTGTCAGTCTAATGCTCCATGGAGATCTGTGCAAGCTTCCAGAAATTTTTTTTATTTGGTATCAAGACTAGCTTGCATTCACTGCCATCAGGACTTCAATAACAGGTGCTATTACCTTTCCTGATGGGTCTGTAAGCTTCCAGGAAATATGGCTTGAGATAGACCTCAAACAGATTCCCTGTGATCCCTTCTACTGTGTCATCAATTGGTAAGACATGGATACGTTTGCCATATTTCACATCTGGGCAAGGCTGGATGCTGCAACAGAAGAAAACTCCAGTTAACCATATCATGCTAGACTTAAACCAAAGTTTGGGAAAGGCAGTGATGTCCCTTCTCAGGCCAGTATAAATTCCAGAAAGGACTCTCCAAAGCCCTGGTGAGACTTCTCACATGCATAAGAATGCTGACAAGGCAAAAATCATGCCCATCAAAGAACTAGTCTTCACAACACATGCTTTCCTTCACTCCTCAGCCCTATCCAAAACTGCTAGGGAGTTTCATACTATCTCCCCTCCTCACTCTTCTGTAGCTCCCCTTTGCTGTTCCCAAGATATATTCACAAGTTACTAATGCAGCCTCAAGACCTGTAAGTCATGAGCTAACTTGTTTCGACACATGCTCCTGCACTTGGGTCAGGGCAATCCCAAGCACAAGTAGAGGCTGGGCAGAGAATGCATTGAGAGCAGTCTTGGGGAGAAAGACTTGGGGGTGTTGGTGGACAAGAAGCTTGATAGGAGCTGGTAATGTGCACTTGCACCCCAGAAACCAACTGTGTCCTGGGCTGCATCTAAAGCAGCGTGCTCAGCAGGTCAAGGGAAGGGATTCTCCCTCTCTGCTCTTGTGAGACCCCACCTGGAGTATGGTGTCCATCTCTGGCCCCCCCAACATAAGGAGGTCACGGACCTGTTGGAGCAAGCCCAGAGGAGGCCACAAAGATGATAAGAGGGCTGGAGCCCCTCTCCTGTGAAGAGAGGCTGAGAAAGTTGGGGCTGTTCAGCCTGGAGAAGAGAAGGCTCCGGCAAGACCTTACAGCACTTTCCGGTACCTGAAGGGAACCTACAGGAAGGCTGAAGGGACTTTTTACAAAGGCATGCAGTGACAGGACAAAAAGGAATGTCTTCAAACTGAGAGATGATTTCCATTGGATAATAGGAAGAAATTCTTTACTGTGAAGGTGGTGAGGCCCTGGCACAGGTTACCCAGAGAAGGTGTGGATGCCCCATCCCTGGAAGTGTTCAAGGTCAGACTGGATAGGGCTCTGAGCAGCCTGGTCTAGTGGAAGGTGTCCCTGCCCATAGCAGGAGGGTTGGAACTAGATGATCGTTGAGGTTCCTTCCAACCAAAACCATTCTGTGATTCTATGAGCTGCCGCTGAACTAACTGTAAGGGAAAGGGAGCTGAGGGGAAATCTTTGTTCCTTCCTCTCTTCCTCAACTTAGAGTTCCTGTTGCTGATAAACCTGATTCTGAACAAAGGTTCTCGGTACCAACCAGGGATAGCTAGGTGTCTGTCAATCCCTTTTTGTGGAAACTAACATTTAGGTTAAAGTCTGAAGGCCTCTTCCCTCTTTTTAAATAAAAATTTCAGCTATTATTTTATAATGTAGGCCAACAGCCTACTGTGGCGACACATCAGAGCATCAAGCTGTGGCAGAGGCAGAAAGCTCAAACTGGCTTTGCCAGCTAAAAAAAAGCCTACGTGCAACTGCAGCTGAGCACGCAAGTTTCATATGCTAGTTTGTTAGAGACTATTAAGAGATTCTTTAACTACATGCTTTACAGTGAGGATATAGCAGAAGAGTAAATGAAAAGACAGACTGACTCACAGAAGGAAAACAGCTGATAAGACTACAAGCCGGAAGCGATTAGTGCATGAATCTGAATTTTGGCAAAAACCAAGCCAATGAAATTAACACAGTAAGTACTTAAAGATCAGCAAGAAAAACTTTGAGGGCAAGAGGTGTGAAAATTCTCTGACCCTTGCAATGAAGCCAAGACAATCAGTAACACATCTGAAAGGCTGAGAACCATTACAGAGTCCAAACAGAGAAGGGGATAGCACCATCTGAACTGTCACTAGAAATTACTCCAACAGTAACCTCATATAGAGTTATAATAAGGATTCATCTTTATTTTAAATCCACAGACTAGCTCAAAGCATTGTTCTGTTCCAACTACAGTCATGTTTAAAAGTTGCATTTTCTAATGGTAGAGAGATGGGTGGAACAGACTTGTTCCTTTACTCTACAGTTCATATGAAACACATTTTGTATTTAAAGATTATTTCAGATATCACCCCAGGAAGTCTAGTGTCAGAAACGAGGCTCTAATTTTCCAAGAATATGCACAATATTCCAGATTAGAAGAATGCTTAGGAGAAATAACTGTATGCTCTCACATATCTAAACCTGCAAATTAGCATTTTTATGTTTAAGAAGTGTTGACATTTTTTCTTTCCACTCCCATCATAGAATGGAACCTTCCTCCTGTAAGCAAAAACATATCCTAAAAGGCTTTCCCACTACTTTCTTCAAGCATTGTACAAAATTCCTGCGATAATTCAAGCATTCCTAATTTTAAAATTATTTTATAACAAAAATAGGAATATAAACAACCTTCAGGGATTTTAAATCTTGATATTTGACTGCTTCAAATTTTAACTTGTTTGTTATAGGGCAGCTCAGTGCTTGAGCTAGCCAAACTATAAGATCAATTACAATGTTGCTTACTAGTTTTCAGTTATCTTGCAAACATTAAAAATTTAGATGGAAAAAAACTTGTGAATTCATTTGAAAATGTAAATTTGGGAAGAATACTATAACAGTGGGGTAATTCAACTACTTAATGACAGGACCGGGGCTTGTGAAGGTCCCAAAGTCTTCAAGAATCTTGAGCATAATTTTTTAGTATTAATTTGAATATGCATACAGCCAGAAACACATGCAAAAGTAAACTGAGATCCCTAATTTAAGATACACACTTGAAAACATTTCTGTGACCTCCTCCAGAAGATGCAAGAATACTTCCTGCAGGACCTTTTCTCTGCTATGGACCAAAACAATTCAAAGCCAGGGCACAAATTATTCAGGCAACCCAGGGATACACAACAGCTAACAAACTATTTCTCACCTGATCACATCACCCAGGCGCACTCTCAGGTTGTTGCGAACAACCCTGTTCATGCGGATCTTCTCATCTGAGCAGGTGTCATCCGACAGAACAATGCACACTGCTTCTCTCCTCTTCTTTCCTTTTAGCAGGACAGTGTCTCCTCTGAAGAGCTGCAGTTCATCCATTTTTGCCTGTAACCAATAACAGCATTAGAACAAATTTTTGACAAAACAATTGAAGGAAGCAGTTAGTGACCTGCTCAGGTCCTTACACCCTCACAGGTCTATGGAGCCAGATGAGATTCACCTGAAAGTACTGATGGAGCTGGTGAAAGAGCTCACCAAGCTACTCTCCATCATTTATCAGTAGTCCTGGTTAACATGGGAGGTCCCAAAGGACTGGAGGTTTACCAGTGGGATACTCATCTGCAAGAAGGGTTGGAAAGAGGACTGGGGAACTACGGGCCTGTCAGCCTGACCTTGGTATCCAGCAAGATTAGAGAACAGATCATCTTGAGTGTAATCACACAGCAGACACAGGACAATCAAGGGATCAGGCCCAGCCAGCATGGATTTAGGACAGGCAGGTTCTGCCTGACCAACCTGAGCTCCTTTTCTGACCAGACCTGCCAAGTGGATAAGGGAAAGGCCTAGTACTGTTTAATATCTATTGATAATCTGGATGGGGAGATCAACTTCACCCTCAGTAAGTTCTCAGATGACACTAACTTGGGTGGGAATGTTGATCTGCTGGAGGGCAGGAAGGCTCTGCAGAAGAATCTGGACAGGCTGGATTGATGGGCTGAGGTCAACAGTATGAGGTTCAATAAGGTGAAGTGCTGGGTCCTGCACTTGGGTCACAACAACCACATGCAGCACTACAGGCTTGGGAAACAGTGGTTGGAAAGTGGATCAGTAGAAAAGGACCTGGGGGTTCTTGTCAACAGCAGCTGAACATGAGCCAGCATGTGACCGGGTGGCCAAGAAGGCCAATGGCATCCTGGCTTGTATCAGAAAGAGCACAGCCAGCAGGACCAGGGAAGCGTTTGTCCCCCTGTACTTGCCACTGGTGAGGCCATACCTCAAGTACTGAATCCAGTTTTGGGCCCTTCACAAGAAGGATGTTGAGATGCTGGAGCATGTCCAGAGAAGGGCAACAAGGCTGGTGAAGGGTCTAGAGAGTCAGTGATATGAGGAGTGGCTGAGGGAGCTGGGGTTGTTTAGCCTGGAGAAAAGGAGGCTCAGGGGAGACCTTATCACTCTCTACAACTNACTCTCTACAACTCCCTGAAAGGAGGTTGTAGCCAGGTGGGGGTTGGCCTCTTCTCCCAGGCAACCAGCGACAGGGTAAGAGGAAATGGCCTCAAGCTGCACCAGGGGAGGTTCAGGTTGGACATCAGTAAGAATTTCTTCACAAAAAGGGTTATTAAGCATTGGAATAGACTGCCCAGGGAAGGGGTGGAGTCACCATCCCTGGAAGTGTTCAACAACTGGACGTGGCACTAAGTGCTATGGTTTGGTTGACATGGTGGTATTTCATGAAAGGTTGGACTCAGTGATCTTGGAGGTCTTTTCCAACCTTAATGATTCTATGAATTCAAGCATTTGAAGGAGAGTTACTTGACTTCAGAGGATTACATCTTAAAAGTGATATACAAGATCTACAAAGACAGTGGTTTTCACTACACTAGTTAAGATCTAATCCTAAAGCCAGACTAAGGGCATGAGCTCAAGTGAATCCTAAAAGTTAGAATCAGAATGTATTTTATAATTTATTAACAGTTATTATATATGATTATTCAACCCACCTCCCTCACTTGTACCTGCTGCAGCTTCTGACACAAATACTTAAGATTCATGATGCAAAATTACATTTCAAGTTAAAAGACAGCAACAGCTTACAAATTGCTTTGCTTTTATAGGTGACATACCTGGGACAGTGACACAACACTGTTGTCTTCATTGATGGCTTCGTCAACAATTAGCCGATTGGGCCTGTTCTTCTGCTTCAGAATAGCAGTCGATAAGTCATCGGCTTTAGAGCTGGGAGAGAAAACAGAAGTTAACAAGTCCAAATGATATTGCTTCCTCTTTCACACCCATCTCTGTTTTGTTCTCCATTTTCTATAGGTTTCTTGTCTTGTCTTTTAGAAATTATACTTGTTTGCAAGTGTCCTGGTTTTGTCTGGGATAAGAATTCATTTTCTTCTCAGTAGCTGGTACAGTGCTGTGTTTTGGATTCAGTACAGAATAATGCTGATAACACACTGATGTTTTGGTTGTTGCTGAGCAGTGCTTACCCTGAGACAAGGGCTTTTCAGTGTCTCATGCTCTGCCAGTGAGGAGTTGCGCAAAAGAAACCAGGAGGGAGCACAGCTGAGACAGTTGATCTGAACTGGCCAAAGGGATATTCCACACCTTATAATGTCATGCCCAGTATATAAACTGGTGGGAGGTACCTGGAAGAGGAGCCAATCTGAGTTTGGGAAGGGGGTTGGGCATCAGTCAATTTACTACTCAAATGGATACAAGCTATGAAGCTATCTATAAAAAGAAGTTGCCAGTGAGATGCTGCTGACTCTAAGATGCTTTGCCTAAAAGAATTAGTCAGACTCATCTGAAATCATATATAACTGCTGCCACAGAAACAAAAGTTCAAGTCTATTTAGTGTAAAATCCCAGATAAATAGGGGAATTAAAGGATAATGCCGTAGCTCCCCTGACAGGAAGAGTTGTAAGAGTTTAGTCTGTCAAAGCGTATTAGTTAAAGCTAGCAGGCCAGTAGAAATATTCAAGTGCTCATGAAAAATTAGTTTTACTTTTTTTTTTTTTAAGATATAAGCACCTTTTCATAATACCTTCACAGAACTCACTGCAGCTCTAGTCTACTATGCCATAAGATATGTGACAGATAATTAGTTTGCCTTGACAAAATGGAGCACACCAAAAACCAAGGAAACGGAAGAAAGATTATTTTACTTCAAAATCTAATATAGCAAATAATTCATTTTACAAAAGAAATATGAACTTGAACCAACTGATTACTAAGGAGCTCTTAGAAGTTGTACATTAGCCCCCACAATAGCAGCAGATTCCTGTAACTTGCATTGGTGGACATCTGACTACTCTCTCAAAGCAGTTTAGATGTGCCAGTGACTAAGGTCGAAACAGAAACTTCAGAAACTTAGCACAGTTTGGTTTGATTCTCAGAAAAAAAAAAAAGTCTTTCTTTGTCCTAAGCAAGGACCTTGCCTCAACATTCCTGGATGCTGGAAATTAATTTAGCATGTATATTTTAAAACTTGAGCTAAGGGACACCAAAAAACCAATTTAGCCTATTCAAAGTGTAAATGCAAATCATGTCCTTCTACACATGAAATGTGGATCCAAAGGCCTTTTGATAAGAAACCACTGCCAGACTTTGGCTATATAAATCATCACTGAAACTGAGCAGCTGTCCCTCAGGATGCAGAAATTGCTGTGCAGCCTAAAAAATGGTCTGGGATACAAGATAAAAATAAATGGAAAAGGAACTGGGCAGCAAGTGGAAGCTTTTGGACCAAAACTTCCAATAAATCAAAAGTTTTATTATATATATATCTGGAAAAAAAGTTAAGATATCTTCCATTACACAGCAGTGCTGAAGAGCACAGCAAGATGTCCACTTAGTTCTGCTGAACGTGAGAAAAAAAGTTTTAGTACTGAAGAACTGAATCTGCAGTTTCCTAAGTAAGAAGCAAAAACTGGATCAATGTCAGTACAGTGCTGCACTTAAAGGAATTGAAAAACTTGGAGGCATTAAGAATGGAATAAAGCTCTCCAAGAAACACAGCATGTAAGCATCTAAATGCATGGGGTCAGCTTCAGTTATTTGACCTAACAGTTCTGCTGACAAATAAACAAAGGTGTTAAGAAATTATGACAGCTACATAGGAAAGTGATGTTATTTCTCTTACAGACATGAGTAAGGACTTTGACAGACAAGCACTACCCATCTTCAAATAGCAATTTAGAATATTATTATCACCATTTGCTATCATTGCATCTCTCCTGGAGGTTCATAAAATCATAGAATGGTTTGGGTTGGAAGGTATCTCAAAGATCATCTAGTTCCAGCCTTTGGCCCTGGAAGTGTTTAAGATCAGGCTCCATGGGGCATTGAGCAACCGGGTCTAGCAAAAGGTGTCCCCACCCATGGCAGAGGGGTTGGAACTACATGATTGTTAAGGTCCCTTCCAACCCAAACCATTCTGTGATTCTACAGTTACATCACTTAATCACTTTTCTGTGTCAGAGTTCTCCTTGTTCAGCATGTGATAATGCCCAGAGGCTATGCATTGTGGTAGACAGTATGAAGAATGAGATCAGAAAGTAATTACTCAATCTTCTGAAAACAACTACCAACCTTCAGAGCTCCACATAAAGTAGGGAACTAACTTGTTCCTGCATGTCTGTGTTAAATATACAATGAAAAGTCACCAACTCAAAATTATTCCAGCTTTAGTAACAAAAGTGAAAATAGTCATGCCTCCTGTATGCTGGTGTACCTTTTTATCAATACTCTCATGAACTCACTTCCTAGATAAAATCTGTCAGTGTTTTTTGCCACCCTGAACATCCAAATCACAGTCTGAACTACTTTCTTTGGGTAAGTATTTAAAAAAAAAATCCCTTGAAGTAAATGAGTGGAATATCTGATGATTGCGGCCACTTACTGGAACATCACATGACAATTAAGCAGTGAGTTCATACCTATGCTCAAGGTACCAAATTTTCAAATACTGTTTCAGACAGGTATACACACAAAATCCTTCCCAACACAAGAATCTCTTTAGAAACACTCTATTAGGTCTTGCAATGCTATACTCTGTGCTAAAGCTCAATTTGGCAAGATGGCTGCCAACAGCATTGACCCAAAAATTGTAATTAAGAAGTAACTGTTTTCCAGTTGTACAGGAACTTTCTTTGATTCCTGTGTGGTAAGAACAACTTTGCAAAAACATAAATTTCTTTTTAAAAACACTGCTCAGCTCAGACTCAAAATACACTTTTGAGACCATCACTTCCATCACAAGCTCTACCAAAGACCTTAAATTCTTGGCACACCTTGCTGGAACTGACTTAACAAGACAAAGTGAGTCTAAATTGCAGAAGTTGCAAAAGAAAAGAAGATAAACCACAGACACTAAAGGGACTGAAAGAGCCTCTGGTGAAGCTAACAAGTAACTTGAAGCATTCTTGGATTTAGAAATTAGCTTTACGTTTTATTTTTACCCCTCTCAAGGGACTGTGAAGTGACTTGCACACGTGGACTGGGAGCAGAGAGGGCAGTATTACTCAACTGACTTTTGAGAAGCACAAAATATGACCCTCAGCCTGGAAGTGAAGACAGTGAGGCAAGACACTGGAGACAAAAATATAGCTGACTGCCTCAGCTGCCACAGGGGCCAGTCCGGTACAACAAATCTTCCTCTTCCAATGCCAAGTCTCTTGCAGACCCGATCCGAGGGTCGCTGCGCACCTGCGGGGAGACCAGGACACGCCTCTTCCCCCTCATGTCCCGGCCAGCCGCTCACCCCAGCGCTCCGGGCTCTGGAAAACAAAGCTTTCCCTGGCTGAGGCCTAGCCCAGGCGAGACGGCCCCAGCCAGGCCTCCCCTCCATTACTCAACACTTCCCGAGGAGGCCCGGCAGGCGAGGGGCGGCGGCACCCAGGGCCCCGCTGCGGGACAAGCTCCTGGCTGGGCAAACACGAAAAGCAGCCCATCCCCCTCCCAGCCCCACCCCCACTTCCTCAGAACCTGAATGACACAGCGGGATAGGGAGGGGGATTTGGCCCGCCGTCGAGCCCAGCCTGGGTAGGGCCGCGCGAATGCGAGGTAAGGCTAGGCCGAGCCGAGCCCAGCGCCACCGCAGCTGGGCCTAGGCCGCGGCCTACCGGCGGACGGCCCACACTTACTCGGACCCAGAGGCCATGGCGCTAAGAGGAAAAGAGGCGAGGCGGCTGGCAGCAGCTCCTCAGGACGGGTGACGGTCGGTCTCGGACAGAATCGCAGAAGCGATGGTACGTCAGGACGCTTCGCGCTGACTGAACCTCAGAACCGACTCATCGGAAGAGGAAACTCCACCTCGGGCTGCCTCACCCGCCTAACGACAGCGTGCGCTGACCAATCGGAAATTTCGTCCGGCCAGTAGCTCAGCCAATCGAAAAGGTGGAAGCGAGGGGACGAGGAAAAAAAAGAACGTGCACTCTCCCTACTCTGCCCCTATCCTCTCCCAATCATCACGAGCCATTAGCAACATCCGTCAGCCAATTGCAGCGCCTTCCTTTGCTGTGGCTGCTCTACAGGGCAATACGGGTTGAGCAGACAATGGCAAAAATCTACCAACGCGAAAATCCAGGCGGAAAGTCCCACTACGACAGCCATCCGAGCTACCCTCGCCTAGCGATTGGCTAGTACCCGAGGAAAGGGAAACGTCTGGGAAGGATTGCAGCCAAGCAGGAGGGGCGGGAGGTGAGTGGTCGGGGAGCAGCTCGAGTGCGCTTTGCGTGCCGGGGCTCAGCTGACTGGACCGCGCGCCTAGGCTCGGGCAGTGAGGCAAGTTTGGATACGTAGAAGGTGGTCTCTTTGCGGTCTCGGCGAGGCTTTGCGGGGGACATGCCCCACAGGCTTAATTTCCTCCCGAGTGAAAAGGTGTGTGCAGGGACCCAGGCCTTCCTGTCCACCCGAAAGTACCTGTAGGACTCCTTTCCTCATTTTTTTTTTTGCAGGTTTTTCTTTTCCCTGAGTGATTTTTTAGGCAGGACTGGACTGCCCTACCAGGCTCTACTGCAGGACTCATGTTCCTAGCTGCTCGTCCCAGCACAAACCCTGTTCCACCAGGGGTTTGAAGCTCTAGTTCACCCTGAACCACCTGAAACAGCCATCCCAGAACTCTTCTATCACTATCCACCCCTCCACAACCACTTCTCGGTCTGTTTGGGCGCTCACATCCTCACCTGGGTGGCATTTCCTTAGAGCTAAAAACATTGCTGCAGCCAGGTGGCATTGCATCTACAGCTCCAGCCCTGCTAATATCAGGAGGAATCAGACATGTACGATGTTTGTCTCAAGCATCCAGTGCTGGCAGGCACTCCCTTGTTTTTTCCTAGATGCTTATGAATAATTTAATTACCTGGTGATCTCTTCCAAGGAGCCGACTAGTACTTAATCCCTGCCTCCTCTCTTCTGCCCTCCTTTTTTTAAAGCCCAACCAGTAAGGTGGGACTGAAGAAGAGCAGCCAGCCGTGGGGCTCTCCCAGCCCAGAGGAGTCTGTCTCTGCTGAATTAAACCTCTCCCAGCAAGGTGTTTGTCGTGGTTTAGGAATGGTACTCCCCAATTTGGCGCCTCCACCTAGACTCTCCCAAACCACAAGCTGTTATCTCTCCTTCCCTCTTCCCCTCTGCATTGGGATGGAGTTGAGAATTGTAGGCACAAAAGGTGAAGATCATGGGTTGAGATAAGAACAATTTACTGGAAACAGCAATGAAATAAGAAAACTAAACAGTAGCAGCAACAATATTAATAACAAAAGGTATAAGAAAAGAAACTATTTACATGGAAAGCTCCCAACAATAAACAAATGCCAGACCATTCAGTCTGCCGTTTTCTCAACCCGGAGGAACCCCTTCTCGGAAGCAATANTGGGAGAGAAGGCTTGCCAAAACCTTGGCTGATGTGGTTATGGGACCTTTCTCATACAAGATTAGCTGCACCAAACACCAGGTGGGACCAGGTGCCCCTTCACCCTTGCTCACTGTCACAGAAAGGGGCTTAGAACCATGCAGTGTGCTTAGGACAGACCCCTTCCCCCCCTCCCCCCCTCCTC
>VZTB01004793.1:100254-137331 GCA_013397245.1 Thryothorus ludovicianus | reverse complement strand
ATCACCAGAATGGAAAATACTTATGTTTTTAGGAAAAAGGCAAATAGAGCTTCTATAAAACTGAGTCCTGAGCATGTACTCATTAAAGACCATCACTATAATTAACTTTGTTACTGTGCCTTGTGAGAATGCTGGTTTTTGTGTTAGCCAGGCTAGAAAGATGCAGTGATTCAATTCATCAGTTTGCTCTAAGCTTGAAAATCATTGGGAAATGTGCTTTTCACAGTAAATTTTTCCAGTGTAATATCCTTGGTGATAGTAAATATTTCTCAATGTGAAGGGAAATTTCAATGTATAAGATTGGATTGTGTTGTTTTATGCAGTGAGAGCAAAGATTAATTTGGTTGCAATTTAATCAATCCTCGATTAATGTTCACTGTTGAAGTTTTATTAGGTCATGTTACAGTTATAATTTTATCAATGGTCTTGCTTACAGTCTTTTTTCCAAGTTGTTTTCACTTGTAAATAACTGACCAAACTTGGTACTTCACCATTTTGCAGCTGGTGTGTCATCTGCGTCAGTAAGAAAGGAGTGTGCAGTGTTGTCATTTAAGTCTGGAATATTCTACAGACATTTTCGTTAGGATGTAGTGAAATAAATGATTGTAGAAGGTATCAGACAGGGCTCATTCCCACTTGGGCATTTCAGTCATGAGGCAGCATTTTCCCTCACTGTTGTAGCTGTTATAGGTGGGGCCTTTTTCCTGAAAAATTTTAGAACTCTTAAACAAGAGATAACAAATGTCCATTTGGAATCATCTCTTCAGAGTTCTTTCCTTTCAAATATGGAGGAAATGGTAAGTAGAGAGCAGTCTCGGTCATCATCCTTCATGTATGTGGAGGATCAAATCCACATTTTTTTGTGGTTGACACTCTTGCAAAGGCTCATGCTTTTCATGGCTCTAAGCGGGAAAAGTGCTTTAGAGTACTTGAACAAGCATATAATTTATCCTTCCTTAGGTCAAATTCCTGTGGCTGCAGGTGGGAAGGCATTTTTTCTCATATTCTGTATGTTAGTTACTTGTGTACTGCAGGTGAGGACTGAGGTTTTTATAGTACCATGGTAAATGATCTTGCTGGCAATTAATAAACAGATCTTTTAAAGTGTTACTGTTCTAGAAAACAAACCCTAACATCTTTGTCTTCACAAAAAATATGTGAGAAAGGACAGTGCTGGTGTATAGTAGTGTAGTGCCCAGCATTGGATATTATTTTTTAATGTGAAGCAGGACTTTTTTTCCAAAGTCCTACCAAATAAATCTCACCTAGGGGAATAGGAGTGGCGATGCATGACAATTTGTTTTCAGAGTGTACCTTAACAACACCGTGCACTGAGCCAGAAGAACTCACACAAACATAAGTAGAAGTGATTGAGCCAAAAAATAATTGTCATAATTATATTCCAGTCAGTCAGATTAATAACGATAAAATATTTTTCCTCACAGAGTGCTGTTTATTAGCCAGCACCAGAACTTAATCTTTTCTTGCCATGGTTTGTGAGAGACCTTGGAGAAAAATGTTTGGGTGCATTTTTTTCCCTTTATTTCATTCCATTCAAGACTTTTTCTCCAAAACACTGGCTCTAGTTTTCATCATGATCAGGATGCGTAAATAACTTTTGCGGTAAGTCTGTCTTTTCTAGCAGGAATGCTATATTGTCCATCCCGTGCCAGGAACGTGGAAAAAGCCTTAATTTTATGTTCAGTTAAATACAAGATTTGCCTTTCTGTCTGATGATTTCCAAATAGTTTACCCTGGGTGTGGAAGAACTGATTCACATATTTAATTTCTTTTCCCTAAAGTAATGACTACCCAACAGGACTTAAATTACATCCACAGAGTGTTTATTAAGCAGAATGTTACAGAATTTTTTTACAATCTTTCACCTTTTTTTCAGCATTATTGATTCTTTCATTTGTTTCAGAGTATCGATTTTCTTTTTATTTAATATCTTTTAAAAGAGATTTGAAGCTACTGTTAATTCACAGTAAAAATTCCATGTCAATTTTTTAATTTTAGTAGGGATCTTAGAGATATTACTACTGAATGTTCCCCTTACTCTACCATCTTCATTGAATTGGAATAAATTATCTTTGAGGATCTCTTGATTGGCTGGAGGAGGCCTGTGTATACCATGTGAAGTTCAACAAGACTAAGTGCAAGATCTTACACCTGGGTCAGGGCAATCCTTGATGTCGACACAGACTGGATGATGAGTAGATTGTGTGATGAATAGGTTGTCCCTGCAGACAAGAACTTGGGGATACTGGTGGATGAAACAATGGAAATGAACTAGCAATGTGTGTTCACAGCCTGCAAAGCCAGCTGTACCCTGGGCTGGACCACAAGAAGTGTGTTCAGCAGGTAGAGGGAGGGGATTCTGCCTCTACAGTCTGCTCTGGTGAGACCCCACCTGCAGTCCTACATTCACTTCTGGGACACCCAGTTCAAGAAGGACGTGGACATTCAAATGAATCTTGATAAGACCCCTGATAATGGTCAGAGGGGTGTAACACCTTCCATATGAGGACAGGCTGAGAGGTTTGGGGTTGTTCTCCCAGGAAGAAAGAAGGCTCTGAGGAGACCTTATTGCAGCTGTTCAGTATATAAAGGGGGCTTGTAAAAAAGATGAGCAAGGACTTTTTACCAAAGCCTTTAGTGACAGGACAAGGGGCAATACTTTTAAACTGGAAGAGAGTAGATAGAAACTGGATATAAGAAAGATTTTTTCTATTATGACAGTGGTGAGAAAATGGCACAGGTTGCCCAGAGAAGTTGTGGATGTCCCATCCCTGGAAGTGTTCAAGGCCATGTTAAGTGGGGCTTTGACCAAGCTGATCTAGTGAAAGATGTTCCTCTTCATACTGAGAGAGTTGAACTGGATGATCTTCAAATGTCCCTACCTACTATTTCCTGCTCCTAATTATTCTTGGCTGGCACTGATGCTCTTTGCTACTTTATATTTGGAGCACCAGATATGATGAGGTATTGATCCTTGAGCCTGTGTATCCATGAGTATGATAATATTAACGCAATTAGTTTTCTTAGAATGAATGAAAGATATAGTACACATTTTGCAAAGATCTGTCTTTTGTGGTTTCTAATTTATGTTGAATTTCTGATTCTTTTATGCCATACAGAAAATTTATTAAGAAAATTTTGCATAGAAAAGTATTTTGTGAAAGTAAATATCCAATTTGTAAGTAACAAAAACTCCAGAGAACCCCAAAGTTAATAGGAACTGTATTATGACTCTGGAAAGACACACTGCAAGACTGTACTTATCTCACTGTTATACTCCATGCTGGTTGCATATATTTATAAAAGACAATGATGAGTCATTTATAAACATTTTGATTATAAAGATTTTCTTCATTTTCCCATGGACTTGCTGCTTTCAAATGGCTGCATCCCATTCCTGGGCTCAGCAGAGGGGCTTGATTTTCGAGCCCTGCTGCTGGATGAGGAGTGGGGCCGGCTGCTAGTTGGGGCAAAGGACCACATCTTCCTGCTCAACTTGGTTGACGTAAACAAAAATGTAAAAAAGGTCAGTGTGTTTCCCATGGAGTTTATCTTCTAAGTTAAATCTTGTTAAATTCTTTTTTTTTGTTTGTTTTGTTTTGAGTTTTATTTATTTCTTCACTGGGTAACTGCAGATTCATAGTGCAATGCAGCTGATCAAGATTTGATGGTCTCACTTCCCAGAGATATACATATTATTTTAATCAATTGAATTTCTCATGCTATATGATCTCCTGTGTGACTGATGACCTGCAAGAGATCAGCTATGTGGAAGAGTCCTGTGGTGCATGAAAATAGCATCAAATTATCAGTAAACAGGAAAAATGTAGTTCAGAGCATTCATTTCTCAACTCCTCTGGTCATGGTTACCCTCCCCGTGTAAAAGCATTTGGAAGGAAATAACTGAAGACAGCTCTTTCATTGCTTCCTGGCATCACTGGGATTGCTCTGCTGTAATACTGAACAGAACAGAGGCAATCTGGATGGTTTAAATTATAGGAAACTGTAAGTGGCAATTTTAGTATTTATTTTAATACCTAGAATTACTGGTGGTAGGAAAAGCTTCCATGGGGATCTGCTTAGTCCCTTGCCTGTGCCCAGTGACAATATGTTAACCTGAGATAGTAAAATGACAATTTAGCCTTCAATATTTCTAGCAGACATGGTAAACTGGAGCTTTTGTAAGCACAGTTGACTACTACGAGTGAACGAGCACCAGATGCTTGCACAGGAACACATGAAAACTGGTTTCCAGCTTCTTCCAGATATGAAGAAAATTTGAATTCTCAGCTGTGTTTGGTATTTTCTTTAGGCACCAGACAGGAGTTTTAAATTACTGCATTCTGCTGCCAGCTCCGAAGAGGTAACTGACCCTGAATTAATGTGACTGCAGGCAGGGGCTGAACAGGTGGAACAGGAGACTATTTTGCCCACATGTTTGAGAGCAACACTTGCTGTCATTGTGTAGAGGAGATGCAGTACCAGGTGGAATATCTTGGTCCTCATCATGACTTTAGCAATGCTGCACACGCCAGTTTTTGTAAAACTCAGATTTGGAGTATNGAGATGCTGAGTGCTGTCAGCTCCCATTATGTTCACTGGGGCTTTATGAGCCCAGACCTTGCTGGAGGTAGCAGCACCCTGCCTGAGCCACCCCTCAGTCCCAGCTGGTGACATTTTCACTTTGGCCAAACCACGACTGCTCATTATGGACCTTATGCTTTCCAAGAAGAGCAGAAATCAGACAGAGCCAGAAAAACTAATCTGTGATTGGAACAGTGGTATAGATGTTACAGAGAAAAGACTCACTTTGTATTGGAAGGAAAATTTGCATTTGCTAAGATGAATAGAGAATGTATGCTTACATATCTGTGGTAACCTGAAAGGAGGGAATAAAATTCCTTACTGCTTGCATATCTAGACTAAATATGTGTTCAGGTTCAAATACTTCTACTTCTTTTAGCAGTAAACTAATAGTTTAACTATTCAGATAATATTTAACTTTTCAGAAAAAAAACACATGAGGCAAAATGTATTTAACTGGGAAGAACTGACTGAGAAGCCTTGCAGAGCATCCTGATGTGATTATTTCCAAGGCCTCCATGGGCATTCAAAACTTTATAAATGTGTCTTCTTGTGTAAACTCCCAGGTAACACAAGGCAATGTCTCATGAGTGTTTCTCTTTAATTCCTCTGCACTTGGTTGGTTGAATCTTGTCAGTGGAGGGAAGGGATGAGATGAAGGAAGCTGCATGAGGAACTGCAGATAAATCTCAGTCACAGAGGAGGATACTGGAGGATGCTCTGCAGTAGCAGTGAAGTGTCAGAAAGTAGCATTTGCCGGTGCTGTGTTTAGACTGACCATAGTTTGGGTTGGCACTGGGCCAGGCGGCTCGCTTCCAGGCTTTCCCAGTGTGAGGAAACCACACATGTTGGGACTACAAGGGTCTGAAGTGTGTCCTTTGTACTCCTCTGGAGTACAAGTCGTCTGGAAAAAATAATCTGCTTACATGCAGCCACTAAAATGAGTAGAAATTGATTAGAATATTAAGCTTCTGCCTATAAATGATGTGTTTATTAATGACTTTGAGGAAGGAGTGTTAAAAGCAAGCTGAGGGGGCGAGAGAGATGTAACAACTTGGAGACTGGAATGCAAGATTGTGCATAGTTTAAGGTTTCCTTCCTTTGAAACAAAACTGATCATGAACTTTAGAATTCTCTGTGCTGGGTAGGTTCATTTCATTTTAATAAAGCTCTCAATTTCAGATATTTGTTTTGTTAGGAGCTACTGATACCTCCAAAAGCCAAGTCAGAATCTCCAACAATTTATTCTCATATGTGCATATAATTACTTGGCAAGATTATATTTTAGAGTCTTAAACTCTATACTAAGACATTTCTGGAATAGTACTCAAAGAAGCAGCTGAAGCATTGTATCCTGCTCCCTTCTCTATTGTATACATATATATAATTTAATAACTTCCTTTTTAAAACCTATTTATTTACCTAAATTACTTAATTTGACTTATATATATTAAGTTATGGCTTTATTTCCTGGTGTATTTTTCCTTATTGAATAAATCAATAGTTCCGCTGGAGTCCCAATTTCTTAAATCATTGTAGTTTTTATTCAATTTATTGTGTAATAGGTTGAAAACTTCCTTAACTGGCAGCTTGAAAAAAAATCTGTCCAGTTTCCAGTGCTTGCAAACCTCATTATAAAACAGCAGTAAGTACCACAGTGTAATGAGCAAGTCTTCCACAATGACAGGCGAATGCAGAAAGCTAAAGTGATTATAGTCAATAAATATATAAAGTTTTGCAATGGATAATCATCTTTCTGTAGCAGGGATATATTTTCTTGGAAGATTTCCTGTACAGAAGCCTTTAGCTTCTGTTGCTGAAGTAACATTATCAAGTGCCATGGTCTTTTTTTGAAAGATCCTCACATGTCTGACAAATTCTGCAAGCTATTTGCAAACTGGAAGAATTGTGATTTCTTCCTATGTGTAAAATAAAGATGGTCAGTGAAAGAAAGCAGTTCTACTGAAGGCCTCTGTTCCATTACCACCAGAAGTGCTGTGTAAAACAAAAGAATGTTTAATAGCATGAGAGGGTGGAAAGCTGGAGAAGAAATTCTGTAGGAACAGCAGGCTCTGGGATCCTGCTGGAAACGTTACTTTAGTACATAGAATTTTCTCGTGAGTTTGCTTAAAGCCTTTCCTATTTTACTCCTTAAGCTAAATAAATATGAAATACAAAATGTTGTCAGCTGGGTAAACAGTGGGTAAATAGCTGCAAAGCAATGGTGCCCCTTTCTGTGGCTGTGCTAACAGTGCACGCGGGGTTACATGTCAGCGCGATTATCACGGTGTGATCTGCGGCACGACCCGCCCAGCTCCGCAGGAATAGGAATGCTATCAAGGCCTGACAAGCTTTTGAAAAGCTGCCAACCTGCAGGAGCTGTCAGTGCTAGAAGACACAGCCCCATGTGGGCCAAATAGACAAACACGTCAGATCCCCAACAGCAGCTTTGAATAAGTTGTTTTCATCTGTCCCAGTGAGCACTGGCTCTGGGTCACAAATTATCATCGCTTGGAGCATCCTCCCTTTGTACTTGCTACAATGTTTCTGGCATGTGAAGCTGTCTTGTGGCATCCATGAATGCTTTCTTGTATTGAGGGTATATATTATCTGTATTTTACAGGGGAAAATATACATATGCATAAATATATATTTATCTGCTGGGTAAATGCTTATGAAATAGCTGCAGATAATTTTTTTCTAGAACTTCAGTGCTTGCCAACACTTCAAGTGGGCTTGTATTTCAGCACTGTTTGCAGTGTGACCCACCCATCTCTGCAGGAAGGGAAACATATATGCAAATATATATATGCATATTTATGTAAAATAGCACCCTCGAGATACTGGAGCGGAATTTTACATTCATTGCCGTGAGAAACTTTCTGTCAGTCTATGTAAGCATGGTCTCAATTAGGAATGAACCCAGTGGGAATTTAGCCAGTACTGAAAGGAGGCTTTGGTTCTTGCCATCAGGCCTGAGCCTCAGGAATACAGAGTCTGAGGTGTTTATTGCAGCCTTGAAACACAGTCATACCAAGATTGGTCCTTCTTAAAAAATATGTGCTGCTTATTCTATAGCTCAAAGGAAGTTATCTTCCTGCCTGTCAGCAGAAATGCAGTCTGAGAGTGAAGCTTTCTTGACCTGTTGGAAGAAACAGTTTTCCAGGAAACATAATTGAAGGCCCAAGACTCATATGGAAATCACTGGAGATATTTTAACTTATGAAAATGGAGCATCAGGACTGAGATAAACCCAGTGAAACTTCAGGTTAGGGGCTTCCAGAGGCAGAGATGATATCTTTGTGCTTGCTAGCTCTTGGAGCAGTCTTGCCTCTGAACTATTTACTCTATAAAGTTGTTTGACACACTAAATTTAGGCACCTGTGTAGACAAAGTGAAAGCTTTTGAAAAGTGTTTACAGACACAAAACAACAAATGGAGCAAGACGTGAAGAAAGCAATATGAATCCAGAATTATAGCAGTCCTAGGTGGAAGAGAGTGTCTCTGTTATTTCCTTTTGCATTGTTGCCGTAAATTATGTTTCCATAAACATCCGCTGTTATTTTTATATTTTATCCGTGTGTTTAACTATAAAGAATGACTAGTATCCTGCTCTGAAAACATTTGCTTATATTGGTCATTGCTTTTTTCAAAGGTAGGATTTGTTTTTAGTCTGAAGTGATAAACATGTCAGGAGCAATGCCATTTACCCTGAAAATCCTGGTGCATGGTTTCCTTTTAGGAGAAACAGACAGTAGTCAAAGTCTCCTGTGGTTACCCTGTGGAAAATGAAGTGTAGAAGGACTGAAGCCTTTCAAGATTTAATCCAATGTAAATGAAATTAGCGTCTGGTCTATTTTTCTTTAAGCTTCCACATGTGCTCATAACACACATGTGCTTTTCAGAAAACCCTTGAGGCTGGAAGTACTGGCTGCTGCTTAAGTTGTGTTGGAGATCACAGTTTAAGAGGAGAACTGAGGCAGGTGGAGATGTTGCTTTGTCCCAGACAGATGCAGTATTAAAGCCCATTTGGTTCTGATATGAGGTTTCACTCTTAACAGCCGCCTGTCAAATTTAAGCTACCAAAATCTTGTGAATGTGTCTTCCAAACACACAACTTTTATTTTCCTCTGACTTCCAATGCATTTTACTCAGTTTGACAGCACCATGAAAATAAAGAAAGCCATACAGATACTGGCATTCCTGCTGTGTTGTAAGTCACTTTGAAGCAAGCCTCATTTTCTGTCTTTCTCCCTTCCTGTTACATCAGATTATATCTATCAGAGATCAAATTTTCTCTTACTGTGAAATAATTGGAGATGGAAATTCTGGTCAAGTTATTTCCTGGTTGTGTGTTGCAGGTATGGGAAATAGTACCAAAGGTGAAGATGTGTGGCAGATGTAAACAAGCTTAAGCATACATTCTTTGCTTTTAAGGATCTCTTAAGTATTTTTGGGAATTAAACGTTGATGAAACTGCTATAAAGAATGTTAGATGAAAAAATTCTAAGGACAGCCTGGTTAGTTTTCAAATACAGGGAGAAATTTAGATGAGGAACTTAGGATATCAGCTTCCTTTGTTTGCTGATGACTGTAAAAAATTCAATTCTAGAGTACAGCAATTACAGTGGGAGTCAATTACAAGACCTGCTTGGGGTAATCTTCCTGTTAGGATTTGTATGTGAGAGCAATCTGTCCAGTTCCCCAAGCTTTGGACTTCACACTGTCCACATTAATGCAGCAGATATGAGTGAGATATTTAGAGAACAACTGGTATACGAATGTGGTGTGCTGAAATCAGATCATTTTCTCATTAATTAGTGCAGTTGGTTAGAGCATAGTGCTAATAACGTCAAGGTCACGGGTTCAGTCCCTGTAGAAGCCATTCATTTAAGAGTTGAACTCGATGATCCTTGTGGGTCTTTTCCAGCTCAGAATGTTCTGTGATTCTGTGATAATTGGAACACTCTTTGTTTTCCATGAAATAATACAGATAATGTATTAAATTCCTTCCAGTGTTTTCTGGGAAATTCAGTAAATTTTTAGTGCTTGCAGTAATTTTCAGTGAAGTGACCTGGGGTCAGCATACAGCAGTGACAAATGTCCTGGTTCTCAGGATGCAATCCATGAACACCCACTCCTATTGCATTGGGGCATGACATTTGTGATATTGTCTTATGCAGCAGGGTGACATTCTTATTGGATCACTGTCGTATGTTTTCTCAGTGCTCCTTAATCTTACTGTTTTTCTTTGCTCTTGATTTTTGAGCTATGAATTACAAAGTTCTTCAGAAAATCAAGAAAAAAATTTAAAAAAAGAGTCACATTATTTTCATTTTACTGGTGGGAAAATTGAGACCTGACTGTCACATATAGTAAGGCAATAACAAAACTAGGATTAGACTGTCTCCTCGTTTGCTTCAGTCTGTTTGGCTCATGTTGCCCTCTTTACTGTACTCATTTTATGGTCCCATTGAGCTAAGTCATGAATCCTTTTTTTTTTTTTTTCACACAAGGGAGCAGTTTTTCATGAAGAGGAGTTTCTCAGGGGGAGTATACTGCATATGCCAATATGACAAAGGGTTTACAACTCAATCTGGCTTTGTTCTTTGGAAACTGCAGTTGGGACTGTCATATGGGGAATTTACCCACACCAGTGAGCCTAAGCTTCTGAGTTACAGTGTACATGCCTCACAAAGCCTTAATAAGACATTTTGATGCCCAGAAAGCTGTAATTTTATTGCATACCTTCCCTCAAGCATCAGGATGATGAATATCTAGTACATAAACTGAAAGAAGAGAAAAAAGCTGGCCTTCTCTTGCTGCAACATCAAGCAGCTGTTTAAAATCTATATATTCATCTAAATGCTTTTATTGCCTCTTATTCCTTTAAAATAGGAAGGGAGCAGTCTCTTTCTTCACAGTCCCTAGATTCAGTGTGTGAGTGTTTTGAGACATGCCGATCAGCTGATGTCCTTCACTCGTGGTAGGGACACACCCTGCTGGTGTCCAAGCAGCACTAAGAGAGCACTTTGGGGTGTCTGGGACCAGAGGCTGCACTGATAGGGAAGTGCTGAAACACGTGCACAGCATCAGGCACGGGAGGGGCTCTGGTGAGAGCCCCAGGGCTGCTGAAAGCCGACAGCCTCAATGGGACACTCAAGTGCTGGCTGCTGGCGTGAGCATGGCTGTCTTGGGGACCTCACACTGGGAGGAGTCACGCTGGTCAATTGGTCTCACTCCCTGATATCAGCACCACCTACCTCATGGAGCAGTTATTCCTTTCATAACCCAGTCCAAAGCTGTTCTAAGTGGCTCTTTGGGATACTTCATGCAGCTTCTTTAGGAATGTTGTTGCTGTGGAACAGATCCTTGATACTCTGATGTTTCAGATTTAATTTTTGTTAAAATCTACAGTCTATGATATGTATTTATTTATAAGCAGTTAATACCCATTTCCTCTGGCTGTTTATAATTCTGATCTTCAGAGCCCTTTGATTCTTCCTGCATAATTTGTATTAGTGACATTTCCTACTTCCTGTCACCTGCATGGGCTGTGACAGAGTTCTGTTTTTTTATCAAGGCTACTGAAGGGAAGATGAAATAGGATGAGCTCTGACACATTTCTTGAAGAACTTCATAAGTAACGTTCTACCTCAAGTTCTTTACCTATCAGACCATTTGTTTTTTCTTGTGCTAGTGCCTATTTTTTGCAGCTGAGCTAATCAATTTCCGTGTGACAATAAAGTAAATACTTAAATGGAGCCACGACGAAGAGCAGCTCTTGGACCTTAGTGTAATTCATCTGGGTTATTAAAGTACAGTATTAGAATGGACTAATGTCTGTGTACCAAGTTATATTTTCTTCTCTACCACATTCCATTTTCATTGGAAACTTGTGTTATTTCTTCCCTAACTAAAAACTTGTTTTGAAACCTTACAAACGGATAAACTAATATCAATGGGTTTTCAAATTGTTTGGGTAGCTTATGATCTCCTTCTTTTGTATTGTGACAATACATAACATTTTCCTCTCATTTTATGAAGTCCTGCACCATCCTAGATTAAGAAGCCTAATTAGAAGTGATTCTTGGAAAAGCTATACTTTCACATAACCTTTTTTGTAACCAGACTTCACTGTTTTATTTTTGAGCATCCCTTCTCCTAAGGATTTGTAGCCTGAAGTGTTAGATTAGGAGAAAAATCTGACAGAGAAAGAGAGATACTGGAAAAGGAGTAAAATACTAGTATTATTAATTCATGACAGATGGCAGCTGAAATTAAGCTCTTATAGGTGGATCCATATATTTTATATATATAATGTATATATACATGCACACACACATAGGTGTGTGTGTATACACATGTGTGTATATATATATATATATATAAAACATCCAAGTGCCAATATATATGTATATAAATAACACACATTTAAAAAAGTTTTTCCTTTCCTTTTAATTTCTTTCATATAAAATTGCATATTTAGAGGATGGAAAAATATTACTTTCAGAAATCTGCAGCTCCTTATCTGGAAAGGACCTTTGTGGTTTTAAATGTTTTGTTTTAATCAGAAATCAATTTCCAGCTACCCTTTAAAGTGATACCTTATCTGTCTTACACTTATGTACTGCTTAATTTCGTACCCCCTGGGAGGTTTTCCTTCTGTCTAATAGAAAAGAGCTTATTAACTTCCATTTATTAGGAGAATTTAATTTCTTTCCTGTTGCTAAATTTAAAAAAATATTTGAAGAATGATTTAAATGTAATGGTAAGGTTGTTTTTTTTTTTAAATTGGGCAATAGAAGATAAAATCGGAAAATCATGACAGTAGCCAACCTTTGGAATTTTGATATGGTTATTTTAAAAGGAAAATAAACTGAAGATTAAGAAAAGAATCCTATTTAAGTATATAGTTACATATTCCAACTAGTTGCATTCTTGCCTTAAATTCAGTAACTCCGTTAAGCTATTCTAAGATTTCTCCAGACATTTCAGATACAGATGCAACTATAAAATATATTAAATATATAATTTGTACTGTTTGTAACACGAAATGATTATGACTTAAATCAATGTTGTTGTCACCTTTAATATATAGTGCCTGGTTATATGTTTTTTGTTCCCATCCCTTGAAGTTTTTACTTATTGAGAAATTTAGGGGTAAATAGAATTTGTAAATATGCTGTTACCATTGTGAATAAAGCATGTAAGTAGAAAAAAAAAAAGAAAGAATGACCAATTTCAAAGCTTCAAACCATTTGAAAGCTCAATGGTTTTAAATCTAAAGGAAACTACAGGAGCATGCATTTTTACTTTTTTGGCATATTGTAAAACTAAGTAACTCATCGAAATAAAATATAGAAATAAAACTTAATTTCACCCCCCACAGAAAAGTCAATATAGATGTGTAACATTACTTATGTCAGTGTTTGAGGGAACCAGACCTGTGGTACTGTTACACAGCATGTCCTGTAATAAAAGATCAAGTTTATGCTTTCTTGCTCAGCACATCGACTCATTATTTAGTATGTAATTTTCTTGATCTATTATAATTTAAAACTGACAGTTTCTGGGAACCTCTTATTTCTCATACGTAAAGCAAATAAATATCATTTTTACTCCCCCATATATAATTGCAAATTGATTTTCAAGTTGGATCACTTAGCTTCACTTTTCATTGTCTAATGTAGCCTCATATAATGCTAAATACTGCAGCTGTTGAGTAACTAGAGAGTAAAACAATTGATTTTTTAATATAATTGTCTGTGGTCAATTATCATAGAAGTGGGAGTGTGTGTATTTCAGACTTGTAGGACAAACACTAATTCCCATGAAGGAATCTGTAGAAGAATTGAGGGTAAGTCAAGTCTGTTAACACTTCTGATGCCTTGAAGCAGATGTCTCTGTTTTTAACTCCTCCAGTTCTTCCATGTAGTCTCAAGGAGCGCTGGGCATTTTCAAAAGCCAACAGAGGGATGTCTTGTCTGCCTAATGGGATAACTAAACTTTGGCCAAAAATCTCCCAAGCCCCTTGAAGACCTCTAGGCTTCCCTGTAAATGATTCAGGGATCTTGGGCAGAATTGGGTGTAAAGTTTACATACAAGAGAACTGGCAGATGTGTTTGGACATCCATGATTCTACATTCCTCTATCTGTTCCTTCTCGTCAGCTTTTCTTCACTGATAGCTTTTCATCAGCTTTTCTTCTTAAACTTAGCCTGTGTTGCAATCGGGACTCATCCCACTCTGCCCAGGCAGAGACCAGACTCGACCTACCTGCAGCCCTTCATGATATTCCCAGTACTTTCCACTGTGCACTGTGCCACCCACACACCCTGGCACAGCTGATTTCAGATTACATGTTCATACCTGGATGCTGTGACCACATCATTCTGAAAAAATGCTCTGGGAATGCAAATTTGGGCTTCACTGCTGCAATGCCATTACATTGTCTTATCTCTGACTGTGTAAATATTGTTATAGAGAATTAAGGTTTAAGTAACTTAAGCTACATTATCTGTACTAAGGGGTTTTTATTAGAAAGGTAACTAAAATTCACTTGAGAGGAAACTAATTTTCTTGCAGAAATCCAATACATCCATTTTCACTGTGAAGGAAAGGGGAAGAAGTAAAATCAAAAGTGCTTTCAGATTGAGAGAAACAGTGACTGTAGGTTTTGGGAAGTGATAATGGTACTTGACACTGGCTTTTTGCTTTCCTTACCTGTGTAAGACTGAGCCTGTGAATGTCAAGCCACATCCTACAAGGTGCCAACAGCTGGAGGAAAGGGAATATGACAGCAATCAACTCCTCTTGTATGCCATTGTGCAGCCTTCCTTGATGATGTTTTTATTCCTAATGCAAATTACAATAATTTTTCATTCTTATTTATTTGCTATTTAAGATTTTGTAAAGTGAGATTGGAGACTAAAGCATTTGTGGCTACAAATGACCTTCTGACTGGTGCCTGGGACTTGAGGCAATGTACTAATCAATATTTACTTAAAAATTAGTGTGATTTGTTGATTTTTTTGCTTTTAGTTATGAGAAATAACAATAGTTTTGTCATGTCAAAATTAGAAGTACAAAATATCCATTTTTATTAGGGTGATTGTAGAAGAATTTGTATTTGGCTTCTATTTTAAATTTAATAGAATCAAACATGTACTCAATCATATCCAGTTTTGACTGCTTAATTGAAATCAATGAGGCAGAGCCTGAGCTGTTCATTGATATTTCTTCACTAACATAATTTGGATTACAGTAACTGATAGTATTTTGTCATCTGTATTTATCTACATCAAAACCTATTTTTTAGAGTTCTTCGGGGTAGATTAAAAAAGAAAGAGAAATGCTATTTAATGCCAATTATCTAAGGTCCACAATTCTACTCTAAACTTCTGTTTCATTATCTCAGTGAAACTCAGTTAATGTTGATAAGTGACATTTTTAAACCATGCACTGTTGATTTCTGTCAAATATGCTTTTTGTTCTACAAATTTCCCTTGAACTATCTGTAGTTTTTTGAACCTAATTCTTTTCATTTGAAAATTGGCAGAAAGAGCTAAGTATTTTTATAACAGTTTTGCCAAGTCCACTGGCCCAAATTCTTCACAAATGTAATTTGCCTGACTTTGCAATCAGTTTAGTTTCCAGATGATTTGGCTCATCATAACTTTGAGGGAAACACATAATGGTCCAGATTAACTGAATGCTTTTTAAAAGTACATGTACCCAGTGAAGAAATAAAAAAAAGATCAGGGGAGTTGATTTAAGACCTCTTAACTTTTTGTAATGCAATCTTGTATTTGAAGTCATGTTCATTTCAATTTACAGGCAAGGTCATTCAAAATGCATAGATCCATTTTAACTGTTTATTCATGGAATAATTAAATCTACAATTATAGGACAGTTGATAATCTTCATAATCTTTGTCTTACTTTGTGTTACAGATTTACTGGCCTGCAGCAAAAGAAAAGGTAGAATTATGCAAATTAGCTGGGAAAGATGCCCATGTAAGTATGATGTATATTTTTAATTATTGCTGAGAATTATGAATATCTGTGTATGTGTTACTAAATGCACAAAATGCACTAGTAAGCTCTTGCTACACTTCTTCAGAACTAATGTCCTAAGTTTTTTTTCTTAAAATAATGTAGATTTCTATGTTTTTTAAAATATTACTACTTAAAAAAAAGATCAATACTGCAGGCAGCAGTCATGTTAGGTTGCTCTTTTATGTAATAAATGCATACAAATGAGAGATGAATGGACTTTCCTCAGAAATGTACACCAGGCAATTCTTCCATGAAACCCTCTTTTTTCACATTAAAATGTTTCTTTTATTCTTGAGGGTGTCCTGAGTGTAACTTCATTATAATTCATTAAAGAAACAGAGTAGTAGAGCAGTGTATGAATCAACTTATCTTGCAGACAGCTTCAGTTAGGGTTAAAAGAAAATCTCAGATTCAATGGCTTTTCCCAGGAGTGACGAAGTTTGACAAATTTTCTTTAGGTTTAAGGTACATACATGTATACAATACAACTTTTATATGCTTTGTGTACCACAAATTACATCATGTGTCCAGACCCCCGTATAAATGTAAACATCTCCTGGCTGTAAAATAAAATTTCTTCCTTTTCTCTCAAGAAAAATCTCCATTACCAAGGTAGATTCCAACTCAAAACATTCTCAGCCCCCTGCCTGAAGAATTTCAACTTCTTATTCTAACTTGTTGCTACCGTTATCTTTACAGCAGTCAAAACCTAAACAACACCTTTGCTGAGCCCTGGGAATATTCTTATCTGATGCAGATGGAAGATTTGTGCTGTTCTTTTTCTATACTAAGAGAAGAAGGAAAGGGTCCTGGGAGAGAAATATTTATTTTGGACTCTCAGTTAGATGTAGGGTGATGTCTTGAATGTATGAACAGATCTTGTGTATTCCCTCTGAAGTACTTGTTTTGTGTTTCTGTATGAATTTTGTTTGGGGGAAAGCTAGAGCAAGCCTTTTCCTCCAGCCCATGTATCATCCTTGGAGCATGTGGCAGCTGCCTGTGCTTTCCAGCAAGGGCCAAGCCTAGCTCGAGCCAGGATAGCCCATTGGACTCAGAAATGACCAAACAAAAGTCACCAGTAAGATGTGAGAGAGACAAAGCATATCCTTTGGAGCGTATTGAAGCCTTTCAGTCCACTACAGTTACTTTAATCATGTAATCTTTGCTGTTAAAGCATGTGCAGCACCCTGAGGTGGGAAGCAAAGGCAGGAGGACTGGTAGCCAGACAAACCCAGTGGCTCAGCGACCTCTGCCCAGTTGTTGACAGGTGTTGTTTGCTACAACACAGGCTGAACAGATACCCTCCAAACCATGTTGTGAGCGCACAGCTTCTTGTGGCTGTAAGCATCACAGCAGAATTAGGTTTGCAAGTCAGATTGATGAACTGCCTGGTCGATAGCCACTGTCAAATTGTAGTTGTCACAGCTTTGAACTACTTTGTAAACAGTCTCTGCTACAGTAGTTTTAAATACACCAGTCCTATGGCTGTAACTTAGTGGAATGTATAATGTGCAAAAGAAGAATAAACATGGAAAGTAACCTTTATCTTTCTTTTCCCAACAGACGGAATGTGCCAATTTTATCCGTGTTCTTCAGCCGTACAACCGGACCCATGTTTATGTCTGTGGCACAGGAGCGTTTCACCCTCTCTGTGGATACATTGAACTTGGAACTCACAAAGAGGTAATTTAACTTTCTCACTAGTCTGACATGTCAAGGAATAGCCCTCATCTTGTTTAGCATTCATCACAGATTGGAAAATACTATGTGAGTGTTTAAAAAATGACCTGACAGCAGCTTGAATAAATAACAGGGTAAATGGTGGATTCTGCGGGTCAGACGGGAACTCTCGTTCTCACATTTGGTATGTGCATATCACTTTTGAACAAAGCACTTCCCTCAGGCTTAATACACAAAGTTCTTTGGAATGACACTTCCATGTGATTAACTAAGTGAAAGGAACATCTAACCCAGATGTCTTCCTTTCTAGTAAGTCATTTCTGCACATACTTTCCTTACACACATACATTCAGAGTTCAGGATGAAACTTGTAGTTCTGTCCTTTAGTGTACTTACACCCTTGGTCCACAGAGGGATTCCTATGTGCATGAGAGTAATAAACACTTTGAAAAAGGTCTCTGAGCCTGAGTGCAGTGACAACATCTCAGGACTTTGCAATGTGTTGCAGTCTGGTCACTAAGGAGGTGTTGGGTGTCCTCCATCACTAGTGGCATATTCCTGAGCTGAAGTTAGCAGCTGATTGGTCTTCATTTGCTGGTGACAAAGAAATCTCTATCCTAAGTGGTAAATGTTTGAGACCTAACCCCCATAACAGAAGAATTTTGGTGTTGTGTCAAGCAGCCACTTAGTACACAAGTCTCTTTTTAACTCCTATATGTATCACACCTTGGCTATATTTATCCCACTGGCGCTGTTCTCAGACAGTGTTGAGATGTGACCTGTCTGGCTGCTTGCCTGTGGTGCAGGCTTCCTATGCTGCTATAGAAAGAGCTTTCTTTTTACTTCAAGGCTGGGTAAAATTTTAGAATATAAGAAATTACATCTAAAGTTACTAAATGGAATAACCTGAAACAATAAGAATCATAGAATGGTTTGGGAGGAAAGGGCACTTAAAGATCATCTAGTTCCAACTCTCCTGCAATGGGCAGGTACCCCTTTTACTAGACCAGTTTGCTCAAAGCCCTATCCAGCCTGGCCTTGAACACTTCCAGGGATGGAGAATCCACAGCTTCTTTGAGTAACCTGTGGTGCTGCCTCACCACCCTCACAGGGAATAATTTCTTCCCAATATCTAATCTAAACCTACCCTATTTCATTTAAAGTTATTCCACCTTGTCAGTCACTGATACATGGTATGAAGGCATGATCCTCATGGAAGAAAAAAGAGATTAATGCTTGCCCAGACTGATATCTATCATTATGTACCTCACCATCTGTGGGTTGGATGACCAACCCAGAGGGGCTGCCTGTGCAACAGAAAACTGAAGCTGTGAGAAGTCTACAGTGGTGTTCTTTGCCTAATAAACCAATAATGCTCCTGGTATTGTCTGATATACAGTGTATAATTTGGCTTACAATGAAATAATTCTGTAGACTTCTTTGCTTTGCTACTTTAAATATTCCAATTGAAGCAACTGAAATTTTAGATCATGCTGATTTCTTAGCTGAATGATCAAATACACAGCTGAATGGAACAGAACAGCTCTCAGCAAGAGTATAAGTAAGGCTCTGGTTTACCTCTGAGTCATTAGCAAGATTCCTTATTCACTCTACCATTGCCCTACTTCATTTCATCTACTTCATTTGTGAAGGTTGTTTTCACCAGACCTTATGAAATTATGGATTTGGTCTGACTGTTCAGTCCAGCAGCCAGTCTAGACATGGGGTCTGTCTCAGCTAGACATGACCAATTACCTTGTGAGAGGAAATGGAAGAAGAATCCTGGTATTGTATTTCCTAATCCCCTCACTGTCCCCCAGTCCTGCCTCTCCCACATTCCTCCTGGTTGCTCAGCTGCAGTGGTAGGTTGGAGAGTGTTCAGCACTGCTCCTGCCTCTTCTGACAGCAGCTCTTCTACAGCCTCCTACTGAGTTATCAGCCTTGAATGGCATTGGGCATATTTTCCCTTTCCTTCTCGGAGGCCCAAACACCCTTCAGCCAACATCCTTCCACCGCCTCTCCAGATAAATGTGACAGGACTCGAGGGTGCTGAGGATAGGCCCAGTGATGTGAATTTGACAGGGCAGTTGAAAATGTCTCCTTGCAGGAACTGAATCCAGGAAATCCATTCTCTTAGGATTTTTTCTTTTTTCGCTCTCTCACATTTTTGAAATATTTTAAAAAAATTTCAATCCCAGGGTTATAATAGCAGATAATGAGTGTCTGGTAATTAGCAACCTCTCCAGGAAGATGTGGGATGCTTGGGAGAGCCAGGCCCTGAGATAGCCTCGTGGAGGCTGTGAAGCCAGGCAGTGCTCTGCTCTGACCTTTGAAAGCTGCTGGTGGATCTGCACAGTGCTCTCCTGGCCAGTGCCAGTGCTGTGAAAACAGAGAGGAAAACAGCGTAGATCAGGTGACTCAAAACCACAGCAGACACTGCTTTTGAAGCAGTACAAATCCCCAACGGGATCACACAATTAAAGGGGATTAAAGTCCTCGTCTTGTTATTGCTCGAGTCGCTGCCAAGACTTGTCTTGGCTGGTGAAGAGGAGGCTTGGCCCGGTTGGTGCTGTTAGCCACAGCTCTCCAAGGGATGCTCTTTTCTTTGAAAGCTTTGCCCAAAGTGAAAGCAGGAGGTTAATTCTGTGTGAATGCCTGGTAGTGTCCATTAGTTTGTCTGGGTGAAGTCTGAAATGTTTGATGTTGATCTATAGCTCCCTTGGTCCCCTGAGTAGTGCTGGGCTTGCAGACAGCCTCTTCACATGTGATAAGGCAAGGGTTCTCTGAGCAGCTCAGGGTTGCACATCCTAGAACAAAGGACAATGGGACACCAACATTGTCAGAAAAAAAAAAGCCTAATTCTTAGTTTTATCCTTGCTGTGCTCACCTCAGTAGCCTGAGAGTTTGGTTTGCCTGATATTCCACAAGTTTGGGGAGTTAGCGAGTTTTTTGCTGATTAAATTCTGCTGCGTACAAGCTAAGATTGCTGGAGGAAATTGGATTTATGTTCCCAGATTGGAATTGATTTTTCTTTTCTCTTAAGGAGCTTAATTATTCAATATCCTGGGCTTTTGTCTTTAGAGCCTAGAGACTTAAGGAGGCATCTCAATAACATAGAAAGGTTTGGTCATTTATAATCTGATGTGCATTAAGATGCATTAAATTAATGTGTTGCGAAGTCTAATCATATGTGGCCATCTTTGGACATACTTGCTTGTCATTTGTACTCTCCTCATCTCTTGTAAGGCTGAGATATGGAATAATTAAAATAATTAAAATCACTTCATTTTTAGTTGTGTAAATCATGGAGATGTTTTGATTTTTTAAAAACTAGCTTCTAATTTTTTATCTCTATAATACATTAATTAGATTTTTGAGCACAAGTGGGATTTTAAATATCACAGATATTAGGTAGTAAAGCACGTTAAAGGAAAATATGTTAACAGCACTTCTGTAGGCAATCTCCCCTCTCTTAATGGCAGCACAATTCTGAAGGTGAAGGCTCTATACCTGCAGAGAATTCACCTTAGTCCTCTGAGCTATCAATTTGCCTTCAGCAGGACTCACTATGGATTTCAGGTTAACTGTACTTTCAGGAAATCATTGAGAGGGGCAAGTAAAAGAATCCTTGTTGGCAATTCAAAACTATAACAAAGCTTCAAATGGATGCTTACAGGAATTGAGTTGTTGATTGCCCACTGAAAACATTGGCAATAATTTTTAAATAACTTACTTTCTTTATCTTCCTCAATGCCTTTGTTCTGTGGCCCAGGGATTTATCATACTGTATTTGGAAACTACACGGAAGAAACTACTCTGATATCTCTTGTATCTTTAGCCTTGTTAAAAATAATAAGAGAGAACATATGCTGCTTTCATTTTAAAAGGGTCTGAACTGTGTCTGTTGTGAACATTATTCAGCAGTCCCTGGAGAAATTTCAGAGTCAGCCAGAATCCCTTCAGGGTCTCCTGTTGCAACACAGTCTATCAGCACTTTCCCAAATAGAAGCCAGTGCCTTTTAAGTACAATCAGGCTTTTAATTGGAGTAGAAATGAACAATGCATCTCTTTTTTTCTGAAAATAACTGTATTTTTTTTAAGATTCATGTTTCACTGTAGAGTGACCAGGATACAGTAAAACATTGAGTGAAAAAACCCAGATATAAAACAGACACAGACTGTAAACATCAATGCTGAGATGACAGCTGCATGATCTAACACACTTTTACTTCATGTGTTAGCAGAACAGGCTGTCTAAGTGAGTTTTTCTCTGTATCCACACCAGGATAATGAATTTGTGTTTATTCTCAGGAAATGACGTTCCGTTTGGATACCCAGAACCTGGAGTCTGGCAGGTTGAAGTGCCCGTTCGATCCCCAGCAGCCATTTGCTTCAGTGATGGCAGGTAAGGAGCCACCAGAGCCAGGTGGGACCTGTGATGGCTCTGTGTGAGCCCAGGAGCTCAGCAGATGTCACTGCTGGAGCTCCTCTGGCACTGTTTCCAGTGCTGGTTTGTGCTCTCAGAGCTGGGGAAGCCTTTAGGCTGCAGACACCAGGGAGCTGGAAGGGCAGCAGTGCAAACTGAGGCATTAGAATGGCTGTGAAGCCTCTGTCAGCCAGGCAGGAAGACAATTTCACCCTCACCCAGTCATTGCTCCTTTAAGAGGACAACAAAAAACCCCACATGGTCAGAGAGTGTTTGAAGCCCTTGTGGGCCTCTTTCTGCAATTATCAATATGTTCTGCCCTTTGAAGTCTGCTGACATGCACTATTTCCATAAATACGTTTCTGAGGTTTCTATTTACTCGAGTAGCCACTTCTGAAGCTGGAGCCGAGGAACAAGATAGTGCACTCTGCCTGCTGCGTGCATCACAGCACTGTGTGGTCTGACATTTGGGGCCAAGGAATGTCAGCTTGACCTCCGGATTTCAAATCACTATAAGAGCTACTTTTGTCATGGTTTGGTTCATAGCTTTGGACTATTTTCATTTAGCTTGTCCGTCGAGCATATGAATACCAGATAAGAGTGAAGCACCATGACGTTTTCATTTACAGCCAAAGAGCAGTGGTGACAATGCTTTGAAGTATCAGTCACTCTGTGTTATAAAAAGAATATGACTAATGTTCAGTCTTTATTCTCAGATAATAAGATAGATGATTTGTGATTCTGACCCTACAGATGGGGCAGGACTTCCTTTATTAAAAACAATAGATTAAAGCCTGTGCTTATTCTTCTCAGAGACCCCTAGTACTCTTTAATGACCGTGAAGACTATTTTTAAAATGGGGTTCCAGAAACTTTAACTTTTTTTTTCTTTTTTTTTTTTTTTTTTTAATTCAAGCAGTAGAACTCTGTGATTTATTGTAGTATTGCCTAATTTCAGTAGCACTCTCATGCTTTGGCTGTTCTATTAAATCTTGTGAAATGAAGAAGCTGCTGTCTACCTAAGACATGAACTTTACTAAATAGCAATTTTTGAGCTAGATAAAAATAATGGTCAGGGTATTCCCTTTTTTGACTGGCTGGTGTCAAGTGCTTCACAATAAATTGCAAGGAGCACTGTAAAGAGTTACAGGCCTTACCAGAGAATGAGTTTTTGGTGTGTCTTTGGATGCTTACCTTATTCCCAAGTGAACTAGGAGAGCAGTATAGTTCATGCATAAAATGCTGCCCTGGAGCTCAGGTGAGATCATTTCCCATCGCTGCCACTAATGAGCAGTGTAACCTTGGCATGTCACTTTTTTCTGTCTACTTTTATTTATTTGCCAAATGGCAATAAAGATTACTTAAATCATTCAGATAACACTTTTTATTCAGTTATACATTTATGAGATAAGTAATATCTAGCTATATTTTCACTCATATATATGTTAATGCAACTCAGTAAATTTCATTCTTAGTAGAAATAAGTAATCTGAGTACTACATGATGTATCACTTCAAGTAAATCCCATGGATAAATCTGAAAAACATAGGTTTTTTTGACTGAAAAATCACCCGCTCATCATCCATCCTCTATTACAAATTACCACTCACCAAAACTGTTCAGGATGTAACAGGAACTTGGAATGAGAGATACCAAATGCTGAGAGAAGTGCTGAAAATGCCTTGTCAGCAGAGCCTGAGCAAAGGTGGAGAATTTCTGTTGGCCCTTCAGATGTATCGATCACCAAGTGCCTGTCAGTTAGCAAACACCAATTACCCTGCCCATTCCTCATTATGACAAATACCTTTCAGAATGCACTATTGTTCCTCTACAAAGGCAACATGCTGTCTGAAAGATGTGCTTTCCACAACTGTCATGGAAATAATACAGAAGTAACAATAATAATGAGGTAAAAGGAAAGATGATAGATCTTTCTTCGTCAAATAAAATGCTTGTGGATCATGGGTTGTGGGTTGGTTTGTTGATTTTTTTTCCCCCTTGATCTTATTTTTTTAAGTGCATTTACATCTTTCGCAAATGAAAGCACAAACATCAGTGTTGAATGGTATTTATTCTGCATTCATCTCAACAAAGGCTTTTCTCTAAAAGACCTTGTGAAATATTTAAACCTAGGACTACCAGAAAACCTGGAAAACAAACTTCTGGAAGTGGATTTTTATGTATCATATAACTTTTTATAAGATTATAGTTTATGATTGTGAACTTTTTTGTATTTTTGAATTCTAGGGATTTATTTCTGCAAGTCATTAAACAAAAAAAACCAAACAACAAAACCCTCTTCCAATCACTAAAGCTTGTTATTTTACAGAAAAAAAAGGAGTGTTTTAAAATGCACTGGGTGGTTAAAAAAAAGGTTCACTGTGATACTATTTCTTTGCTTCTTTTATAAAAGTACTGAGATCTGAAGGGAAACAGAAGATATTGTGCATTTCTTAGCATTTTCATTGCCCACGAAAGGGGCAGAAGAGAAAACAGTGACTGCAATTGCAGCAAGCTCACAGCACTGTGTTACAGATGTAGTGTCCCTGTGAGGCAAATTCTGTCTGCCTTATTCAAGCAAGATGTCATTTATTTTAGCAGAACCAGTCTGTGTTAAAATGATGACAGTTTGTGTCTGTAGCCATATTCTTGCCATTATCACAAATGCCCCGAATTTGTGCCTGAATTCCTCTTTGTGAATTAAGTGTTGGATGGAGATCCTGTCTCCAGGAATGGGCCAAGCTGCAACATTCCAGTGGGGAAGCATCCATCCTATTTTTCTAGCTCAGGAGCAGCAAAGCCATCGTGGCCATGGCAGTCCTGGGACACAGGAGGTAGCTGGAATGGACAGGTGGCCATGCCCTCACCGTGGCTCCCGGGTGCATGGGACAGGGTTTTCTGATTAAATAGATCTTCATACTCTTAAGAGGCCAATACCCATTAAAGCCTGGGAAATTTAGTTTTCTGAGTGCCTAAAAGATGTGAAAATTAGGCTTTGACTGTCTTACTTCTCAGACATATAATTACAAATATCAGTCTCATTTAAATGTAAGTAAATTCACAGAATTAAACAACCCATTAAAATATGACCCGATAATATTCTAAAGCATTGAATTAGTTTATAGACAAATTAAACAAAGGAGTTGTTCACCCAACAAAATGGAAATAGTCTTAATTTTTTTGGTGCCACAGCTGTAGGAACCCTATTTCTTTTTCATTTGCAGATGAGTATCTTTATGCTGGAACAGCTTCTGATTTCCTTGGCAAAGACACTGCTCTGACACGTTCTCTGGGCCCTTCTCACGACCAACATTACATCAGAACTGACATTTCTGAACATTACTGGCTTACTGGTAAGATCCCAAACATATGCTGTTGTCATTTGCATTGTCCCTGCCTTTCTGAAGTTAATAGCTCCTTCCTTATATAAATATATGTCCAGTAACTATAAATATAGATATTGTATCATGGAGTCTTTGGATTACATAGGCTTTTTTTAAAAAGCTCGTGGAACAGGAGAGCACTTGAGAAAAGTCACAGAGGTGAAAATGCTAATTAAGGGAAGAGTGGGAGCATAAGACCTAATCATAGCTTCTGTCTTTGATCTATATATCTGTGTATAATCCTACAATTGAAATAATATCATGACTTAAATGCTTCTATATCCAGTCTTGTTGGAATAATTTTTTTCAACTGTTTTTTCCAATCACTTGTTAGCAGCTGTTCTGTATAGTGTGTTGAAATGAGACTACAAATCCCACATTTTTTGGTAGGAGGTCTTTTTTGTTTTACTTTCCTTTTTTAGGGGGAAAAATACCCTTTGTTGCTGTGAGGATCATTTTAAAACCACTGAGGGCACACTAAAATAGATTCCCAAGCAAAACACTGCTTTTTCTTGCCTGTTAAAAAACATTGAGAGCTAGTAAACCCTCTAAAAAACTGACTGCATTTGCACCCAGCCAGTCTCAAACCACACACAGAGTAACATGGAAAACTTCACTCACAAGCTAACCCTGCTCAATTAAAGCATCCCCCTTTTAGCTGTCAACTGTCTTTAAAGATGTGGCAACACTGGCCCTGGCTCAGGATGCCTGTGTAACTATTATGGGTGCAGTGTAAAGCCAGGGCCTGCTGACCACAGGGTTAAGTTGTCTTCCCAGCAGACAACTTCTAAAAAGGATAATATTGCCTCTTAACTCTTTGAGACCTCAACAAGAGAAAAGATTCTTTTTCTCTTTCTTAATAATTCTTCCCTACCCCTTCTCTTCTGTATTGTCCTTAAATTTCTGTCTAGATGTAATCTGTAACCCCAGGATTTCTGCTGTGAGATAAGGAGAAAAAGAAAAAGCCACGTAAAAGTCATGTTTACCTTTCCAAATAGGTGATAGAAGACTCTCACATCTGACTCTGCTAACCTATCCCACCTTGATTTCCTGTGCTGAAAATCTTTCTTGTCCCATCTCTCCTATGTCTCTTGTTTCCACACACCCCTTGTGAAGTGCAGAGCAGAAATCAGCTGTGATATGGACCAGGATGGGTCCTTCCAGCAGTCAGTTCTCTAATTCTAATTAGCCATGCAACTGCATATCCAGTTTTATCACTGATGGCCTGCAGATGCTCAGCATGGAAAGGTGGCTGGATAGCTGCTTTCCTCGGGAATGCAATAATAAGCTAAAAACAAAGATTTACTCTGGTTTGGCCCTGAGGAGCATCTGGTGTTATCATTAGTATAGATCCACACTGATGAGCATTACAGGGTTCAGTTCTCGGTCCAAAAGAACTTGTAGCTTAAAAACACAGTTCCAAACAATTTTTTCTCTCATTGTTTCTTCATGAGCTCTTTGAGGCAAGGGAACAGTACAAGAAAACAGAATAAACTGTAGGTTTGAGAAATGTTTAGATGTTTTAGTAGGGGGGATGTGTCTGCCTTTCCTCTCTCATTTAGATTACTTCATGATTTATTCTGTTTTCACTTAAAGCATCTGTATTTGTGAAACTTTTCTAAGGAGAAATTATATTAATATGTCTGGGTCTGAAAAGCAGCTTTAGTGTGCTAGACTGTGAGGTGAAAATTGCCCCACACTATATAAACACTGAAGACCCAATATATTCTTCAGGTTTAGCTTGTTTCCCGCCATATAAAACCCTACAGCCACAATTCTGTCTAAGACTTCACAAACACAATCCATTCAGTGTTATACTAAGAGGCACAGACATAAACTAGGCGCATTTAATACTTTGAAACAGTCCTTTTAAGGTTGGAGAAAATTTTAAGTGCAACTTGAAATGACGGCATTATTTCTGCAATAAGCCATAGGGTGGCCAATATATTTCCAGTTTATTGTGTCATGTTACCAATTACATACTTCTGTGCTTTCAGCCGATATTGGTATAAAGAAAATATTTACTTGATTTCAGGTTCAAAAATCCCATCTCATCTAAATCCCCTCTTCCCTAAATCTACTGCCTGTTTACCAAGCATGTGTTAGACCTCCATGGAAAGTTGTACATACTTGAATAATTGTACAATTGGAAATAAATTATTACCATGCATGACTCATGTTTTACTTAGGATAAGCATAAAATGTACAGCTTGTTTTCTTCCAGAGGGCCAAGAAAGTTTTGCTATAATGCACCTTAATATTTTTAAAATTTAGTCTTATACTGTTTCTGGAAACAAAATTGTCCTTTTCTGGGGAAGGGGAGGTAAAGACAAAGCGTGAGGGAAAAATGTGTGGGATACCTTCCAGTTCTTGCAGGGCATCTCTATCTTGACTAATTAAGACATGTTCTAATCTCAGTGAGTGAATAGCAGCTCTGCAGAGGGGGAAGGAGGAAGGCAGCTAATCTTTCCCATGACTCAGGCTCACACGTGTTCGTCCTCCCGCAAGGATGGCACTGGAGCAGGGGGGAGCAGGGCTGGGGTATCAGGAGTTCCCACGGGGCACGTGGGGCTGGTGGCCCCTCTCCTGATGGCAAAGCCACCCACTGGAACCGAGCCTGCCCTGTGCCAGCCCCGTGGGCAGAGGAGAGCACCCTGCCAGCCCTACTCACAGGCATCCACTGAGCAGCTGCACATTCCTCCCTCTTCTTTAGGAAGAGAAGCCATAGCTGGAATGAAGGCTTCCTTGAATTGCATTCATCTCTTTTTTCTTTCCTTTTCACTTTTTTCATAGCAATTTGGTCATCTTTTCCAGGGCAAAGTCTTGGATGCAATGAGTTCTTTATATCCTGTGAACTTTGGATGGGATTCAGCTCTCTTAGCTCTAAAAGGCAAAAGCTAGCATCCTGTCTGAGTTCAGTCCTTTCGCTTGCCCCTGTAATTTACTGAAGAGGTGACACTTCCAGAGGGTGATTCACCCTGTCTGTTGTAGGAATCTGTCTTAAAATAGGATTATTCATTGTCACTTTGTCCTTCCCTAAGAGAGGATCTGACTGAGAATGGGTTTTGAGTTTTGCTTCTAGGCAGTTATGGTAAATGAGGTAAGCACTGTCCTTTGTATTCTGTCATGCCATGTATTTCTGGCAGCTCAAGTACACAAGAGGTGATGCTTCCCACTGTTTAGGATTGCTTTTTCATTTTTTTGTGTGCTGGGACAGCCACTCTGTTGTGATTGTCTTTTTCTGAGCCTAAGTTCTCCATAGGTTGCACTGCCAAAGATCACTGCTGGTTTCAGAAGGGGGTGATGGCCAGCAGGTAACCAAAGCCAAGTAACCAAGCAGTGAAGGACCAGCTGTATCAACTTTTCCCACCAGGCCACATGAAAAAAAGCACAAGCAACACATGTACCATCCATTGCCAGAGCTCATGATGCCTTTAATCCTCGGCTTGGTTACATACAATCTACCCATGAACTAAATATGTGGGAAAATCTTATGCTGAAGTGAATAGTGTGGGGGATAGCTCTGTCTATGGGAAACTAAACAGTAGTTTAAAATCATCATCATTAGCTTTTTTCTTCCGTGCAAAGAATCCAAAAGCCTATTCACAGTTAGTTTAAATGCAGTTTTATGTGTTGGATAGGTGTGTGAGAAAAGATGAGATGAAGGTCTCAATTACAGAACATTGTATGTGCTTTTGAGATCATAATCTCTTCCATTTAATTTCTTTTACTTTGTTTTCATATCTTTTACAATTCATTTCTATTTGGATTTAACTTTCAACTTCAGTGTTTTCAATTGTGATTTAAAATTATTAAATATTGGTGTTCTTTTAATTTGTTAGAGATTCTTCTAAATCTATTCCAGGAATTGGTATTGAGAATTTATTTTTGCATTTGGCTTGCCAAGGAAAGCAATTAAGTTTAATCTTCAACCCCCCATACATTCAGTGTTTTGTTCTGTGAATGTGGATTAAGAAAACAAGGATGTGACTTTCAAAAACATGGTAAAGGAGAATTTCACAGATTTCCTCTAAAATGGCTATTTTGCTAACCACATATTTAAGAAACCATACTGGAAGCATATTTATGTATTTATTCATGCTTAGAGATCTAATCTTCAAAGTAGCCTTACAGGCCCTGAGGGGTAATTGAATATTTTCCTCAAGCCCATTTTGAAATCCTGACTTAAATTTATAGATCTTGATGCCTGCATAATTTTATTTTTTCTGCTGACACCATCCTCTAGTGTCAGATAGGTTTAAAATGGAAGCAGCACTGTGGCTATGTTCACCCATAAATTTATTCTTCTGTCATAAAGGTGCACACTGAGCACTTAAACACATCCCATTTTTTCTCAGGCCTTTTGTCTCTGACTGCAAATGTTTGCATCAAGGACTCTTTTTCTTCTGTGTGTACCATAGAGTTCATGGTGAAAATTCCTCAAGGCTAATATAAAGTAACAATCATTATGAAAAGGACAAAGGCATGAAGATATATTGAAAGCTGATAATAGTATTCCCCCATATAACCAGTGTGCTCTGTTTGCTCTGCATTCTTACACCACCCTCCTTATTGCTTTCTACTACAGCCTACCTGATACTGGAGGACAAAGACTGTGTATTTTATTGCTGAAAGAATGTATTTTAGAGTCAAGGGTCTCTTTGCACTGTATTTGTACAGCCACTTCTGTTTAAAGAAAAACATCATTGATCCAAGTGCCCTCAGAAGAGCTGATCTATTGCAGCACACTGGGGAATGTCTTAAAAATTACTGCCCCAAGTAGCTGGTTCACTTGTGCAAGGCAGGGTTGTTATATGCTCTGCTGCAGTCATGGACCCTGGAATTGCTTCAATTTCTTATTTTAGTGCAAAATTAAAAGGAAAACAAACAAACAAAAAATGCCAACACTGAAAACAAAAGCTCTCAACTAGTGAGCAGGTAGAGCAGGATTGGAGACCATGGATGAGGGAGCTTGGGAATAGTGAAGAACATCTTGTCTCTCCCAAGGCAAGCATGGCTGTAAGATGGAGGCAGACAGCCACGCTTGCCTTGAGACAGCCCAGGAATAATGCAATGGCCCAGCATGCTACAACAAGGCACTTTTTGCAAAAAGCAGATTTAAATAACCCAAACAAACCATTACATGGATACAGCCAATCTGTTTTCAAACACAAGGAACTGCACCCTTAAAACTGACCAGCCAATTTTGGAGTTTACTGTGCTAACTGGGGAGTGCCAGTGGCACTCTGTTGGATTTGGTAGATATAGTCAGTGAGATTGCTGTATCACAGATGCGTGGGAAACATTCCTTTGCAAGCTGTCTCTAGTAAACAGAAGTGAATTTCTGTATTTGTAACTGCTGCAATGAGTAGTTAAATTAATTTAAACTCTACCAGGTGATTTTGGAATATCTATTGAGCTTCATTTTGGTGGCAAGAGCAGTAAGGTAGATTTCTGTAGGCAATACTTTGTACTGAGAGTTACTCTGTTTCCAAACAGAGAATGATAACCAGTGCTGCATGCTTTTGCCAGTGGTAGTAAGATCTATACACAAAAAATCAGTCTAAGAGCAAATAGTTCACACTCCATGGTAGTTTTCACTTGGAGTTAGTAAGAAACTCGCTGCTACATATCTATATAATATTTTTATTTCACTGGAAGGTGTAACATAAATGTCGAGATTTAACAGCAAGTACTAAGGCTTTCCTTCAGATTTTTCACTCTTTTTTTTTTAATTTCTAGGAGCAAAATTCGTTGGAACTTTTCCTATCCCAGATACCTATAACCCAGACGATGATAAAATCTACTTCTTTTTTCGAGAAATATCACAAGATAGTGGCACATCTGACAAGACAATCCTTTCCAGAGTTGGGAGAGTTTGTAAGGTGAGGACTCTGTCTTTTTGATAAAAACTAGAGCAAGTTTGGTTTATTTCTGTGAGAAAAGTATTTTCCTCATTATAACCCAATAAGCCATCATAGTGATTTTTCTGAACATAGATTACTAATGATGTGAAATTCATCTTGTCAAAAAATAGACTTGATATTGACAGTGTTCCTCTTTTAAAAAGCTTATATGTTTATAAATTATAATCCTGTGTCCAAACAGTAAAGTATTGACTTTCAATGCAACAATATTGTGCTTTGTTTTATAAGCTTCCAGTGAGGATGGATGAGTCAAAGTGTACACAGTGGCAAGGTATTTGGGGTTTTGTGGAAAGTGCCCACTTATGCATGGACATACAAACCCATTCCTTCAGCTTGGCTCTGTACAGCATTCCTGGGCATTACTGAGAGGTGGGGTCAGTCATTTGTTTCTGCCCATTCCTGATAACCTGCTGGGGTGAGGGGAGGCTAAGAAAGTGTACAGTTTCTGAGCTACACCCACATCTGCCTGGAGGTTTCCTCCCTTGGGAAGAAGTGCAATCCTTGACCCATTGACCAGAAGGAACCAGACCCTGGGTCTCCTGAAATGTAAAAAGATCATTTGGTTGGTGCCTGACCTCCTTTAAATGATTAGTCCTCCACTTTCTTCTGCATTCTGCTTGGGTTTGCTCCTTAGGAAAGATTTGTGCCCCAATGGCACATACAGACTCAGGCTTTCATGAACTTCAGTCTTCTTGGAGAAGCATCTTTGTCAAGGGCAGAAACCTCCTCAAAAGATGAGAGGAAAAAAACATTCCTGCACATGAAGACAGCAGTTTGTATTTTGTTGTTTAGCAGCCTGATGGTTTTACTGAGGCCTCTACCCACAGTGGCAGAAAGGTCTGTAGACTTCTGTGTCAAACACACACTATCCACTCCCTTGTCCTCTAGGACATTCTGTTCCTTCATTCTTCAGTAACAAGCAGTTAGTAGAAGTGCTCCCATCCTGTCCTTGAGTCCTCAGAAACCACTGGTAAAAGTCAGGAAAATGGAACTTGAAAGCTACCTTCATATTAATAACATAGTGAACATAAGCTTTGAGCAAATGTTTATCTCATGATAAATTAGATATCAGCAGCACCCCAGCAATCACACAAGTAGGTACATTTCTATGATTTTGTTCAGAAGCTTTAACTGACTTGCAATTTCTGAGCAGTGTGACTCTGCTGGCAGTTTCTCGATAAACTTGAAAATTAGTAAAAGAGCAAAAGCATTTGTGATTTACAATAAGATGTTTGTGGGAGAAGAGCACTCATTCAGCTGTGGACACACAGAAAAACAGAATGGACAAGTGTATGGCTGTGTAAATCTACAGCTACTCTGCAGTCCAGCAACCTCCCAGCTCCAACTGAGATTTCAGTTGCCACAGTCATTTTGCACTTCTGTCCTTGACCTAAAGTGTTAAGATAGCAAAACATTCATTCATAAATCAGTTCTCTAGTAGGTTTTTAGCCAGACTAAAGAATGGATAATCTTTAGTTGGGTATTTCACAGTGGAGTGATTAATGGCAGAATGGAAATGCAAACATTTATGATTTGCTGCTAGACATGGCATTTGCTGATTATGAGAAAGCACTTAATGCACTAGGAGAAATTGATAGACAACATTTTCAAGGCAAGGCACATGAGAGAGTATGGTAAACTAAGATATATTGGCTAGAGAAAACCAGCATCCTTTACCTAGAGAGAAGGGAGATAAGCTATCATAATAAAAGCAAATGTATTGTAAGGAAATCCTAATGACTGTGTATAATCATACCTCAAATGAGAATGAATTTGTAAAGTAATCATGTTAACGGGAAAGATATCATGAATTTTATTTTTAGTAGTCAAACCAAAACAATGAAAACAGATAAGCAAGGTGACTATTATTAATAATTCTGCACTGTCTTCTTTACTGAGCACTTCCCATTGTTTGCAGAATTCTCTTGATAATCCAGACTTCTGTTTTTATGATATTTGTCTTAAATACCAACAACTTCAAAAAAATTATTGCTAATTATTATAATAAAAATAGAATTCGTATGGGTATTTAATATAAATTAAATATGTAAATGCACTAAAAGGAACATGGACTGAGATATAGACTGAGATATTTGGGATCTGTGCTGTGATATGCAACATCTGCTGTGCTTAAATGCTTTTGATTGCAACAACTGATAACAATTTCTACTCATTAATGTGATCTGTACTGCACAGTCAAGTCTTTGCCTTCTTTCCCTGTTAAGCAAAGAACAGTAAATGGGAGGAGTTCAGCAACTTCTGAAATGGTTTGGTTGGTGTAAACACAGTTTTTTTCTACTAGAATTTGATTGCTCTCTACCTCACCATGCCTTCGGGCTCCTGTCTATAAATGCCAGGAACACATGCTGAAATTAGAATAGGCTTTGTTTTTAGTAAGAAGCTTAGTCAATGCAGCCTATTCTTTGGCTATTTTTCAAGGGTTCAACAATATGGTCTCTCAGTGATCCCCTCCCTTAGGGAAAGTCTTCTCTGGAAAGCATTCCCCTTTCCCAGCTACTTTTAGAGCCAGAAGTTTGCAGTGCTCTAGCTGGCAGCTCTGTGCCCAGAGTCCAACAGCTGTCACTTGTCCTGTTCAGGCCATCTGCAGCCGTGGCCCTGCAGCCTGTGCTGCAAGAGCTGCAGCTCTGCACAGCCCTCACTCAGCTTTGCATCATCTGTTCTGTGTCACTGGGGTATCACTGCCACTGGGGAGGAACTGCTTTCAACAGTCACTTTCTGAACCAGTTGTGTCATTTATCATGGCAAATGGCATTTCCTGTTTTTTGTTTGAGCAAGGCAGAAGAAGTATCATTGCCTTATCTGCAATACCTGATTCTAATTATGGTGTGTCCATACGTACATAAATTACAATGTTTGGGGTTATTGGGTTTCTTTCCATATAAGACCATAACCAAAAAGAAAAATTACTATTGAAGATTAGCCAGCAAAATTTATTTCTTTTTTAAAATGCACGCAGTTACATGTATGTATATTAAATGATCACACAAACCTTAATTTCTTAAGAGCATGAATCCACTTATTCCTATTTCTAGAAACATAGGCATAAGCTTTTACAGCTACACTGTCTTCAAGCTCCCAATGCTGAACCACTTTGCATCAGATAAAGACAGGACATAGTCACTACATATTGAAGAACATTTTGAAAAAAAAAAACCAAAACTTGCAGCATCCATAAACTGTGCCCTATGCAGTCCAGTAGCAAGTGAGCTGCATTTTTGTACATATTCACTACTAAATGATGGCAGAATTGTAATTCTATTTATTGACAAGCTTGTATATGTATAAGTATAGCTTTAGAAAAGAGTTTTCCCTCCTGTTTTTCCCACTTAAATAAAGGAAAAAATCGAAATCTAACACAGAGGAGTCACAGAAAAGATTTTGAAGAGGGAGGAAAGTTGTTGGAACTTTATTTGTTTGTTATCTATATAGAAAAACATCTTTTCATAGTTACAACCTCATCCTATTGGAATGAAGTGGAAATTAGCCAAAAGCAGTAGTCTCTCTGCTGCAGTAAGAAAATCCAGTTTATTATTACAGTGGTTTGCATTTGCTGTGTTACAGGCTTCTCTTTAATGGTTTTGGTGATGTATTGCAAAAGTTAAAGCATGCAGTCTTAGAGGCTGGTTTCTGAGACCTCAACTGCCAAGAAATCAGACTTTAGCCCCTGATGTTTTCCCGCATTTCCCAAAGTGTTTGGTATCCAGAAGCAGCCTTTGTTCTAGTGGGAACAAATGAGCTCTTTGTCTTTTTTTTTCTCTTTTTTTTTGAATACTGTTCCACCCCTATATATACCAAGCTGTACCTGGGGAAAAGAATACTGCAATTAGGCACAGCCCTCTTGGTTAAACTGTACTTTCTAAGCACACTGGAATGTAATCATTTTAAGAGCTCTTGAGTCGAGAGCCCTGGACACACCCTGCATTCCACCTTTGGGTAATGTAATTTATTTCCAAAGCCATGAACATCAGCAGAGTTCAAGGCTGTGACCTTGCCTCCTGTCTGGTGCTTAAAGCAATTTGTATTCCCAGAATGGCAGGAGGGAGCTATTCCTCTGCGGCTCCAGGTCCAGAGTCTCCAGTGGCCTTTGCCACAGGGCTGCTTATATGCAGAAGTTAGGAGGTGTTTTTCTTGTCCTGGATATAGTCTAGCCATGCCTTTACTGTGACTAGGGATAACTGGCCCATTATCAGTATTGGTATTTCTGTGTTGTGTGGATAATTGATGTCTCTCCAAAGCCCTTGGAGCTGTCCTGGCAGTGTCCTGCTTTCCCGTTCGGCCGCACTAGCCGGTCCCGGAAGCCGAATAGCCATGTTCACATGTTCTCAGCAGGGCTAATTAGTCTGGGCTCAGAGCCATGCTCGTGCAGCTATCCTGCTTCCAGTTCTGGAGGCAACTCATTCCAGACGAGATTTAACTTCCTGAGTGTTATATGTTTACGTTTCTCCTTTGTCACCATAATATTGCCTAGCCACAACTCCAGCCATGGGAAGTATTTTTTTCCCTTGATTTCTCAATAATAAAGGTTAAGAAAAAATCATCCCTAGAACAACCTTGGCCCTCATTTGCCCACTGAGTATCTTTGCAGCCGTGAATCTTTCGGCAACCAACTCCTCTTGGACTTCTAAATTTGATATTTACACATTATGTGCCATTTGAAAGTTTTCAAATTATGTAGAAAAGCAGATGCTCATTGTGATGATTTCATTTTTAAGAGCTGATGTGTTGGAGACAGGCCAATTCCATAGAGTATGTGCTTCTAACTGTTATGGATTAAGAGATATAACATCAGGCTTTGTCAGGTCTTTTGGTCCAACTTTCCTTATTGGCAAGGGTTATTTAAGTATAGGAAGTTCTGTAATTTTCTGTCCCGCATGGGTGTGTTTCAATAATTGGTGTTTTGAGGGGGAAAATCATGATTTACAGATGAGGCAAAAATATGTAAAATATGCTTATATATAAAGAGGTGTGACTCAATTTTACTGAGCCTCAGGGAAAGTGAGGAAGAAGTTGCAGTGTCAAAATAAATCTTTAAAAACTGGTCTGTGGAAATGCAGCTGCACAACCTCTGAAGCAAACTTTGGAAGGCATCCTAGTTGCCAGAGAGACTCATTGCATAAGACACTGTCAGTACACATTAGCTCAGAAATGGAGCCTCTAGAGTTAATTGGAATGAAGTTCCTATGGCTAATCCAAAGTCCCTGACTTGTGAGTGCTTTGGCTCAAATGTTCAAATATTTCTAAGAGTAGCAAATAATAACTTTCTGATTTTGAAGTTTTCTCACATGATTGAATTGTCTTCCTGTCTTTTTTTTTTTCCCCCCGTAGTACATTTACTATAAAAATGTACCGTGGTTTGCAGTTTTGCTATTGCTGATTGAGTACAGTGTTGTAAATGCAGATGTTTCAGGATTTCAGATTCTAAAGGACTCTCATAAGATGATGACCTACCTTTGTTCTTTGGTCTCTTGCCCTTCCCAGATCTTAACCTGTGGTTATTAATGCAGTGGTCACAGTGCTCATGCAAGTGACTTCAGGCACTTGTTTATATCCAAGTGAAGAGATTAATTATCAAGCATTCCCTTCATTCAGTAAAGGCAGATAAGGGGTTTTTGGAGGAAGACTCCTTCCATCTTCAACCCAAATCACTCTCTGAAGGACATATGTTCCACTGGCTGTAAATGGAGCTCTACCCTACTGAGTCCCTGGAATCTGAAATTCAAGACATTCTAATTTAAGAATGTGAAATTCTGAATGGCACATTCAATCATATTTGTTCATAAAAAAAACTAGTTTATTACAGTGCTGAGTCTCATACTCCTTTGGTTTCACAGTGCTGTCAGTCTGTTCAAACCATAAAAATTCTGATCTCCTGTTTGACATGAATTGCATGATCCATCTTGACTTGCCTGTAGCTTCATTATCAAGAATGCTGCCTTTCATAACCTGAAGGTTTTGTTTTCTCTTTTTCTAACCTTTT
>VZTB01004793.1:3565-100132 GCA_013397245.1 Thryothorus ludovicianus | reverse complement strand
TAATGTATATATATTATATAATTTATATTATATATATATGAAAATTTAGATGAGAGGCAGGTAAAACCAAGTCAAACACACTGGAATAAACCACGGACAGTTTATACTCAAAATTCTAAGTAGATTTTCCTGAGAATCCCAAAACATATTTTATTTCTTCAGCCATAGGACTTTACTAACTTCAGATTCCCACTGAAGTTGGAATGAATAGCCTAATGGTGGATATAGTAGAGTGCATTTAATTTGTGTCAGTCTTTGGACTGTTAGAAGGAATGCTCTTTAAAACTACCATGCCTGCTGGAGATAATCTGAGCAGGATTGCTGAATGGCCTTAAGGTAAAATGGTGCTTAATTTTATTTTATTTGTCTCAAAGCATCCTTATCTTTACCTGAGCCTGTTAATTTCTGGATTTTGGGGATTTTTCCATAGTATGTTTAGTAACAGTCCAGAATTTTTTTTGCTGTGTAGTTAGATTTTCCAGTCTGGATCTCATCCAAAGATAATTTGGTAGAAACTTTTGGGTGTGATGTTTAAATACTTTCCAAAATAAAAATCAACATTTTCCATAGTGAACCAAACAGTTATGTGTGTTCAGTATGATTACTTTCTGAATGAAATAAAAACAAGCCTGGTTGAGGAGCAGGAACTGAACAGAGTCACCCCCACATTGTCAGATGGAAGTTGCAGACAGAGAGGAGTAACTTCTCTGGGTTTACCTGAAGTATCCATAGGAGAGAAGTTGAAGTTCTAAAGTGCCTTCTTTCTCTTGCTTATATTGCAAGTTTTTATTCTCTCTGAATTCATGCTTCATGTGTAGCTTGATGTTTTCACCCATAGCCTGATGAAATCAGGGGAGGAACCTTCATCTACACTAGGATGGTTTGGACAAGAAATTTTGCCCCTGAATTGCTGAAGGAGCAAATTTAACTTTCCCATGTTAGGTTGGCACCTAAAAGTTGAGGGGGGACAGAATATGTAAAGTAAAACAAAATAATTATAGGAAGAACTGTGAACCTGAAGAAAGAAGTTGAAAGGAGACTGTTGGCTGTTTCTCCATTGATAAAGCCAGCTTCAAGGTTGGAGATTTTTTCCTCCAAAATATAAAGCTTTGCTTCAGGGAATGCCATTTGTTTCTGGTAGCTTTTTCACATAGCTAAGCTTCAATAAGATAAAGGCTCCAGGGCCTTTTGCAGTTTCAGCACTTTTCCTCTCTGTTCTCCTGCATTTCCTTTTATTCAGGCCAGAAATTCTCTTTGGATAGTCCTTTTGCACATCTTGCCACTGGCTGTAATTAATAACCTGCTTCTAGAAATTCCACTCATTGTCTTTTTTCTTTTTTCTTCCTTTTTTTTCCTTTCTTCCTTTTAGAGGCTGTTCAGGATAATTACTGTCTTTAAAGTTTTATGAATCACAGTGTTTGACATCTTTGATGTAGACTGATTTTTCAGATAACTGCACTTTTTGTTCTAATGCTCAATTTGTCACTGTTACTTACGAGCAAATAAGAGATTTAAATCCCCAAAGATGCAGATGTTCTTTAGTTTCATTGCCATCTGTTTTCCTGCCTACTGGATTCCAAGACTAACATTTGTTCATTTTAATGAAGCTATGTAGATATAGTATATCAGATACAACAGAATAGAAAATAGATACAACAGAAAGTCTTTAATATAAGTTGATTTTTAAATCACTTGATCATAGAGCAGTATCTTTTCAGATGGCTTTTATTTTCATGTGAACTTATCTTTAGCTACTAGATGGTTTGAAAAACCTGTTGTTTTGCTTTATTGCACACAAATTGCAGATCAGAGAACTGAAATTTCCATGGAAGACTTCCAAAAGAGGTGCATCATATGACCTTAAATTACTTCACAAAATTTACAGTTCCATTTAAACAGCAGTCTTCCTGAATGTTAGAAAGCCATACAATTACCTATACTCATGAAAGTGGGACATCTGATATTTGAATTCTCAATGTAATTTTGTAGAAACCTGATTTCTCACCCCAACAAATTGTTTTTTGCAACCAGCTCATTGAAAAGGGATGAAATTTTAGAATTTCTGTTAATAAGAGTCTGCCTGATTTTTTATTAAAGTCATATTAGATTACTTCCCCATTTGTCTAAGTAATTTGTAGTTATTTTTTTGTGATATTTTGGGGTAATATTTCCTCAACAGGTGACAGATTGAACAGCCCCCCTTCTCGTTGGGCAATTATCTACATTTCTAACTCGGGCAAGCACAAGTAACCAAGATTTTACAGGCACTTCTTTCTGTTAAAAAGATTCTATTTCAGGCAGAAGTGTTGGTATTTGTTGCAGCTTGTGAAATTACAAAGCAGTAAGTGCTAATTAAAACTTTATTTATATTCAAAATGAAATATGCAGTCCTAAGTGCCTTCATCTGTCCAGTAACAAAGTTTATAGTAAACACAGCTAATCCAGTGTGCTTAGAAGTGATATTTTGGGAGGTAAGATTTCAGATACTTGAGTCTGGTTGGCTGTTAGAAGATTAGCCATATTTTTGGAATGAAAGGCTTGTTCATGCTGCCCTCCCCTTCTCTCAGCACTTAAATTTTTATCTTGTCTCCTTGTCCAATCTCTCTGAAATATTTAGAGTTCTTTGTATTCAGACCATATTTCTTGTCAAAAATCATTTCAGTACATCCAGTTAATTACTTAAACAGGCTTGAGGCAAACCTTGACTTGGCATAAATCAGCTGAATGGGCTTCTTAGGAGTCTATGACTAAGTGTTTAATCATTACTTCTGTCCACCTGTGCACTAACTGAACTTTGCTTTGGTGATTTTCACTCTTCCATGCATTTCTTCTAATCCACAGGCTACCCAGCCTCTACATCCTTCTGTATTTATGTCCTGCTCTACAGCCCGCTCACAGCATTTGAGCACACCAGTGATTCATTCCAGACTGCTACTATTAAATAATCTATTTGGCAAAAGAGACTATCTTCTTTCTGTAGCAGACCAGTCTCAAAAATTACTTGGGTGAATATTTCCTTTGTGCAGCCTCTCAGAGGCCAATAATCAGGAATGATGGATGAGGGTCCCAGGAATCTCCACCAGCGTGGGTAGATATGATGCAAAGTGAGTGACTCAACAGGGTCTGAAGGAGAGGAGAACAACTGCATTCTCCAGCACTTGAAGCCTCAAGATGAGTCAAAGATTGACTTAATATGCACCAGAGAATAGTATGAGGAAGGAAGGGGTGCCCTTTCTTAAAGAAACAGACATTTACAGAGCTTGGTACTGCTACTTGAGACTCAAGGGGCAAAGACATATCTATAATATTTATAGTTTCTGAACCTCCTTGGTCTGAGCTGAACTAATTCTGTATGTAGATAAAATCATCATGGCCTTTGGCAGTTCCTGCACTTTCTCAGTCAATTCCAGTGAATTCTGGGTGTGTTGTAGGAAAGGAAAGACTCTGTATTAATCAGAGATGATATATAGAATTGAAGAATACTATATGGCTGCTAATCAAAAAAAATCCCCCAAAACCACAAACAAAAATATCTTCCTAGTAAAATGTGCTTTTTATTTCACTCAGCCACGGCAGTAGGAAGAAGCATGTTGAAGGATATGTCAGCATATTATATGTGCAACTGTCTTAAGTCAGTGAAAGGTCTTTTCAGTCTCTCTGCACCATAAATTTGTCACTCTTGGGCCTGAGAAGGACTTGGTAGCTCTTGGAATGCTGACTGGTCACTGAATCCCCTTTGCTCCATTATAAACTGTACAGTGATACTTTGGCAGCTTTTGTATATGTAAAACACACCTAGTGAATGTGTGTTCTAATGTCTCATAAATTCAAATAACATGGTTAACATCATATCCTGGCTTGAGAGCAAGCAAATGTGGATACATCTTAAATCCATATATTTTATACTTTAATGCACATAGCTCTTGCTAAGATTGCTTCCTTTGAGCACAGTGTTTGGTTCACACTGCTCTCTAGCAACTCAGTGGAACTACTGATACATTTAAAATAAACATTTGTTAAAATGCTGTGGTGGATCACAGCTTAAGGTTGGTAAAGCACAAGTACATATCTTCCCATCTCTTGCAGAAGCTGATTGCTGCAGTGACAGGAGCAGGAACTAGAAAAGGTCCTTTTTCTATTCTGGCCTCATCACTTGCTCCACACTTTCTTCCTGTTTTCTGATTTTAGTCAGGCATTTAGTGACATCTCCTGTGATGCTGTGCTGTATCCACCAGAAATCAAAGTGGAAGCCCTGCAATGTGAGATTTGCTTAGCTAATCCAAAATGCCGGAGGAAGGAAAAGCTTAACACTCTTTGCTTTTTAAGATTCTTTGTTTCATCTTGTAGTTGTTTGGTTTCAACTGCACCACAAAGTGTGTTTGCTCTGCCTTTGAACAGAACACACGCATACAGAGGGGTTTTTTGCTGTTGGCTTCAGGCTGCTAATTTTGACACCTTTGTAATAAATCTGTTGGGTAAATGCAAAGCTTCAGGCTTGGCAGAACCTCAGGAAATCAAGAGAGGAGGCAGCAATTCTTGTAAGAGCAGGAGTTCCAAAAGCCATATATTAACAGGAATCATTTCCAGCTGAGATAATCTATTTGAAAGTAGCAGGTAGATGAAAAAGGAAAGCAGTTAGAGTGCATTACCAGATAAGTGTTACTGCTTGTGATTTCAGCACTTAAAGCCATCTTTCTGAATACCTGTAGTATTTATGATACATCCCTGAAGGGCCAAATACAATCTGTGGTGATGACATGTAATTCCCACCACCCAGTGTGTCCTACTGTGGCTGATTCTACGCCTTCAGATGGCAAAGTGAATTAACAAAAAAGGGATTTCTCCTAATGATTCTGAAGAGGCTGAATATTTATGGCTAAATTTGTGGTCCTTAAACTTACAGCACAGATCCCCTAAGCTTCAAACTGAGAAAAGTAGGCACCTTCCTGGGATCATTCAGTGCTTACTGCTGGTTATAACATTTCTCCTAAGTTTTTCAATTCTTGGTTCCTGCTGGTATGTCATTGCCCTTACCATTTTGAGGATGAAGAGTCCTGGGGCCCAAATAGTTTTGCAGAACTGAAATAGTTCTGCTGTTTGGAGCCAGCAGAGTCCTTCATGTAGTCCGTAGAAGAAGTACATGAACAAACTCCTAGTTTGGCTTCTTAAAATTTAAATCTTCTAAAATCCACAATGCATGCACTTCTGCTGATCCAAGTCAGAAGGTCACTTACCCTTCAGAAAGGTAATTCCAATTTCAAGTGACCCTTTATAGATTTTTTTCTTTCTCCAGAGACTAAAGGAAATTTGGGGAAGCATGCTTATGTTTTGGAAACCCATAGTAAAATAAAGGAATAAGATCTCTGTTATGGGAGGATAGACTGATATTTCTGTCACAATGACTATTAGAAGAATATGACTGGTTTTACCTGGAATGCATTTTACTTTGTACTTTGTACACAAAGAAAACAGTGCAGTATTTACATTGTAAGCTGCTGATGAATATAGTTTTCCTTTTTTATTTTATAAAATCTATCCAAAATGTTCTATTCTGTTATTTGGTTTGTAAAGAATTTTGAAGAACAACTGATTGCAAAAATTAGCCTCACAGGGAGCAAGAAATCATGTGATATAGACAGTCCAATTAAAAAGCTGGTGAAGGAATTTTGCAATCAGTTTTAGGTATAATCAAGAAATTTGAATGCTCAGCTCAGAGAATATATATAGTTGCTTATAGATAAGTAACTATAGGAACTACTTAGGAAAAGGCTTTCCTCCACTTTTTTAGGAAAAAGAAAATGAAAAAGAAAAAAGGTTTTTTATGGTATTGTGGTTAGAGCCAACTGTGGAATGAGACAGAAGATGCAGAGTCCATACTATGCTATCATATGTTAAAACTCTTACTTTTTTAATATTCAAGAATTTAATTTTATTTTTGTTAGAATGATATGGGAGGCCAAAGAAGCCTAATAAACAAGTGGACAACTTTTCTGAAAGCCAGGCTTGTGTGTTCCATACCTGGTCCTGAAGGGGCAGACACACATTTCGATGAGCTGCGTAAGTTGATTTATCTTTCATGGTCTATTTCGGTGTTAGTAGTACCTACTTTTGTTGGATTCTTTTCCCCTCTGGTTTGTAGAAGCACTATGTTTTGTTTCGATTTGACTCCTCTTCCAAACAGGGCTAGGAATGCCTCTGACTTTGATCAGAAGTCCCTGATTATAACTAATATTGATCTGATCAGAATTACAGTGTTTTTCCCTTTCCCTCCAAAACCTGGAAAGTAAAAATCTGATTTGGTATATAACACAGATTGTCTGCAAATGAGCACATTTCAGAATATTACTGCAAATTCACATGGCAGAAATTAAAATTCCAACAAAAATAAAACCTTGTTATATTTTTTACAAATTTCCAAATTACAACTGGTAAATGCAGAAATAATCAATGGAAGTTTAACTAAAAAAAAAATAAACTCCCAAATATATTTTTCTCATTGCAGAAGATATATTCTTACTTTCTACAAGAGATGAGAGGAACCCGCTCGTGTATGGAGTCTTCACTACAACAAGGTTTGTGTTGGGATCGTGTTTGCCTCTGGAAACAAATGAAGGTCTTAGGACTTTTATACTTTTGTACATACTCAGGTTCTTTGAGACTAGATCCTGATTTCTGAGAACAGTTAGCAACTGCGGGGATAATGTGTCCAATGTCAGGGCTGTAGTCACCGAGGACAATACTTTTCAGAATTGGAAGTAAAAAATCATATCCCTAAACTTTTGCATGCTTAACTCTTGAGAGTGATTGTAAAAAGTAATGTAAATATAACAATCAAAAGCAAACTAGATTATTTCAACCTCATCCAGCTGAATTTGTAAATTTCTATCATATTTATTGAGTAACCAGTAGTTGCTATTTTAGGCAAATTATTCTTGTGAAGCCTCATTTTTGTAAGCAACACTTTGATATTTCATAGCATCAAAATTACTCTCTAAACTGATAGTGAAGTGATTTTATAGTCCAGTTAATGAAGTTAATGAAAGGATAACCCAACTTTATCTCTGGGGAATGCACTAATTAATTAATGACCTTTCAGATCCATTGTGAGGTGCTCTCTATAGAATTGTCAGAAAGAAAATTAATAATTCTTTCTTTGTCTCCAGAACCTTTGAATTAAGTGTAAACAAAGACTTACCAAATTCTGATGAGTATGAGTAAAATGAGGAATTACCAAGACATTCCTTAATTCAGAAGCAGTTACCACTGTAGCTCTCTAGAATATATAACCACAGAAAAGACTTGAAGTAAATATTGCACAATAAATGAAATGGTATGTGGAACAATTAAGTATGTGCTACTCAGCAACCTGACATGGTGCTCTTTGGAAAACTGAAATATTTTGAATTTTTTAGGCAACTACATTTTAAAAAAGGGAAAATGCATGAAAATTAAACAAGTATTTATTTTTATGTCTTATTTTTTCTTTGTCTTTCCACTGCAACCTGTAATTCTCAGGGACCTCACCTATATCACTAATATATGAGCTTCCAGATATGAACACAATATAAATGAATATCCTTCACTTGGATAAAATTCTAATCAAAAGAACTAGTTAGTGATAGCTGGAAACTGCCAGCCACTAGAAAAAAGTTGCACTCTATCAAGTAATCCCAAAGCCTAAACCTGGTTTCAACTGAGCAAAGCTCAAAACTGTAACAATAATGGCATTAAATATCTGTGGTGACCAGGCCCGTGCACGCTGGTGTTGAGCAGCACTTACATCCACAGCCAGGTGCAGGATGGAGCCCAAGCCCATCAGGGCCTGTAGTTCCCTGCCTCCCTGGCCAGGCACAGCAGGGTGTTTGCAACGCGGGTCTCTCTTGTCTTGCAGCTCGGTGTTCAAGGGCTCTGCAGTGTGTGTGTACAGCATGGCCGAGATCAGGGCCGTGTTCAACGGCCCCTACGCCCACAAGGAGAGCGCCGACCACCGCTGGCTGCACTACGAGGGGCGCATCCCCTACCCCAGGCCTGGCACAGTGAGTGTCTCCTGAGTTACACACCTCCACTCCTACTCAAAGGCAACCATGCTTCACACCCCTCCCCGCGCTGGTAATTTGTATTTTCCACTCAGGATGTTTCAAATTATCCCCGCAACTCTTCCCATTCTGTTGGCAGCTCAAACTTCTACCTACCCTGTAGGTATATAAATATACATTTTTCCATGTCTCTGAGGTAACACTGTGTCCAGACTATTTCCTGATTTTCTCTCCTATTGTAAAGCTGTATTTCTATCTGTGGGATCACGACCAATACTTCATAAAAATCCTAAGGTATTTCTTTATATAGTAGTAACTTATCATGAGATTTTTTATTTGTATTTCTATTATCTTCACACTTGTTAAAATCATTGAGATGCTGTCATTGATTCGGTTGTGTGTATTTGTGCATGTGTTGTGTTTTGAAGTAAAATAAGGAGGTAATTCCTGGACATCTTATGTGATAAAAAATAAGTAACAGGAAGAAAAGAGAAATTTCATATCTGGGAATACTTTTGACCCCACTTTCTTAGACTACAGTAACAGGCCAAAATGAGAAGGAAAAAATGTTGAAAAACTCACTAGATTTTTTTTTTCCCACTTCTGTCACAGTATTAAATTTGGAAAAGCACAGGCTAACATCACAGATGCAGAAGAAATTGTATTTTCAAAAACCTATTCAACTTGAAAAACATCATCACAGCTTTACACAACTCTGTACATAAAATCTAAAAGAGATTTTACAATTTTATCTAGACAAACTCTTCATTCTCTCGGTCAGGTATTTAGTGAACATGCATGAGGCAGCCAGCCATGAGCTGTCAATGTTGGATGTGGCCTAGAAGCCATGTGGCCATTTCTGCACTATTCCTCTGACCTCAGCCCTGGTGTAACCTCTGCCCCAAGCCACACTGTCTCGTTAATTTAGTTCATCTTCTCACACATTTCCTTGTGTCTCTGTGTTTTCTTCTTCACCCCTCCACTGGACTGAAGTGTATGGTCCAAGCACGTGGTGGTTGCAGGGCTCAGCAGATCAGGCCCCAAGTGCTGATTCCCTCTTCTTATCTGAGGATGAGCCTCAGAGCAGCTCTCTCTCCAAAGACCAGGACAGCTCAGAAACTGATTTGGCCTGCCCAAGATCTTCCCTGAGGGTGAAAATCTCAACTTATTTGGACAGTTTAGACATTGCCAGCTTACGCATCTCTCTGTCACGCAAAATACATAGTGCTCCTCAAAAGAAGATTAAATTTAATTTTTTTTTGTGTGTGCAACTTCCACGACTGGTTAAGAAGATCAGATGAATTTAATTTTAGCCGCAAAAATGGTGCCAGTGAGAACAATAGCTGGTCCCATGGCATCTAAAGAGATTAAAAATAACTCTCTTGAAAAACGCAGACTGCCCCATAAGGATGAACACTTTGCACAGATAGACGAGTCATAAACTCATTGCATTTTTGAGTGTATTAGCCATCACATGGTTGAGCTAGGATTCTCAAGGAAGGAAACAGGCCATGCTGATCTTTATCACTGATTTGAATATCCATGGTTGCAGGTTTTGTAAAAGTTTGAAAGTTTAAAGATAATATTTTCTGTATGCCAGCCCTTAGCTCTCCAACTCTTTACTTTATGTACCTGATAACAACGGTGAGAAAATAGTATCTTAAGTCCTCCAAAGCTTCATAGTCAGTGGATTTCTGTAGGAGTTTGTCTGACCAAGGACTGAGAAGAGAAGTGGATTTACTGAGGAAAGCTGTCAGAAGAAAGATATCTATCATATTTGCTAGATTAGGTAAACTTATTACTCCACAGCTTTTTATCTGTTCTCTTAGTGAGCTGGACTGCAAAATACTTCAGGCTCAGTAGTTTGATCCAAATAAGTAGATTCATGCCATGCTCTTGGCTTGTGATGGGCTATGCCAAACTTGGATATGAACGGATTTAGGGTGGGATCTGGGAAAGCAGATGTGTTAAAAGGCAAGGAAAAGAAGCAGCATGAACCTTGAAGAGGACTGCAGTGTGAATGCTGAAATTATCTTCCTTAAAGATTAATTTTCATCATTTTTTGCCAGCTGTGAGGTGGTTCAGGAATGCTCAGAACAAAGCCAAAGAGGGATAATCTACCCTTTTTTTACGTTGCTAGAATGTTTTTCAAATTTTAGTTCCTCATAAATGTTGCCTACAGCTGACATAGCTAACACTGCTCTGATTCTATATTTCCTATATTTTAAGTTCCTGGCAAAGTCTAAAAATGGCTATTCTAGGAAATGCATTTCTTTTGGTGGTTGGCTTTGAGAAATGCATTGACTTCCTTTCAGCATTTATACAGAAGCAGGAGACTGCATACCCTAATTTAACTTTCTGCTCTGCTGCCTTTATCTCCTAAGTAAATAAAGCTGCTCACTATAGAGACTGTGACTACTTTGATTTTGAAATTTTGACAAAATGCTTCCTGTGGCAATTTGTGTGTGAGATAAACTCCCAACATGACCATGATATCATGCCTTCGAAATGCTGAGTGGGGAGCAGGCAGCAGCAGCCCCTCTCTGCTCGTGTCCCTGAGCTGTGGCAGGCTCTGCCTGCCCTCTGCTGTCACTGAAACACCCCTGGACATGGTGACAGGGGACCTCTGGCACACTCCATGCCACTGACATTGCAGAACATACAGCTCTTTAACTTCTCTCAGCAGTATTAAAGTGCAAGTGGAAATAACAGGAATTAAACAGAGGCAAGGCTTCAAATCTATTTCCATTTGGAAGCTGAAAATAAAAAGAGACAATAAAAAAAGCATGAAGCAGGCAGCCCCGGCACAAAGGGCGAGTTGAAAACCAAGGGAGCTTTTGCTCTGTCTGCTTTAGCTGTTTAAAAAATTGGACTTGCATATCTGCAGCTGTCCCCAGATAACAAATCCAGTTTTCTTCAGTCTCTTAGGGTTTCACTCAGGAAATTATCTGTTAATAAAGAAACCATGGAGAACTTCCTTTAAAGTATATTCTGCACTCTGAAGCAGAGGGTTCATAATACCCTCACAGAAATCACAGACTGCATTTGAACAAGATTTTCAGTGAATTAGGAGGAGGGAAACTTTTCTAGTTTATTTATTGAGCTGTAACAATGCAGTATCACAGCAACTTATAGTGCCCATTTGGAAATTCTGATGGGATACACAGGAGTCATTTCATTGATAGAGAGTAAATGTCTTTAAGGTCAGATTTTTAGAGGAATGTCAGAGTTTAAAGATGCAGATTAACAGTCAATCTGATTTGCTGCAGAATACAGGACTGTTAAATGCTAGCCAAGGCAACAGCAAATGTTTTTGATATCTTACTGATCTGATTTGTCTAAAGATCAAAACAAACATCTGGGCAAAGTAAGAATCTGGTAGCTTGAGTCACTTAGCTACAAGAAGAAGCAGCCCAGCACATTGCTCTTGTCCATTTGAAGAGTTTCATGTCTCACCTCTTTCTACTCCAAATCTGAATACAGTCCTGGTCTCTTATATTCTTTGTGTTTTCTTTTTTATTAAATGAAAATTACTTATTTATTACTTATAAATTAAATTTCCCTTACTACCCCTCAGATTCTCCTGTAATCATGGAATCTTAGAATCATAGAATCAACTGAGTTGGTAGAGACCCATCTGGATCATGGAGGCCAACTCCTGGCCCTGTGCAGGACACCCAAGAGTCACACAATGTACATAAAAACATTGTCCAAATGCTTCTTGAGCTCTGTCAGGCTGGTGCTGGGACCACTTCTCTGGGGAGCCTGTTCAGTGCCTAACCACTCTTTGAGTGAAGAACCTTTTTCTACTTTGCAACTTAATACTCCCTTGACTCAACTTCATCTTTCTTCATCTTTTTCTCTCTCAGTTGGCTTTTCTCCCTTTCTTCAGTGAAACCCCTTCCTTTATTTCTTCTGGTATTCCAGTGTTGGGGCTGATCAAGATGTGGTGTCGGTCCCATTGGGACTTGGCTGTGCCACAGAGAAATACTGCCTGCCAAAAAGCCTCCCTTGTCCTCCCTTCTGGTTAGTTTTGCTGCTTTAATAAGCTTGTTCATAAAACATTTAAGGTTGCACAGGTTTCCCTTGTTATTTTTAGACTTATCTTCCCCTTTCACCTATCTTTTATGGGACAGACCGCATTCTTTGCATCTCCAATTCCTCCCTCCTTTGATCTCCCTACTGTAAAATGGGGCAGCTTAATTAAGTGAAATGTTTCACTTTATGGTTTTGTTTTCCTCAGAAAGCCTCCTACACCTCTTGTTACTTACCAACCTGTTTTCCCCAACATGAATCACCTTCTAGCTTGTAACAGCCTTTTGCAATGCTGCAAACCTTGTCACCTTTCCTCACAGCAGAGGTCGGCAGGGAATTGCAAAGTGCCACCTGCAAAGTCAAGTTCACTCATCCAGCTGGTCGCAGCTCAGTTAGCCTCAGATTAATGCTCAATTTTTCAAGCATTTTCTATCAACAGCACAGGTGTGTTAAATGTAAAAGCAATACAAAGTGCTCAAGAAGAACACGAGAACAAATCTTGCACAAACAATGGGATACAACCATTAAAAAAGTAATAGGGGACTTAAAATTTTTGTTTGTTTTGTTTGTGCTTTTTGTTCTGAGGGAAGAGTGAGTTTGTTTCCATTTAAAATTGGCACTGTTTGTTGTTCTCCTACAGGCCTGATTTGTTCCCATCTCCCCAGGCTCACTGAGTTGCTTCATGTTTAACTGTGAAAGTTTCCCCACTGAGTGTTCAGTCCTCCTGGAACAACTCACTCATCTTGTAGAGAGCTTTAAGGTTTTTTGTAGACATTATAGGCAAATACAAAGTGGATTGTGCAGCTCTGATTAGTCACAGAAAAGAAGTCACATGGTGTTTTGGCCTCTCAGGAGCCCAAGTTTCACCTTCTGTGTGTTGACAGTGCTGGAGGTCGCATTTGACACAGAAGTGAGAGGATGAAGGTAGTTCCTCTATTTTATCTGCTTTTTGCTTGATGAATTAGTGATAAGACAGCTTATTTAGAGCCTGAAAGACTTTACAATTACTAGTTTTGGCTGACGAGGTAATTAACCTATGGAAAGTAAAATACCAACAAGAAGGAGCAAGGATTCCCAGGACAAGGGGAGGGAAGCCCAAGGAGGGAAGCTCAGACTAAGACATCTAATTCCCTGATAGGGGAGAGGTTTAAGAAATATTTCACTCTTTCATTTTTCCTAGTGGATACTTTCAGTACTTACAAGAGTGACTTACTGGCATGGTTCTCAGTTGTCCTTGTGAAATCCATAAAAATTCCCAGCCTGGACATCACAAAACCAAGCAGATGCCTACTTGACTCAATGTGGTCAATCTACCCTACCCTGTGGTTGATTGAGTCTCAGTGTTAGGTGGGTCTCTGGATATATGAGACAAGGCACTTTTAAACTGGGATTTTCTACACTTCTAATAAAAACCCTTTTGAAGTTCCCAGGGAAAAACATTCTCTTTTTAGTTTGTCAGCAGACATCAGCACTGCTGAACTACAGATGCATAATGAATGAAAAGGATATGTGTTTACATACCTTATAGCTAGATTCCCAAATAATTGCCACCATTTTAATAGGTGTTAGATCCAGCAGCTCTTACTGAGTTCACTGGATGGTATGAAGCACTATCCAGTTTGGCAAATTGGAGGTTTATTTAGGAGCCCAGCTCCTGGCACCAGCTTTTGAGAAACTTGGCCACGTTTCCCACATAATGTTAACACAGTCACACTGTATGTATCAGCATTGTGTGAGATCCACACATCCAGCACTCTGCTAAGCTGCAAATTTAATAAGACAAGTGAAAAAAGTAGAAAAGCTTACATATGTGTGGTGGTGTTAATTTAGTGTGTATTTACTTTTATTTGAGAAAGATTAGCCTTAACTTACCACAGTGTGACCACATTTGGATACAAATAACAGGTGAGGAAATAGAAGGCATCTTTGTAGATCACCTGGGATCAGGACTTAGTCAGGAGGGAAGCTTGTCAAACTGAGCTCACATAGAAGGCATTTCAATAAATTCAAGTAACTATTGATTCTTCAAAAGTTTTGTGCCATAGAGTTTATACAGCAGTTGAATAGAGATGCCCTTAGTATTTCTGACTCTGTTTCTGTTGGTTTTAGGGGGTTTGTTTGTTTGTTTGTTTTGGGTGGTTTATCTTCTTTTGTTTTATCCTTCATTTCTTGACATATATATTTTTATCAAGTTATCATTCATGACAGCAAAGGCCTAAGCAACCTCTGAAGAATAGATCATGTGGTGAACAAACTTATTGCAAAATTCTTATCTGGTAGTACTAATTTGACTGATTTAATGTGATTAATTTTGTTTGATATCAGTTATCTAGAAGGAAACCATCAAATCTGAGCTGCTCATTCAGAATTCTCTATCAGAAAGACAAAGATAGGCACCCCCTCTGTGCAGTTCACATGAGTTTTTCAAGATAAGAATCTAGGTCAGGTGAGATGAATCCCACCCTATAGCAAAAGCTGAAGGTGCTGAGAAACCACAGTGATAGTGTCATGAGAACTTTTATGATGCCAGATTCTCTTGTAGTCCACATGAAACAACTCTGCCAACCTACTCCCATGACATTTGATATAAAAGTCAATATCTCATTGTCCCTAGTGGGAGATGTCACATATCTGAGACAGCATCTGGTGTGATGATGTGAATAAATGAACTATGAACCAGGCAGAGAACACCAGTACTGTTATCATGAGACCTGCAACAGGATGTGGACTCAACATTTTCAGACATGAAAGGTTGTTTCACTCACCCACTTGACCATCCTACATCCTATTGATTGCTAGGAAAGGAAGCACAAGCCTACAGGAATTGTTCTGCAATGATGGGTGGACACGGCTTTTAAAAACTGCCTGAGAACTTTGCCAAAGGGTGGCCAAAATGACTTTCTCATTCCCCTGTTCCATCCATCATGCCACAGTGAGTGATGCCTCTGGAAATAACTCCCTTGGCCAAGCATAACTGTCACACCTGCCCAGCTGTTCTTGGTGGTCATGCTGTCTTAGGATAGGGTCCAAAGCCCACTGAAATGATTGAAAAAGGCTCTGTCTCTGGATCAAACCCTTAGTCCTTATTTCTACTAAATTAACTGCAAGCTGTCAGAAGATTTCCCTGTATTGTGCATGGTAGGGCTTGGGCATTTTGGGATTACTGTAGCAGCTCTATAATTCCATATTGTCAGAAATTTTATCCCAGTGGTTATTAGTGAGTGATGTCACTGCTCTCATCTTCCTCCAATGATGGATTTTTGGCAAAAATCCAGGAGATCTTTAAGACTGAATGGGCTCCCATTTTTCACATAGAAATGGGCTTCTGGAATTGAGTTGTTAACAGGTGAGCAGTCAGTACATTTCCAGTAGATTCAGATGGTGACTCTGAGTAATGAGATGAGAACATGAACCACAGAAAAGGGACATACAGGGAAAATCAACCTGTAGTCCACCGTGAGGGGGAAGAGAGTTACTGCATGGTTGGGAAGTTGAGAGGTGAATTTGTTTCTCATCCTTTATAGGATAAATTAATGCAAAATTCAGATTCAAAGACAAATAAAGTTATCATGTGTTTCTCTCTATTTCTCTCAAAAATTTTTTGTTCAACATCTCGAAAGATAAACATCCTTTTTTAATCCCAGTCATATTTCTTTATATTCTATGGATGTTATTATCTTCAAAAGCTAAGCTAAATACAGCCCACCTCAAAGATATAACCTTGCAAAGGCTTTTTAAAAGCACAGCAGAAAATGGAATATGGGAGATGACCCCAGCAAGCCAGAGGGTGAAGTTCTTACAAGGCTGCTGGCACAAACCCCTTAGGGATAGCTCCCTGCAGTATGTCTCCCCTGTGGAAATGGTTTTTTCAACAGAACTTTCCTTTTCTTCTTTCTTCCTTGTATTTGACTGTATGTTCAAGGAATGTCTTTTGAGTGGTTATCACAGGACAATACAACCCTTTTTCTTCTTCTTCTTCTTGTCTGTTCTTTCACAGCCATAAATGGAATTGTACAATGAAACAAAAATGAGTGTGTGATGGAATTTATCCTAATTCAAATTGGCACAGGTTTACCATCCATGGAGAAATTGTCAAAAGCTATTAGGTGATCCAGGGGCTTAAGATGTTTTTCAGCAAACTATTTCAGATCCATTATGAAGATGGGGATGCAGAGGCTTAACTCCCACAGATTGAAACAACACTAAGCAAGTGGACACTTGCACAAGGTCTGTTAGCTCTCTAGATAGCTATAAAATTCAGTTCAAGCAAGGAATGGAAATAGGCTGCAGACTCTTAAATCACTGGGGTTACAGCTCTGTTAACTAAAACCAGAGGTCAGGTTCAAGTGCAGACCCCTTAGTCACCTGTTTAGTGTTAAGATGGGCTTTGCTGTAGTTTAGGCATGTTCCAAGTGGCATCTTCCCTGTGGCAGTGCTGTGGCAGTGTTTAGGGTCCAAGGTAGACCAGGAATTGACCCCAACAGATATTTCAGATATGGCCATAGCTGTGGATATGGAACATCAGCTGGTCTGTGCTTTGCTGGCCTGTTTTGTTTCTGAATGTACAGGTAGTCTCAGATACTTTTGTGAAACTTTTCCCTTAGTCAGAAACTTGTGTTTAGTTGCTATTCTACCTTACATAGTGGAAGAAATCCTAGCCACAAGCCCTTAACTAGCACCAGATTCAACACATATTAAACTGTGTAGCTGGAAATATGAACTAAAGTCTCCTCTGTCAGCAATTGCTATGAAGGAGGACTGTAGAGCAATTTCACCACTAATCTTTACTTTCTCTTGATAGAATACAGAGGTTTTACTGGATCACATTTCTTTCTTCACAGGCTGTGTTAGAGCTCCACCTGGCAGTAAACACAGGGATTACTTCGTTAAAAACTATTAAAAAAGATGCAGTGAATAGTTCATATGTGAAAAGTTGTCACCCAGCTGGAATAATGTATCAAATTCATCTTATCCAGAATTTTAGTTCCCCAGTAACCTATCTAGATGCCTCCAGATTCAAAACAGAAGTTTTCTCAGGCCTGGATTCAAGATTGATTTTAAAAAAGGGACAGAAAAGAGAAGCAAACAGCTGAAGGAAGGAAAGCAGAGACAGATGATGAGAAATCATGGGTAACCAAAATGAAGCACTTTGCACATAAGTACTTGGGCTTACCCTGAAAGACACAGAAAGGAAAAATCTGATAGAGGTTGAAGAGGTGTGTTTGTGGGTGGTCTTCAGGCAAGATGTGTTGGAATCAACTTTGTGTAAGCAAAAGAAACAGGTGGAGTGAATAATTTGTCAGTAGGGGTCTAATAGAGGTGGGAGTGAACCCCAGCACGGAGAAGTGTCTGAAGGACCAGAAGAGGATGAGACTGTGCTGTTAAAATCTAGAGAAAATGACACTGCAGCAGCTGAACTGTGGGCCTGGTCAAGAGTGTCAGCTCAGTGAATAAGGAAGTCAATTTTGAGAAATAATGAGCCACAGGAATTGTCTGGCATCTGGAGAATACACTTTAAAAACACCCAAACAAACCCACGTGTTGTGTAGGAAGTACAGTTCACTGAAAATTAATTGATTTCAGGCCATATACTGGGAAAAGTTATGACCTCTGATTGCAGGCCAAAGGCAGAAACTCAGGCAGAAATTCAGCTTTGGAAAGAGGAACAGAAACACTAAAAAGCAGAAAGTGTGAGCACTTCTCCCGCAGCAGCCACGGGAGGGCAGCCCAGGCTCGCCGCTGGCAGCCCCTGCTCTGCTCCCTGCTCTGCTCCGGGCAGCCTGCAGCAGATTTGACTGTGCTGCTGGCTGCCCCCAGGAATCCTGCAGAGCATGACAGGCCTCCTTTCCTCTGGTCTCACTCTCCTTGTCTGTGTAAATACCAAAATGGTATTTTGGCTGTGAATGCAGCAGGGAACAAGGAGGTAGAATTCTCTGCACGCATACTGAGCCCATCATGAGAATTTATTTGGTTTTAAAGCAGTTCTTTCAATAAATGAGTTATTGATGACCAAGTGCTGTTTTGGGATGAGGAGAATCACAAAAAAATATGATTATTACTGTCTTCACAAATGTTATTGCGGAAAACTTGATTTCTACTTTTACTTCTCGCTAAACTTCCTCTCACCTTCTTGTTCTCTCTCATTCAGTGTCCGAGCAAAACCTACGATCCGCTCATAAAGTCTACCAGAGACTTCCCCGATGAAGTCGTTAGCTTCATTCGGCGGCACCCGCTGATGTACAAAGCGGTTTACCCGGTGACGGGAGCGCCGGTGTTCACGCGGATCAACGTGGACTATCGTCTCACTCAGATTGTGGTGGACCACGTCATGGCAGAGGACGGGCAGTATGATGTCATTTTCCTAGGAACAGGTATGAGAGAGCCCTTCCAGTGTCATTCTGCACAAACCCCATCCTTTTACAGCACCTTTAGTTCGGTAGGTCCTGAATCAAACTCTAGATTGACATCTTTTTCCTATGCTCACAGCTTCAGGAATCATATAGGTGTTCCTGGTTCTCGTCCAGGTCTCCAAGCAAGTGCTTAAATTAAATTAATTTGTCAGTTCAAGATATTAATACTGTTGGGATTTTAACACCTCCTGCTGCCTAGGTGATAAACTATTTAGGGTTCATAGTACCTGAACTTTCTTACCCTCCAAGTGCTACTTAGTACCTGTCTTTGCATTACACGGTAGTCTTACTTCCTGCTGAAAGCACATCAATAAAACTATTGAAAGAAACAAATTACCTTGATAGCTTCAAGGAGTACTTCCTATTATCAATAGAGACATAGTGCTTCAGCATTTTATCTCATGCGATGCTGAACAGTTAAGAAGGATTTCAAATTGAGCCTAAGGCAACAATTCCACTCAACTCATTTTAAAGATATAAATTAGCAACATGATAGCTCCAAATGTGACAACCAGGATTGAACAGAGAGAGGTTAAGCTATTCTGTTAAGGAAAAAACTTCTTTGTCATCTTTCTCTGTATAATTATGTATCCATTTACATTTTTATAATAGATAAATGCCTTAAGGAAAAGGCCTAGTTTTCCCATAGTAATTAAATTTAGAATCACTGGATGAATCACCCTACAGCAAGGTATGCTAAGGAATATGAATATACCTATTCATAACATTTCTGAAGTAATAATCTACCGCATTACTCCACTGGGGATTTTTGTTCTTATTCCATAATTCAACATTCTCTCACCTTTATTCTATATAGGTCTCAGAAAGCATTTTTCACTGGTAAATCTGAGTGCTTTAGTGAGGAGGTCATTGCCATTATCCCCATCTCAGAGAGGGTTAAACAGAGGTGCATAGAGGTGGCAAGGTTTATCCAAGTGCAGTGGATGAGCTACTGCCGTGAGCTGCAGGGAAATTAAGATTTCAGTTTGAATCCTACCCCAGTGCTATTGGATTGCCCAGCATTTTATCTGACCTATGAGCAAATTTTGTCATATAACACAATTTGATATGTGTGGATATTCTGAAGTAATTTGAGGAAAGAAGTGAATTGCCAGAGAGCATCATCTCTTGTGAGTTGTCTCAGCTTTGGAGAGTTTTCTGTGTTAACCCACACAGGAGTCAAGAGATATCCTCTCTCTCAGAACTTTCATGTTTTCCAGCAAAATTGGTTTCACAACCTTTATCTTCCAAAACAAGACAATGTCACAGACCCTCTGTGATCCCAGTCTAGTACAGTAGTGTCAGAGAAAGAAGCAGTTTCATTAAAAAAGACCATTAAAGTGCTGTTTTCTCCCCTGCTGGCTGAGAAGTCAGGGGATGAGCTTTAGGCATGATGATGGTAAATCCTTGTTGCATTCTGAGAGCAATATTAATATAGTCAACAAAGTGAAAGGAACTCATTCCCAAACTGTGTGATGCCTAGGATTTGAGAGTGCTTACTGCAACTTACTTTTCTTCTGATAAGAGTGAAAAAAAGTAATTTGAAATTTAACAGTTTTAGAAGATGAGTTCACTTGTAAAAATATACAAAATATTCTTTTAGTGGCTGTGGAGATTGCTTTCAGATGTTTGCTGTCCTCCATTTTTAAATTTTTCATAGAAATAAAATTATATTGAGAGACTAGCAATTGAATACTCCAAAGTTAACTGTTCCTACCTGGCACTAAGACAAACACTTCAAGTGTAAGTAGTCAGGTTTAGAGGTGTCAAGGCCAGCAAGTAGCATGCAGTCACTAGATGGCACTCCATAATATGCAGACATTTGTTTTTCTGCAATGCATCCCTTAAAAGTGAGTTTTCTTTTCTGTAAATGCATGGTTTTGTTCTATTTTATCCTCTAAACTCATTGGAAGGAAAGATATGAACTCAAAGATAAATTTTCAATTATGTAGAGAGACTGAATAAGGATATAACAAATGAGCCAGGAGATGTTGAGCAGCAGAAGATCAGTAGCTTATTATATGTTTTTATGTACAGAACCAACTTTTACATGTGCAGGCTTTGGCAATTATCTCAATTAATCTCTGAAAAAAAGCTCTAATTCGTAAGGCAAACTGTAATAATTTGTCTTTGATTGGTAATATGAATTTCAGTAATTTGGGAAAAGTAGAATGAAAATGTCATTCTTTCCCATGTAGTGTATTATTTTTCATTATTTCAATACTATGTGTAGAGCTTAGGACTAGGCTGTACTGCATCGTTCCCACATCCCAGCACCCAACCCACTTCCCCTGAGCAATTTCTGAGTTTTTTTTAAGACCATTCAAGGTTCACTAATACGTAATGGTCTGACATGAAATGAACAGCAATTTTTTTTCACCAAGCAAGAATTAAGGTTAAAATTGATTAATAGATTTAACTTCAAAAAATTGTCTAGATGACTCTAAAGAAGTAATGAATAAATTAAGATTTTGATGCTGAATGAAAGTTTTTAAAAAAAATCCTTGAATGAAAAAAAATAATAAATTAAAAGTTCATTCCATAATTCCTTGCCTTAAAATAAAACTTCCTTGTGATTAAGTAGCTATACTGGAAACAAATGAATTCTATAAAAAAGAGGAAATTATTTTCTGCCAATTTAATCCTCTGAGCTTGTTCTCTTTGGGGTCAGATCGATGGGCCCCAGTTCTGGCTCAGGGAAATGTGCACAAACTTGTAGCTGGCAGCATGGACGTGCCTGTGTTTGTGTGTTTGTGTGGCAGGAGAGTTGGGCCATCCCTGCCTGTGCCTGGGTTGGCTCAGCCATACAGTGGGACCATAAATGCTGCATGGAGAGAGCTCTGCAGGCAGCAGTGCATGCAGAGGGGATAGATGTGGTTGCAAAGCAGCATCCCTCATGGATCAGCTTTACTGCAGGGCAGGAAATGGAGTGGCCCACACATATTGAAACATACCTGTGGGCTTTACATGAGGCACATTTGTTTCAGACGTAGGCACAGTCCTGAAGGTTGTGAGTATCACAAAGGAGAAGTGGACTAAGGAGGAGGTGGTCCTGGAAGAGCTGCAGATATTCAAGGTAAGCATTAATAGCCAACAACATCAATTAAATATTATTCAGGGGACTTCATGGCTCAAACTGGCTTTGTCTGTCTGGTTGTTTGTTTACTGGAACTTGTTCAAGTTTCCAGAGGGACACTACGTAAATTTTTAAATGCCTTGGTATTCCTTGGGCAAGTCAATTGAAAAATGTCCAAAATCAAACAGACCGTGATTTTTCAAACCCATAGAAAATGTCACTTAGGCTGCTTTGTTCTAGTGTAAAATCTTATTATGAGGTCACATTTTTTATTATTTATACATATTGAAATAGTAGTATTGTATTTTTAATGTAAAATTTTCTATGGCCCAATTGGCTTTGGCAGTATTCTAGGAACATTCATAATTTTGAAAAGACACAAAAAATTCCATGGGTGCAGAGAAATCCTTTAAAATAACAACACCAGGAATTGAAAACATAAGAAAAATAAAAAAGAAGTTAGTTTTAGATTATCACTGTGCTTTAATTTATTGGTGAAGGCTGACTCAGTATTTTTGACCATTTTGATTTGGTTATTCTGTAACTGGAACCCTGCTAACACCAATGACTTCTTCATAAATACAGCTTGTAAAAAGCCCAAGATTCTTTTTGTTGCACAGGCACAATTTCTGATTAACTTCAATGCTGGTAAAGAAGCTGACATCAACATACTTTTACGTCAGAAAAATGGAAACCTTTGTCTTCCCTACTGATTTGCTTTTCCATTTATTAGTTTCTTCTTAGTTCTTTGCATTCTCACTTTGCTTTCCTCTCATGCTGCACAGCTCTTCTTCAGTTTTCACTTTGCTTTTCCATCAAAGTTTGTCTGCATCCATGGCATTTTGATTACTTTCTCACACATCCTCTTTCCTATGTGCTGTACAACCCAAATTGTTGTCCATACTGAATAAATTAATTTGGGACTTTTCCAAGAGTAAGTACAGGATCACTAACAATTATTTCAGAGAATTCTTTTCTTCATATGCATTTTGATGTCATGTATATGATTAAACTTTGATTTAAAGGATCTCTATGTTTTCTTTCCACCATCTTGGACACCAGTTATAAACATCACTCAGAAAATACCAAGATTACTCAGTGGCCTGCCAAATAATGAGCAATTCCAGTATGTGCACCAATTTGCTGCATTCTTAAAACATAACGTCAAGGGAAAATGTGCCATATCATATTTAAAACAAAAAAGAGGTCATTTTTTTTCTACTCAGCAGACATTCCTTCACGTTTTTATTGGTAACATTTATAACAGCTACCTCTATGTTTTTGAATCCAGAAAAATTGAAGGGGATAATGGCTGAAAAAACATCCTTTATTTCTTCAAGCTGCATTAATATTAAACAATAGGCTTAGATTAATCTTCTGTTGGGTGATAGATAATACCCTGAACTTTGTGCTGTTCTTACATCAGTCACAAGCAAAAATTTCACTGTCTTTCATAACCATGAAACACATCCTGGTGCAGAGATCTGCCTACATATTCCTTAAATGGCCACTAAGCTCTTCAAATAGTGTTTAATATGAAGTAAAGTTGATGTGAAGGCTCACTGCCCAGGATGGGGTAGATAGCAAACTCTGAGAACTAAAGCTAATTCTGTCCTTCCAGCTGAGGACATTTATGGGAGTTCTTTGTGGAAGCATGAATTTCTTGATTTTCTGTTGTTAGGTTTAGGTGAGGTTTTTTTCATATTTGTTTGAACCATGGAAATTAACCTGTAATTTTATTTGCTTATTGTATGCTAAGTTTTGCTCTTTTTTTCACTAAGAGCAGGAAATTTATAAACTAATACACTTTGCTATTTTATTTTTCAGCATCCTTCATTTATCTCAACCATGGAGATTTCTCAGAAACAGGTAATCATAAACTTGTTTAACTGCTGGAGGATATGGGGTACACTGAACATCTATTTTCATGTCATGCCTATTGCTTAGTGGCCAACCTTTCCATGAATGGCTCTTAAAATTTAACTGGAAGGAAGGAGATACGTTTGAAATTGTTTGCCTGCCTAATTCCTATTTGCTTACGAACAGTAAATTGTGTACCCAGGCTGGCAATTATACACGGAAAGAAACCTTTAGTCATATGGTAGTGGGATTTGGAAGTGAAGCCAATGCACATTCTTTTTCCAGCCTCCAGGAATGCTTGTCTCTTTACAATCTAGTAATAAATTATTATTACTATTTTTGTTTTTATTTTTATTAGTAGTCAGGAGAGATCAGGGCCTCACTGTGCTAAAATTTGTATGCACACAACTGGTCCCCCTCCTCTAAAACTGCAGCCTGAATCTGGGTGGTCCAATCCTGGCAGCACAGGGGCCAGTCCCAGTGCAGTATCTCCTGATGGGAAAGGGTTTTATGGCAGCTCCACGCTCTGTGATGGCTCCGTGCATGTTCAGGAGGCAGCGTGACACCAGAGCCACCCCTCCCTGACCGCAGGAGTGGCCAGAGCAGCTCTGGCACAACACGGCTCGCTCACATGGGAGGAGGTATTTTGCCTTTCAGGCACGCACAGCACAGCTGGGTCCCATCTCCCATGAAAAAAGGTGGCAGGCCAGATGCAAGTGTTGCATGAGCCAGCTCTAGTGTGGACCACCCTTGGCTCCACAGGCAATCCACTCGCACGCTGGGGAGAGGGGAGTAACATTATCCCCATCTTACCTCAGGATCAGCAGCAGAACATGAAGTTTATTCACACAAGGTCACCCCAAGTTCCCAGATTGTTCACATCATGACAATCCAGCCCCTTGTTTTTAAGCGTGTTATTAAGCCATTCTTTCCGTGGTTTGCTTCTGATCTTTTACTACAGCACACACATCTAAAGGTGTGAGGGTGTTGAGTGCTGGTGTCTTTCCAGGACTGCAGTCCCCTTTCCTCTCTGCTGTGTTGCTGGGATGGATAGGCACTGGCCAGTTCACACTGAGACCTGAGAAACATGTTACACTAAAGGAGGAATTTTTCCCTTGTTTTATAAAATCTGGGCTAAGTCTGCAACTGTGGCAGTTAGGAAGGGAACTTTTTACACTGGCTACTTTGAGAACACTTCTAATTAATTTGCTTTGCCTGATTTGCAGCAACAATTGTACATTGGTTCCAGGGATGGATTGGTTCAGCTCTCTCTGCACAGATGTCACACGTATGGGAAGGCTTGTGCAGACTGCTGCCTTGCCAGAGACCCATACTGTGCTTGGGATGGAAACTCTTGTTCCAGATATGCCCCCACTTCTAAAAGGTAAGAAAAAAACACGATGTGCTGTAAAAGATCTTGCTGCTTGCAAGAATTTTAGATGTTCCAATTCATAACTTGTTGCCTTTTTACTTAGCATATCATTTGCCTTAAAATGTGATCATACTCTGGCCATGTTTCACATTTCTGCTCGAAGAGCTGTGAAGAATACATAGCTTTGTTTAAGTGTGTCTGACAGTAACTTGGCTACTGCAGTTAACATCGTAAATCCATCACTTTCCTTTTTTATGCTGAATGCTTTAAGGCACAAGATGCTCAGATGGAGGTCCAGGTTGTGGCTAACTCTGCCCAAGAAGCAAGAGCCTCTCTTAAGCTTCTGACTTTCTCATAGTAGTTAGAAAAGAGTTTAACATAGCACCCCAGAGTGGTCAATAGTAAAATATATTTAATTCTCTTACCTAACTCAACCATTGTATTTGTGGTCTAGCCATGAGAGGGAGACAGAGATTTAAGTACCATGATTTGACCACATTGGCAGCAGTCTTTCCACAGTGAGAGAAGCTTCATCTGAATTTTCTGTACCCACCAGATAGGAGAGCACCTTGCGTCTGGATGGAGGGAGAGCACACTGCAGGGTCTAGCAGTGCAGTTCTTAAGCTGCTGGATGTGCCTTCTAAAATTTTTGGCTGATTTAACTGGAACCAGAATCCTTCACAGCCTCTTCATTCCGCTTCAGACAAAGTCCTCCTGACAGTAATTCTTGCAGTGGGGTTGCTGTTTGAGCTCAGGCTCTGGAATGACACTTTCTACCTTAGGGGGTCACAGGACTGAGTCCTGAGCCATTGAAGTTAATGACTCATAAGTTATCATGTCATGGTGTCAAGAAACTTTATGTGTTCTCCCTCATAGCCAAAGCAAACTAAATTCAGAGAAGCATAAAGGGAAGGAGAAAAGCAAGTGTTCAGGCTCACTGCAAAGTTAGTGACACATGAGGCTTGCTGAAGTCTGGGGTGGGCTGTGACATGGAGATCGATGGTCCATACTTTTTAACAGATGTGCAATTTGGAGGGAAGGCCAAGAGTCTGTGTCTCCAAAACAAAGGATGGGTGACTGGCCCTGGGAATCCTGCAATATTTCAGTTACTTGAATGTTTTCCTTCTGTGCTGAAGGTTGTGCTTCCAGCATGTCTACAGCTTTTGCTCAGTGGACAGGTCAGCCTTGGCAACCTGCTCTCCTTCTGAGGCATTGCTCTGCACACAGGAGGTCCCACTGCTGCTGCTTGTGAGGAAACAACCAGTTCTTTCCTGGGTCACCAGTTCTTCTAATGAAGAACTGCGAAAGTTTCCATTTTTTTCATAGCTCTTATGAGATAAATGTAGTCATACACACAGGAGGAGTTTTATTTCTTTTTAGTGCTATTACACTGAAATGGCAGTAAATCATGGTGAGTTCAGGTAACACCCAAAGATTGGTGGGCAAGTTAGTAGATCATCTCAGACCATTCATTGCCTTATGTTTTTTTTGTCCATTAAGTTGAAAGATAACCAGATTTATCAATTGTTTTTTGACAAATTAAAATACATTCTCTTCTCTATTCATTTTAACGATTGGTTTATTAGTCAGTATTATCTTGGGCTAATACTAGGCTTAGTTTTGAATATCAGTTGTTGAACTTCAGATCTTTTTCATGATCTATAACATGAAATGTTTTTAGGTATTTGCAACACAGTCCACCCCACCAGGAGACCCATGCTCCTAAAGCAAGTTTAGACACTCTCTCTGTCACTGTATTACACCCTCTTTATTTTAGGCAGATATTTTTCTCTCGCTTTTTCTTTCCCCTCCCAGTGGTTTTCCCAAATCACAAGCTCTTCTCTTGATGTCAGTTGTACAAATCTCTCTAGGCCACATGCTGCTTTGAGGGTGAGACTGGTTTTAGTTAAGACTGTAATTGTCAGCAGTAGGATGGGAGCAATGCAAGTCCACATCTGCTGAGCTCCTCTGTATTTTGGTGTTGCATTCCAGCAATTATGTCTGAAGTGTTACATGTTTGCATGCTCTTTCCATAGGCGAGCCAGAAGGCAGGATGTCAAGTATGGGGACCCAGTTGCACAGTGCTGGGATGTGGAAGACAGTGAGTATTTTTCACCTCTCTTGCTCTTTTGTCACTTAGGCAGCAGATTTTGCTGTGAGAGTCTCTGTCTGCAAAAACTTGCTAAGCTCAACATAACAGTTGCCTTTGCCACACGTCATGTCCATTACTCCTCCCACAGTTAAATTTTGAGGGCTGGAGTGGTAAGGGACTGCCAGCTTGGGGTGTCACCTTGCATCCTTTATGGGCAACCCCCCCAGCACTCACACCAGGTAGGGAGATATGCCTCTGACACCAAAACATCACACATGTCCCTGGAAGTAGCTAATGGAATGTGCATGATTCTCCATCCAGAAACAGGGCAGGAAATCCCACGAGGAAGCTTGCAGGGTTGGGCAGGAAACATGCCACCTCTCCTCTGCCACTTGACACAGGCCCCAAGGCTGAGCTGTAGCTGCCAAACCAGCCCCTTCCTCTTCCCACAGCTACTTAAATACTCCTGTTATTAACAAGAACCTACCCCCTTCTCTCTGCCCGCTTCCCCCTCCCTTTCCCACACCCTCTTTTCAGATGCCAAAGGGTCTGGCTGCTCCTCTGGCATCTGCAGCCCTTCTCTCTCAGCCAGCACTGTCAGTATGAAACCCTGCGGTTACACAGCAGTCTCTGTGGCAGCATAAAATAAATGAATAGCATTCAAACCCAAGCGTGGCTTTGTCTGGGGTTCTTCTAGCTGCTTATTAAAGTGAACAATCCAGACAAAACAGTATTGATTGTATCACCACGTTGAACACTGGCTTTGGGACAAGCCATGCCTTCCTATTGATCTCGGGTTATTCTGTGCCGCTGCGGTGCTGGGTGCCTGCTGCAGACCTCAGTGGGAGGCAGTGCAGAAATCAGAGCTGCTTGCCAGGGGATCAAAGCCTGAAGTCTGTTGCACAGTCTAGAGGGCTCTGACTGTACATGTGTGCTTGCAGACATGGTTAAAAAGTCAGCATAAGATCTCATTTCCATCAAACTCTATGACAAAACTCCTGTTCATCCCAAGGGCCAGAATTTCCTTGCTTGCTGCTTGACATGACTCTCCAAACACTGATATCTGAGACTGTGCAAAGCTCAAAGTTATAGAACCTCTAGCAGAAAGGCTGACAGTGTCACATTTTCCTGGAAGGAAGAATTAGCTCTTAGCTTTATTAGACAAATCTACAGTCTTGTAGCATAGAAATTGGTATTCTTTGCCTTGACATAGTGCCACCAATTTTATCTGCCTGAGAGTGACTCTTGTGTGCTGTAAACCCAAGAAGCTGACCTTTGTCACTCCAGGCTCTTGGCTTATTTAGAGCATTTGTGATAATTAGTGATATTATGGTCCCCAAAGATATTTAAATTCAGTCCCCTGCTTTGGGAGGTTCTTTCCCAGGGACTTTGTTGGCTGAATGAAGTTTGTCTCTACCAAAATCGTAGTGGCACAGGGAAATAATGCAGAGAGCTTGAATTTCTCTAGATCTCATACAGGTACTTGTTATATTGAAAGCATGATCCGAAGTTGTTTTAATTTTGACATGGAGGAGCTAATTTTTTTATTCAGGAGACACCAGTGCTTTCACCTTCCTTTTTGTTACTCACAGGACATAAGAAACAGCTTTAGTCTCTTGCTAAGGTATATAAGACACGAATAAGACACAGATAAGACAGACTAGAAAGAAAAATGAAGATGCAGAGATTAGAAATTACTTGTTCAGATTTACAGAAGACCAAGAAAGGATTTCAGATCTCCTCATGGCTCCTTCAGTGTTTGTTCTGAAACCCACTATAGAGCATTTCAAATTACACTAAAGAGTGGCAAACTTCCGTTTACTTTAGTCCTGTGACTCCTTTGGGTGAACAAACCAGACCATACAGTCGAACTTCAGCAGGTTTAGCTCAGGTTTAGTAGTTGCATTGCTTAAAGGAAAAATACAGGTCAGGTTTAAAATTCCTCATAGGTGAAAACCCCAACTTTAAAGTGGAGCAAGCTCGTGATACAGATTTTATTGACCTCCTTAAAAACCAGTTGCACTGAAGGAAGGTTAGCAGCCGCCTCTAAATCCTCATAGTTATAGTTTAAGCTAAAAGTTAAGTTTCCTTTTGCTTTTTTATAATTCACTCACTCTTATAGCATCTGTTCTGAATCAGGCTGTTTTCCCATTGCTTTAAAAAGCAGGTCAGGGTTAATCTCCTGTACCATGTTTGCTTTCCAGGCATTAGTCATGAAACTGCTGATGAAAAGGTGATTTTTGGCATTGAATTTAATTCAACTTTTCTGGAATGTACTCCTAAGTCCCAGCAAGCCTCTATTAGGTGGTATGTTCAGCGCTCTGGAGAAGAACATCGAGAAGAGGTAAGTTATAATCATCAAGGCAGGTTTCCTCCATAGAGAATTCAGCTGAGGCAGGAGTTCCTGGGACCAGTCGATGTTTTACTTTTCCCTGCCTTGCCTTAGGTATCACATAGCATTCTGCTATCACCATTTGAGGCATGCAGTAGGGAAGAAAAAAGCCATTTGCACTGAATCATAAGCAGATTTTGGTATTTATTTTTACTTACCTACTCATCCTTTAAAAAAATTATAAAAGGAGATAATATAGATTAGTGAAAAAAGTCAAAGCTGTTTTGTCCAATGATTAACATATCTGCTTCTGTAGGTAAATGTTCAAAAACCTATGTTTCAATAAAATCTCAGCTCTATTTAGTGTCTGATTGCTTTCCCTTACCACGTTAGGCAGTGTAGCTAGGAATTGCATGTATGGTTTGCTGCTCCTCTCCATCTCTCCCTAGAGAAGGAATGGTCTGTGTCGTTAAAAGGCTTCTTATTTGCTTTTTTTCTTGTTAGTGGAGTCTGAGATTCTTGCTTAAATGGCACTCTGCACTGCTGCAGAGAATTCAGATTATGGATTGCTCCTTGCATCTGCTGTAGAAAGCAGTGAGAGTTGTGATAGTCCTTAATTCCTTTGGGATGCAGTTTTGGGGTCCTCACTGATGGAGAAGTTCTGGAGAAGCCTCCAGGTCACTGCAAGCCCCCTGCACAATTTCCTGATGATTTCTCTCTGAGCTAGTGACAAAGGGGCTCTCCAACACAACTAAAAGGTCAGTGTAGTGGGACTGCTTTGGACTGGGTTTGTGAGTGAGTTTCAAACCTCAGGAGTTTTCATAGCCTTTCTCTTACATGAGTGATTTTGTGTCGGAGGCCAAGTCCTGCTGTGATGGCAACTATGGCAACAGGGAAGAAGAAGGGAAATGATCTGCCCTTTCAAAGGATCTGGTCCCAGGTGCTAGATATGCTTTTCTGTTACATGTTCATCCAAGACAAAAATTAGTTTAAGTGACAGGAACTATCAAACATACAACTGGACTTCCACTCTCAGTGATAATCCATCCTATGAGACTTCCTGAGTGCAGAGAACGTGCTGGTCCTTTCCAAAGGCTGGGGAGATGCAGGCCAGGGCAGGTGTCTGTGAGAAAATCACCTCTGGGTGAGATATGGCTCATGGTAGTCACCCCAAAGTTGTAACTCCAGTTATGTCTTGGCCCAGAAAGCCAGAGTTAGGGGATGCTTCTGATTTTCTGCCAGATAAGACAAAAACTTAAAAGGCTGTATATTGACTGTAACAATCCAGTACTTTTAATTTATTCCCCTTCTCTTACACATGTTTTGGATTGACAAAACTTTTATCTTCTGCTGGGGAAAAAAAGATTAATTAATTTTTAGACAGCTGTGTTAACACCAAAAGAAAAAAGAGATTACTACTTTGAAAAACTACCTGTAACCCCCATTATAGCCCATATGTGGAAACAACAGTATGCCATCTGATCAGATGGCCAAGCACCCTCTCAGCCACAGGAGACTGAAGTGCACACCCAGCTCAAAGTGTACAGGCATTTAAAGACCTACAATCATTTATTTTACTGAAATGGAGTTACCTTTACTCTGCTGTACAGGAGACTGTGCTCACCTTCCCTAAGGCAGCAGTTTGTAAAGGTACTTGATCAGGGAAACAAGTAAAATACTCTCTTCATTCTTACCATGTGCTTAAGACTAATTTTAAAGTAAATTTAAGCAGATAGTTAACAGGTTTCTGACTTCAGGGCAGGGAGAGAAGGGGATGTTTGTTGTTTTTCTTTTCTTTTGTGTGTTGTTTTTTCTTTTCTGAATGAGAAGTTATGTCAAGTTTTGAGAAGACTCAATCATGTAAAAAAGAATGTATTTCAACTGTACCATGAAATACAAACTTTGCATAAATGAGCCAGTTCCCTGTGAAGAATGTAATATTTCTATATCATAAGAGATTACACTTTCACGACTTAAAAGCTTCTTTTGAAGGGCTGCTTTTGAGACTTTATCTGTGTCAGTTTAAGGGAAGAGATATTATCAGTTGATTTTCTCATAAATCACAGGTTCATCTAGGCCTCTGAAGGTCATGGAACCAAGCTCAAGCTGTCTTTCTTGTTTGATTGTAGAACAAACTGCAGGTCAAACTGAGTTTTGAGCAAATTTAAAGCATGCTAACATGCATAGCATAGCCTAAATTAAGGCTGTGCTCTTTTTTTGACACATTTTGTATTTCCAAAAGGTTTGCTGTGGCAGTGGCCTGGCCCCTCCTACTTGTGAGACAAATGCCACTTACCCAGGCCTGGTGATGTCCAATGCAGCAGGACTGCCCAGCTTGCCAAGGATGTGCATGTTGGGAGGGATTTAGGGAATGTGTGCACATGTGTGGTGGCATTAGAAACCCCAGCAAGCACACAAAATTCATCTTTGCACATTAACAGCAATGTTTACTGGGCTTGCTCTGTGTAAACAGTCTGACATCTGTTTGCATGAGAAAAGTAAATCTTTCCTAAAAGGCTGGATTAACCTCTGAGACAAATTTAGTAGAAAATGTGAAGGAGAAATCTGCACAGATTTTCTGCAATATGAATGTTAAAAGTAGGCAGAGAGGTTTTTGCCACATGTTGTGTCTAATACCACAGCAGTGCCTCTGTGGTCTAGCTTTGATAAAAATCAGCTCTTGGGGTGATTTGGAGATTTTTTTTTTGGTTGGGGTTTTGGGGGCTTTTTTTATTTTTTTTTTTTTTCAGTCTGAAGATAATAGGCTTTAGAAATGCATATGCACACATTGATGATTAGAGCATCTGGCCACTTAAGGACAATGTATAGATATTAGCTTTATTTGAAGCTTGCCAGAAAATTCTAATAATTATTTCTAATATTTTGACCCAGCTTAGTTTCAGGATCCTGAGAAATTGAACTCCTGAACAAACTCAGTTTGCATGTATTATATTGGTAGATATCTTTCTTAGAAGAAACAAACAAACAAAAAAAGCTTTTTATTTACTTTTTAAGATAACTATATTAATGTAGAAATTACATGTTTTCAAATGCATAAAGTTAGATTCCTAATTTAATTTTTGAAGCCCTAAATGATTGACCAGGTCTGTAGAGATGCTGAACAATCATTCCTCCTATTTGATGGGGTAAGGTTGAAATGGTTAAAATGTAAATCCCTTGATAATTTGCAGATCCAGAAATTGAGGTTTCCAGGTTTTTTAACTTGACTTATCAGTGAAAATGAGTTCATCAGTATAAAAACCTTACTGGAGACCTTCCTAGAAAATCCAAAGAGCAGAGTAATTGACTTTCTTTTCAAAGCACTTCAATTTAACAAAAATACCATATGTGACAGGAACAGTGAGGTCATATTTAATGTATAGCTTGATCTTTGCTCAACCAATGCATTACCATAACTTTTCCCATTACAATTATATTTTCTGCTCTCTCAGTCTCTCTTCCTGCAGCAGATTTCTCAAATAACACTGTGCATTCTTTTAGTGCATGTCTTAGCAGTGTAACTTATTGTGATGACGATACCATGCTTTGCAAATGACTCCACGCACCTGGAACTTAGGTTACGGACTTTTAGTTCCAGGGCTGGAACTGTAATGTCTCAGCAAGTCTTTAAACTTGGCTTTACAAAGAGATGGCTTTGCACTGTCCCAGACATGCACTGCAGCTTCCTGAGGGAAGGGAAAGGGCAAAATCCAGATTAGATGGGAAGCATTTGGCCCAGCAGGATGTCCCCGACATTTCACCCTTAAGGTCATGGTTCAGAATGTGACTTCCAGGCAGAGCAACCTGTGGGGAGGGACAGGATCTCCTGTGGTACAGAAGCTGTCACCAGGTCATTTTGCTGCCAGTGGGAGTACATTTCCCTGTAGTTTAGGGCTGTTTTAAGGTCAGGAGTCAAATATCTAGTGCTTTTGTGGTTAGTGTTGCTCACGCAATTGATCATGTTTGTTCCTGTGCGTGCAGCGTTAGTCACTGGGATGACGGAGAGTGTTTCAGTGCCTGGAGTTCATAAAAAACTCTGGGGACGTCATCTGTTCATAGTGCCTTAAACTGCTGAAGCTCTCTGAAGCTTTAAGCAGATACCAGTTATTTCTCAAAAAGAGTCCTGTGTTTTTTTTCTTTTATGTATATAATAAGTGTCAGGACTGCAAAAAGCAAATGTGTTGCTCCCTTTAAAGGCATTAGTTTTGGTGCCTCACTGCTCTGAAAGGCATCAGCCCCTCTGCTTTAGGCTGCCCTTCATGCTGAGTCTCCTGTGGCACCCAATCTGCCAAGCTGCCACCTCAGCAGCAGGGGACAGAACAAACCATATGGTCTAAAGTGACAGAATAGGTGCAGATCACTTTTAGCTTTCTTCTTTCTGCTCTGCTCGTACCTGGTGATGAAAATAAATCTACCAAAATACATGGGGACATTACCATTTCTCCTTCAGCAGTGCTCTCCCTTTCCACATTCCTGGCCCACAGCTCAGACTGTGTTTTCCTGATGGACCAAACTTAAGGACCATCTGATATTTTGGTAGATACTAGAACTGGACTCACTTTTGGGCAGAACATTTTGCAAGGCACAACATTGTGACCTAGCTCCCCCATCACAGAGGGAGATGTTGTTTCATTCCACATTTTAGGCATTTTTTTCAGTTTTTCCAAGACTTAGTTTTCCATATATTTTTCCGTCTGGAGGTTTTTGCATCATGGTGGCAACTTCTTTTGTTTCAAACATCTGGTCTAGCAGAATCTTAAGAAAAAAGGCCACAGATTCAGTGCCAGCCCTGAAATCTAAGAGTTGGGTGATGGCTGAGTAAGGCAGAGGACACACAGCAAAAGGACTGAGTTTCCAGTAGTATCTTCTGTCAGGGGAGTGTAATTCAATGTTTGAATCTTTAGGTCAATGAGAAAGAAGGTGAAGAGAGTTGGGAAAAAGAAAAAAAAAAAGAGATTAATTCTACAGTCTGAGGACTATAGTTCTCATTCTTTCATTTTTTTATTTTACTATTTAACTCATTGCCGTTTTTTTTTCCTAATACCTTGAGCATCTTAAGACTAATATTTTTGACAGTTTCATGGGGAAAGAAGAGAAGTAACTCTGAACTGAGTGATGTTTCTGATTTGATTTGGATATATTGGAGAAGTGATAGAAATGGAGGATTTTAAAGTTTAGTCTCAGAGTAAGAATGAACTTCACCTTGAAACTAATAGGAATCATGCGTTTCCATAATGATATTGTACCAGCAACACATTCTTCATTTTTCCTGAGGCTGTTGGTAAATAAAAAAAGATGTTAAAAAAAAAAATTAACTCTACAGCTGTGTTGTAGCTAAATTATTATTTTCCCATACAAGAGAAACAGTCATGTGTAACAATGTCAGAAAAACCCTAGAGTGATCTTTATTTCCAGTCAAATGATGAGGATGAAAAAGAGAACAATAGAAAAACAAAGATGAATGTGAAATCTCTGCAAATGTTCATTTTCTTTTCTCCCTCTCTCAATTTGTTCAGGGGTTGCAGCTAACCCATTATTAGTCAGCTTTACCTCGAACATTTTTTCACATGTTGATTAATGAGGAAAGGCAGGCTTTGAAGCCACTTTCTTCTCCCAGACAGGTGCAGTGTTTTAACTGTGAAAAAGTTGACATGTGAATTATTTGTAAAGAGGGAGCTATCTAAACACATCATTAGCAAAGGACAAAAAGCATTGATCCAACCTGGTGCTACAGCACTTTTGAATCCTTGGTTGTTATTCAACTTACTGATAGCTTAAAGATTTGCCATCATTATTGGCAATACTTTTTTTTTTCTCCATTGTTTAATTCAGCTTGTGAAAATCAAGTGTTAGATTTGCATGGGGATCTTTTCCCTTTGTTATGCATTGCCAGTATCTATGGCACATGCCATAATTCAGGTAATATAATTTTTGGAAAACCTATGTGCTTATCATGAAGGATGAAAGTACAATTTGTTGATACAACCTCGTCAAAAATCTGCTCCCACTTCACTAAGAAAAGAAACCTATTGGTAATCAGTGGCTTCATTTTCTGTGATTTTTGTTTCCTATAGAACAAAACTATGTCTCTCATGTTAAAGTTTTATTGTATGCTCAAATTTAAGGACATGTCAGCAGACTTTTATGAATTTAAGCCTGTGTAATTCTGAATTATTAAATCCTATTTAGAAATATTTTAGAAGAGTTACTGATTTTGACATAGTGGGGGGTGAAACAGTGGATCCACAGTTGAACAAAACAAAATCACTTTTATCTAAATAGTCTTTTCACTTTCCTCAGAATTTAATAAAATACATTTTACATCTATAGGTCAGGAACCAAAGACCACATTAAACATTCAAGTGAAAGGTTAAAGATCTACTACCAAGTAATGAAATGCCAGGTGTTTATGAAACTCCAGAGCCCTGTGGGGAGGAAAGCAGAGAGGAAAGACAGGAGGAGTTCTGAACCTATGGGTAAAACAACATAAACAGGATACCAAAAAGAGAAGTGAGGGGGGGAAAGCAGTGATGAAGTATTGCTCAATGTGTGAAATCGGAGCCATAATTTTATCCTGCCAGAGGATAAGAAAGGAATGAGCAATGAAGGCACAGAGGAGGAGGTGACAGTCACCCTAAATCAATGTCCAAGGTTAACACAGGACACTGTGTAGGAGCACTGCTTCATTAAAAATAGGAGTCACGATGGGCTGGGATTAAGGGACATAACCAATTTAGACTTTTACCTTTCTCTGCTGTATCCCAAGGCAGATGGGGGGGCAGCTCCATCAGTTGACACATTTATGACTAAAAAGTGATGGCTGTTGCATGAACGACAAATAGTTATGAGTAGCAGGGTGCTGGACTTGGGGGTCCAGCAATCTTTTCAAGTCTAGGTCTGCCATTATTCTGCCTTTCTTTCACTGAAAAGAGGCAAAACTCTGGAGAGGGCACTTTGGACTGGCACCCAGCCAGCCAGAGCAGCCAGCTGGAGCCCTTCCAAGTGTGGGAGGTGCACAGCTGTCAAGAAGCTCTAGACTACAATACTGGCAGAGCCACCGGCAGGCAGATGCTACTGCTGCGATTGCATCAAGCCCCAAGCTCAAAGACATCAGCCCTGTTTTCACTCAGACAATGTGGGAACTTGGTCTTTGCACAGTGCCTTATGGAATCCAAATGTCTGGAAGTTAGCTGCTTCTTCCCGTGCTTTTCCCTCAGTTTCACAAACTTGGATCTTCATGTTGACGTGAAGCCTGGGCAGAAGAAAGGGATTTCCTTGTCGTGTTGCAAAAGCCAGGCCTCCAAGCACGTCCACCTGGCCCCAGCTCCTGCTACTCTTTGTGGAGCACAGCACCATAAGGAAACACCTGCCCTAGACATATTTCTGCCTACAGGTCTTTATTTGAGGATTCTTTTGTAAATTTTAAGCTCCTATTTTTACTGTAAAAAAGGAACATTTACTTGGAGTGAAGTGTCACCAGCTGATCCAGTTGAGGACTAGTGCTCTGTGCTTTGGGTTCTGCAAAAAAGAAGTCTTTTCTAGTTTGTCTCCATTATCTTCTGTGTGTGTGCTTGTGGCTTGACCATAATTTCTGTCTCACAAACTCAGTGTGGTAAATCAGGAGTAGCTTGTGTTCATGTAGCACCTGTTATCAGGACAATCGATTTTCCAGGAATTTCCTGAAATTTTAAATCAGGAGCCCTCTGGGTACCGAGTAGACATGCTTATATACAGTTTACAAACAATGAAACTAAAGCTCCCAACACCAACAACTGGGGGCAGGAGCCAAAAAATACTTGGCCAGAGAAACAGACAACCAGAGCTACAATTGGACCTGCTTTTGTAGCAGCTGATTTCTTGTGTCTGCTGCTCTTATATTGGTGGCAGTACAGGCCTACATCCATCCATTCATATGACTTGCCTACATACCTGTCTAATCCATACATTACTAAAGACTGTTACAGCTGAAGCAGTAGGAAGCAAAATTCTCTGTCTCTGGTTGTATTATATTTATGTGTATTGTTTTTTTCTGGTGATCTCAATATGATCTCTCAAGCTTCTTTAGTGATTTCAAAGTCATTGTCATAGAAACTTAGAAAAGGCTAAAAGCCCTGGAAGGTCATCTCATCCATCTCTTTGCTCCAAGAGACTCTAGTATGATAAAGTACTAGTGACTTGGAATTGTAACAGATGGAGAATCTTATGTATGTATAAATTTTTTTCCCATGGAGTAGCGGAGGGAATCGTGTGCAGATTTTTTACATAAAGAAACAGTGTGCAGCTTACCCACTGTGAATAAATCTAATTTAGTCATCTTTATGCCTCCCTGATCTTCATCCTCTGAAGTTTGCTGGAGGGTCAGATGTGCACTCTGGGAAATTTTGCAGATTCTGTGTTGGTTCTTTCTGCTCCCAGACCCCCCCTCCTCAAACCCACTACCCAGCCTTGAGCTGAAGTTTTCCCCTCGGTAGTGATGCCACCAGCAGAGCCGAGGCTGCCTCCAGCAGCAGCGCAGGTCTGTGGGTGCTGGCTGTGCTGCAGCCTCTGTGTGGCAGCAGAACACAGCAGGCCTGGGAAGGAACAGCTTGGGACAAACCGGCATCATTTTCAAAGGAAATGCTGGTGTTGGACATCGGGAGTTAGAGCCCTGCTTTCTACTTCCACCTCTGCTACTAATCTTTATATGGTCTGTGGCAAATCACTTACCTTCTATGTTTCCCAGATGCAAAAATTCTTAGGTGCACAGTGCCCCGTCAGGCTTTTTTTGGCTTGGTTTTTTTTTGTTGGGGTTTTTTGGGTTTTTTTTGAGAGTGGATGCTTTTTTTTGATTTAGGCTATTTTAGAAATAATTTTCAGATTACCAGATGCATAACTTACCTGACAGTGTTACTAGTCTGATGTACACCTTACTTTTAAAATGTGAGACCCTGTATTTTTTAAAATATTTGTATTTGTAAATGAAATTACACCTCCACGCTGCCAGACTCCAGCTCCCACTTGCAATCTTATTAGTTTGTTTTGGGTTTTGTTGTTTTTCTTTTTTTTTAATTCAGATTTTTCTCTAAGTTATTCTCCACAGATCTTAGTAATAAAAGAACTTACTTTGTTATATCCATCCAGCCTTAATGCCTGCTTTTAATCACATCTCAGTGAGTCAAAGCCAGGATCAACTTCCTTTTGTAAAATTTGGTTGAAGAAGATCAGAAGCACAGCATTTCACTGTAAAAATCAATAGTAGTATTTATACTCATTGTAACAGGGCCTCAGCACTGCAGATATATATAAGCACTCTGGTATTTTGGGTGTATTACAGATACCTCAAAAAGAGTAGTTAAACAAAAAAACCAAACCACGATTTGTGGCAGTAAATAGCTCCCCTTCCTTGGAGAATGCAGCCTCACTCTCTGCACTGTGGTGTGATGAGTGTTGCTGTCTGTCCTGTCAGCTGTACAGCATGTGTCTTTTGCTACTGCATGCTGAGTGTCCGTGATCCAGATGTTACAGTTAGGAACAGGACTTGGGCCCTGGAGGAGCTGCTGGTGTCTGTCCCAGCTGCACCGTAGGGACGGGACACGCTGTGTGCCAGCCAGGCCTTGTCTCCACCTCAGCACAGCACTGACACACTGTCTCACTTTGACCATGAGACTTTTTTTTTGTGCTCTTTTCTCGTCCAACCCCACAGCTGAAGGCCGATGAAAGGATCATTAAAACGGAGCATGGGCTGCTGATCCGGAGCTTGCAGAGGAGGGATGCAGGAGCCTATTTCTGCAAAGCCCAGGAGCACACCTTTGTCCGCACCATCGTGAAGCTGAATTTAAACGTCATCGAGAATGGACAGATGGAAAGCACTCAGAAAACTGAGGACGAGGAGGGCCGGGTGAGGGATTTGCTGACGGAGTCCCGGCTGAGGTACAAGGACTACATCCAGCTCGTCAGCAGCCCCAGCTTTAGCCTGGATGAGTACTGTGAACAGATGTGGCACCGGGAGAAGCGGCGGCAGAGGAACAAAGGTGGTGCCAAGTGGAAGCATGTGCAGGAGATGAAAAAAAAGCGAAACCGAAGGCACCACGAGCCAGCCAGGCCACCATCGACGTAGTGTGTAAATGCTATTTAAAGAAAGGACATTTTTCATAAAAAAAAAAAATACTGTGTTCTGGTTTTGTGCATCTTGCCTATGAATTAGTACTGCTTCTTCTTGAAATCAGAAAACTTACCATCACTATTAATCCATGTGAGAGTGTACAGTGGGATTCAATGCCAAATGAGATGTTCCTTATTGGATTGCCACAAACCAGGCAATAATTTCAAACGCATTCATTAAAAAAGGAAAAGTGTACACTTTTAGCTAATTTCTGGGTAGCCTTAGACTATGTGAGCTGTGTTCTTTACTTCCTTCATAATTTTCACATAGAATTTAGTGTTTGTGTTCCTGTATTAACATTTGCTGCCACATTCCACCCCAGAGGTGGCAACATTTCAGGGGAAGGCAGATGTACTTCCAGTTCTTTGGCATCTTTCTGAATAAGAAGCATGGTAAAAATGTGTGACAGATCTGCAAAAATACCCACTAATTTACCCACTGGGCCTGTATGGAGGCACAAGGGTGGGGTTTGCTAGCACAGAGAGGCACAGCAAAAAATCAAATTAAGTTTTGGCTTAGGGACAGCATTCATTCTCCCCATAAAAAAGAGAAAGCATAATCATAGTTTAGGAGAGGGGAATTATTGAGCGTTACTCGTTAGTGTTTGAGTAGCCACCAGTTTGCAGTCCATCTGCTGAAATGAAATGTGGACTCTAATTGAAATTGCTACCAAGATGCTTGAGAGTAAATTTCCTAAGTGGTCCATGGGAGGTATGTGCACAAATCCTATTAACAAATAATGGGACTCCTGCCTGCACCTCTCCTATGTCTCTGAAGATTTGACTCTTGACTGTTTCTCTGGCCTTTTGCTGGCTTTGTTTTATGCAGAGGAAAAGAAAAATTAAAAGACAACAACAAGGCTAAAATGAAAGACGATGAGGGAAATATGTAGTGGCTGAGACCAGTGCTCTTGACACGGAGCTGACATTCCTCAGATGTGTGTATTCTTTGGGATTTTTTCTCAAAGGTCTTATGTATTTTTAAGTTGAAAATTTGCATTGTTGGAATTAATACTTTTATTATAATTAAATAAGAGATGTCCATGTGTAAATAAAACTTGTAAGTTAGAAATTTGCTGTAAACCATAATTTCATTTGTAAAGTGTTCCTTGGTTCATATTTTGGGTTTAATAATGTAAATTTTTACACATACTCAAGAAATACTGGCCTCGTTCTTGTCTGTTTTACATCAATATTATTTAATTGATTTTATTCCTGATGTGCAGCAACAAACACAAACTCAAAATCAGGCCTACTGTCTCCTCTCATGAGTCACAGCCCCCCTCTGCTCTTTTCCATCTAATCTCCCTCCGTTTTGCCTTTCACGCCTTTTTGAGTGTGAAATGACAAATTAGCCACTTCCTCACATGGAAGACAGCTTTGATGGATACCAAAATGACAGACTTTACTTGTTTCTCATGCATTCTACAGATCTTGAGAGCAAAGTCTGTGGGAAACCCATACAATTGATGTGCACCTCATTAAGGGACCACAACTGTTGGCTCAGAAGCCCTTGCCCGTGCTGGTGTTTGTGTGCACATTCAGTCACAGATCTAGAATTGTGAAGGTCCAATTTGCATCGTTGTTCATTTCCTCTCTCTTGAAAGTCAGATACGGAAAAGTGTTTGTCAGATTTCAGAAAGGAATCTCAGCTTACCCACGTTTCTTGTAAAATCCGAAAACTGTGTTTGCATGTGTTGTACAAAAGCCAGCGATACCATATGTCATTAATTTTAGATGCTTTTTTAATAGGAGATGTATGAGTTAATTAGGAGATATTAGATAGCATGCGTACAATGCTTTGATATCGTAAAGCACTGAGTGCTAAATATTATAAAATACATCTGTGGGGAGGAGGGAATTTCTCAGCACAGGACCTTTAATCAGCCTAAAGACTGATGCTGAAGATACTAACCAGTTGTACAGTACTTTGAGAACATGCAGAGAACTTTTTGGCATTTTTGCTGCAAAATAATGTAGACCAGGCATTCCACAAGAGGCTCATCAATTTGGGTACCTTGATTTTAAGGCCAATTAAGAATACTTAGGGAAGGTATGGGGGGGTATTAAACTACCACATATAAAGTACAGGGATACTTAATATTCTTGGCTGGAAGATTATGCTGTCACCATACAGAACCTGCCTGGTTATTGCTTATTAGATTTTTATCAGTCCACAAAGTCCCGTTTCTCTGGTTTGGGCATTAAGGAAATGAGTGGAACCACACCAAGGCTATGGAATGGCAGGTGGGCTGCATTCACAGGCACTAGCAAAGGATCCATTCTTCTCATCAGTGGTGACGTGGTACTTCAGTTGACTGCTCTCATCATGTGCTTGCCTACTTCATAAAAAAGCAAAGCAGAGTCCTTTTTCATACTTCTTTTCCACCATGAAAACTAAATCATCTGATTTATGTTTGGATATGATTGGGGGTTTGTATTCTACATACGAAACCCCCCCAGCTGACTTTAGTAGAAATCTGGCATAAGGGCATAAGTACTGGGAACATTCGATTTAAATGGTTGAATTAAAATGTTATTGCTCTTAAAAACTACTTTCATTTCTTTTATTTTAAATGTTCTTGCAATGAGATTCTTCTTAAAGAAATGACCTCATCAGTCTGGGGTACAGTGGTAGCATAAAACCCCAAGTGAGATATAAGACTTCTTCCATCATGGGAAATAAATTCAATATCCTCCAAACCAGTGTGTTGCATTGGGTTCATGCTACCCCAGGGAACATATTTAATAATCCCGCATAGATAAAAGTCTGTGATTTTGTGCACTGGGCAAGATGAATGCTGTAGCTGGCAGGGGTAGCACATCTCATTCAGAGCAGGTAATAGACATGCAAGGAAGCCAGAGGACCTTGGAGACCAGGGAATGAGAGGGATAGACTGAGAATCACTACTGGAGGTAAGGCAGGGTTTTGTTAGGCAGGACTCAGCAATGCAAACCCAGGAACAGGAACAGAAGGAGCAGTGGGGCTTTTCCACAACCTGCACTCCAGAGAGGGAGGTTCAGAAGATGAGCTAGACCAGAAGCTGTAACAGAGGAGTATCCCCCGCTTTTCAAAGAGGTTTCATCTTTTGTGTAATTTAGAGGCTTAACTTGAAGTCTGCTTAAATTTCAATTCAATAATTTGGGGGTCAGCTGGGCTGCTGTGAGCTGTACTATGAGCCACAACAGGCCCGTAGTTAAAATGAAACTGAGCCCTGCCATAAAAATTTACATTGAGTGAATTTTCGGTACAGAGTGGAAAGAAAAGTTGCCTCCACATTAATAACTGTAGCTTTTAAACAGATCCTTTAGTGCATTGATCCAAATGTCATGAGGTTCAGCAAGGCCAAGCGCCAGGCCGGAGTAGAGGAGTTGGAAAGTGGCCCAGTGGAAAAGGACCTGGGGCTGCTGGTCCACTGTGGCTGAACATGAGCCAGCATGTCCCCAGGTGGCCAAGGAGGCCGATGGCACCTGGCCTGTATCAGGAATAGTGTGGCCATCAGGACCAGAACAGATTCTTCCCCTGTACTTGGTGATGGTGAGGCCACACCTCAAGGGCTGTATCCATTTCTGATCCCCAGTTTGAAAAGGACAAGAAGGTGCTGGAGTGTGTCCAGCAAAGTGCAAGGCTTGTGGAGTGACTGGAGAGCATCTTCTGGGGAGTGCCTGAGGGAGCTGGGAGTGTTTAATCTTGAGGGGCTCATGTGGGGCCTCATCATTCTCCACAGCTCCTGAAAGAAGGTGTAGTGAGGGGTGGGCCAGCAGTGAGAGGATGAGAGGAAATGGCCTTAAGCGGAGACAGGGGTGATTCCAATTAGATATTAGAAAAAAATGTTTTTTCTGCCTGGGTGGTCAGGCATTGGAATGGGCTTCCCAGAGAGGTGGTGGAGTCAGCATCCCTGCAGGTGTTTGAGAGGCACCTGGATCTGGCACTGGGGGATGTGGTTTAGTGGTTCAAGGGTTACAGGGGCAGTGCTGGGCTGACAGCTGGACTAAATTGTCTCCTCCAATTTTATGGTTCTATGATTCTAATCTTTGCTTCTATATGATATATTTATTTGAATATGCATTCAACAAGGTTAAAGTTATTAATATATTATCTTTTTCTTCAACAAAACCTTTCTATTGGCCGTACTTCAGCAACAAGTCAGTGCTTGACTGAACCAATGTGGTTTCAAGCAGATTCTTAGAATAACCAACACAATGTGAGCTGTAGTTATAAAAATGCTGAAAACTGATATAAGCTTTAAAGCCCAACAGGGCTCTAAACTTTGCAGCAATCTTGCAGTCAGTTAAAATAAAACAGAAAATGGGATTAGCAGAAAAAGGAATAAAGTATTAACACTTACTCTGATAAACTGGTTCTGTTACTGGAAACCATTCTAACAACAGGTGTGAACTTGTGTTCCTGCCATAAGCAAATACTTTCCCCTTTAACCACTTAAGCGACTTGTGGTATCTAAGAACCTGAGTACTTTCCATTTCGTATGTGGATTTTTTCTCCAGTTCTTACGTCATTCATAATGAAGTAATTAGGCTAAATACAACAGATATCCTCTGGTTCATGTGCTTTTGAGATCAGAGGATCCCTACAGTTTAAATGGTATGAACCTCTTACTCAAACCATTATGGGTATTGATCTTCATTTATTATTTTAGATAATGAGTAATTATTTGTTATCATTACTCATTGATCCTGTATCCCATAATAATGTCTCAATATTTAATAACAGCTAATGGAAAATTAATTTGCTGACATTTTTTCATACTAACATATCTGTACAGGAGTGCATATACAAATGTCTTATTTCCTATTTATTTTGTAACAGAGGTTAATTTCCAAAAAGCAAATGTGATTTCAAGAGTCAAAGTTCCTCTCAGCCTCATTGACAGCAGAGATTAAAGTCTTTCTGGAACAGAACTGAAGCCTAAGTACACTATAATCTATTTATAGTCTGGTAGTGAAATCCCAAATTATGTGTTGCTCTGTGGAATATATTGGCCTGGTTCTTCTTGTGCACAGTTAGAGATGAGACATGTAGGTCTAAGGAATTACATCTACATGAATGGAAAATTAAGCCCACATTTCTCTCTAATATATTCTGTTACATTTTATAAAGTTTAAATGGTCTCTCTTGTAATATTTTACCGTAGTGTTGCTAATGTTACCCTGAACTAGGCTGCTGTCATTAACTGAAGTGTGACATTCTTTGCAGTTGTAATCCAGATTTCTGTGTTGGTAAAGTAAGTTCATTACAGTAGAAAAAATGAAGTCATGTGAAAAGAGTATAATTATTAATTCTACAAAACAGATTTATAAGATTTTATTTCCATATATCAAAATAGTGGTTATACTAGAATGTGTGAGAAGCACCAGTATTTGTTTTCCTTTTCTGTGCAGGTAAGGACACATAACAAATTGTAATCTTGAGGGTCTCACTTGCCAATGTGTGTCTGAAACAGCTGGTGTGACAGCTGTGGCAAGACTCATTTTTTACTTCTTTTCCCAGTCAGCCCATTGTCTCCTGCCTTTTAGACTGTGTTCTAGTAGACAACCCCACTTTTACATGGAGGAGAACTTTGGAATCAGATGTCTTGTGACATATAAACTAACCCTACATGGTCATGGTTTCACAGTCTGCCTCCAGGTGAAGACATTCTTAGTATTAACTTTTGCATTCAGTTGCAGATGCAAACCAGACACTGTGAGGTAAATTCGAGACATTTGTTCACAAAGAAAATTTTTGGGACTGTTGCTAAGAGGTTTCCTTTCTCTTATTGCTCATGTGGTGGCTGTGTAAAATTTAAAAGTGTTTCGTGCTTAAATGCATAAGATTTTCCACATGATGTAAAAAAACCCAAACATATACAGGTGATTTTTTTTTATTTTAATATGGACTGCTAGTCTAATGTCAATGCATTAGTTCAGATAGTACAAGCCAAGAAAATAATGTGTCGAAATAGATGGCTGTGATATCTGTAAGGACCTCAGACACATCTCAGTTTTGGTGGTATTTCATATTCTTATCCCTTCCCTCTGTGGCATAGAATTGATTTGGCTGGATTTTGGGGAGGGGGTGTGGGGGGGGAGCAGAGTATTTTTGGTCAATTTTATTTTTTTGGGAGGGTCTCTTTTGGTGCTCTGGGTTTTTCAGACTTTTTGGGTTTTTTGGTTATGTGGGTAGTTGGTTTTGTTCTGTGTGTATGTGTGTGTTTGGTTTGCTTTTTGTGTTCTACTCTTTGGTTCTTTCATGTTATTTCTCCTACTAAAAGGGACCACACCCAAGGCCAGATGCTTCCTGATGGTGTAATGACAAAGCTATAAGAGGAATAGAAGCCTTGGCAGGTATTTTGGTATGGAGACAGCACAGTCTGTTTGCAAGACATAAAATCTTAAGTTTTAAATGACTATGCTGAGAGTTCAGAGACCACAGTGCTCTTCGCCGGCCTCAGCTGAAATTGCAGTTAGATTTATAGAAGGTACATTTATTAATTTCTGATTTTTTTTTCTTAAAATATTTATTAAATATGCACTTTCACAACTCTCTTTGCAAAAAAAAATATTCCAAGCCAAAAAACTAAAAAAATCCCCAGAAGCCCAAAGAGAAATCAACATCAGAGGTTTTTCATATCCTCCTTCATGTAACTTTCTCCCAGGATGCTTTTTGTATAAATTAATTGTAATAATCACATATTAGGACTGCCTGTGAACATATCTTGGCTGTAAAAACTGGATGCAAAGCATATAAGTCTATGAAAATGCAAATGAAAAATTTGAAAAAATACTATTTCCAAATATTTACATTATTTTTCAGTTTTGATGATGATGCACCTCCATAACATCTTCCACAGTGACTGTCTCAGAATGTTTCTTGGCTGGGAAGAAAGGAAGAGATTGCAAAAGCAGATTATCTCAAAATTATAAATTCCAAAATGAAAAGTCACATTAAATGGACTGACTGCAAGGATTAGGATTAATATCTCACTTTTGACCAAGTAAGATTATGTTTTCTCTTAAAGTGAAATTTATCACTCTGCCCAGCACAGGAATTGTATGCCACTGGGCTTCTTTTTAGTTTGCAAGACATGAGTTGTTCTCAGGTTGACTTTGAGAGTTAGAGTGATTGCCACTCTGTAATACAACTATTTATACAGCAATGAGACTGAAGTATCTATTTGTACATGTTGCAGCTCATTGAGTTGATATAATTACAGAAGGACAGCTTAAATAATCTACATTTTTGCCAGGCCTGATGGCTTATTACATATTTCAATTTTTATATGCAAAGGTAACTGAAACAAATGTATACTTCATTAGTACTATAATAAACAGAAAAATCGGAGGTTTTGCCTCTTTTTTAAATCCATGTAAAACTACAGTATAAGTCATAAAATTTCAGAGAAAAAAAGTCCACAGCATGCTACAGAAATAAGAAGGGTGTTAAGGCAAGGTTCAGTAATCTGAAGTGTCTTGCTTAGAAATATTTCCTGAGTGAGGACTAACTGGGATTCACCACTCCACTGAGAATGTGCTTAAGAACAGAGTGAGTTTGCAGAGAGGTTAGAGAAGCTCTGCGCTCCACAGTGGTTGATGCAGAGCAATACACAATAGGTAACTCTATGCTTATTAATTTAAATTCAATGATAGCTTTTTAATGTATGTATTTCTAGATGATTAGCAGCAACCATTTTCCTTAAATTCTACGCTGACATTGTGCTTTAAAGTTATCCTCAAGCTGAATTGATCACCCATCCATCTTAGGCTGTCTCTGGAGCACCTTTGGCTCTAGAGTGTGATTGTCTCCCTCTAAGTGTTTTCAGGATGGGGGCGACTGGGGAGAAGGACGTTTTGTTCATTTTTTTAGTCAAGCATTGCTGCATCTGTCCACATTTGTGAGGAGAAAGTAATTTTTTGAGAAAAAAATATCTCCAGGCAGGAAAATAAATAGGCTGACTGGTCCACCTCCTGTTCTAGCCTTCAGCACAGCACCCTGCATTTCAGGGGATTTATGGGAGGTTAAAGAGGCTAATTTGTTAACAGACGGCCAGCATGTTATTTCCAAGGACAGCCACATCACTGCTCTCAAGGATGCCTGTTTCCCAGTCCCATGCTGTGTCCATTAGACCACTGTGCTCCTGACCCTTTGCTGGGAAAGGTCTCAGGGTACTGCTGGCCTGAAAGCCGATGCCAAATCCCAACTGCGGCAGTAGCATTCTGCTCACCTAAATTCCACCTGCAGCTGCAATTGGATACGGCATTCTTCATTTCCGAGCCTGAACTCTTGTTTCTGTGTTACCACGCACTGCTAAACAGCTGCTGTGCTCCCCCCTCCCCTGTGTTCCCCCACTCCCTCTCCGCAGGTGGCTGCAGTTGATAATGTCTCATGTAGGATCAATCTTGGTCCCATTGAAGTAAGTGGGAATTCTGCCAGCGTGTCCCAGATCTGGCTCTGCATCCAGCTGGTAAAGCACTTCCAGCTCCTGCAGGAGAAGAGGTGCTCGGCACAGCCTGGCTGATTAGCCACGTTCATTAGCAGAGGCGCGTGTCAGAGGGAGAGGAAGAACGAGATAAACCCTTCAGCTTCCTTCTGACACCACAGGCTCTGTAAGAGCATAAATGCAGCACTGGTTTGTGTGCGCTCAAGGAAACAAAAGCTAATTAAGCTGAAATCTGTCATTTTCTCTGTAAGAGTTTAGCAGGGTCAGACTTCAAGACAATTAGTGATGAGTCTCAGGAAGATGCACAGAAGCTCTTCTGTAGCTGCTCAGAAACATTTTCAGCGCTGATTGGCTTCCTGAGCTCCTCCTGCTCCTCATTTTTTCCACATGTGATGCCTCTTTTCAGGCCCTTGGAATCCAGGAGAGCTGTTAGCTGAGGAAATCTGTGCTTAAAGTAAGAGCTATGAGGTAAAATCCAGCCCTTCATGATTCAAATGGTGGGAAGCGTTCTGGGATGTGCTCACACACAAAGTCCATGTGCACTGTGAAAACAAGCTAACAGGCTGTTCATAATCATTTCTATTTCTGTAAAACATAGTTCAGGGGATACTTAGGGGTTCATATATTTTGCACCACATAGTTACTGTGCAGAGTAACAAGGGATAGTGTTGCAGAATGAGAGATTCTGCAGTTCCCAAGCACATTTTTGCAGGAATGCTCATCAAATACTGAACAAAAATGCACACCAGCTTAGACAGGACAATTTATGAATTGCTAATACACATTATCTCCCTCAGTGGTTTTGCTTTAAATTCTTTATAACAATTTGTAACTGAATATATAAACGGAAAAAGTTAGCAAGCAGTTTTAAGAGTTGCTAGATGAAACTGAAGTGTTGTTAGGACAGGAAATGACAAATCTTGACTCTGTGGCCAAAGTTTGATTCTTTCCCTTGCAATAAAAGTGCTAATGGCTATCCTTCTTAACATCTTCCAGTGTTGCAATTACATTTCATTACAATTACATCTTCCAGTGTAAGGTGCATTTCCACATGAAAGAAAGAGCAAAATGCTTCTTCTCTGCTTCTCTCATGGTTGGGTGGGATTCTTAACTTTCTCCCAGGAAAACTTGGCTATTGATTTTTGCCTTCACGAAGAAAACAACCACAAACAGTGTTTGGACTGTGTCTACTAACACATACTAGACTGCTTATCTCTGTGGATGAATCAATGTCAGGGATTTCAAGATGAGCACAGGTGTGTGGTGTGTGCAGCACCAAAACTGTTATTTTAGCTTTGGAAGTTGACATCTTGGGCACAAAGACATGTTGAAAAACACTCGCAAAAGTCCTTGTCATTAAGGTTTATTAGTTAAGGAAGCACAATGTTTTGTTATTAAATCAAAGTAATATTCATTTTGGGTGATGCTGCCACACAGGGAAAATGAATAGCAGAATGAAATTGTTGCTGTCCTTTAAGGAAAAGCCCTCTGATGTCTACAGCTAAGGTGAACTGCTCTATTTGCCAGAGCACAGCAGTGGACTGAAGATTTTCGAAGATAAGTTTTCCAGATTAGTAATAGGAAATTTGAGGGAAACTCTGATCATTCTCCTTTAATGAAGAGAAGACTAAAAATTCCCTGTTTCTTAATCTGATACAAGTCGGATATTTGCTGCCAGGTTAGCAAATCTTAATCATATTCTCAAGGAATAGTAAAGTATGTTGCATGAAACAGGCTGTGCTGGTTTCTGCTGGGGCATATTGCACCTTTCAATTCACATTATTTTTTTTGTAAAAAGAAATAGTAGGAGAACAGGAAAAGGCAACAATCAACCCACATCTTCATATTGTTTTCTTTGTATCTTTCTCTTCCAATTGGTATTTTTACTTGTTGTATTTTTCTCTTACTTGTTTCTGAGATGTCATATTCTCATATGGGGTATATTTCAATGTACATTCCTGATCGTAGGGCTCAAAACACATTGAAGAGGGTAACAGTGTTTTCACTTAATACTGTCTAAACTCCATTCTGTGGAGGTGCCTTTATCTCAGGAATTCATAATTCACTTTTTGCATACTTCATCTTCCCTCCTTTTCCATGTCACTGAAACGACCTGTGAAGATCCTCTTTGACAAATGAAAAGGCTCTGGAATATGAGTGGTAGGAAGCACATGCTATTTTATGCACCAGTGCAACTCCATTCTGTTCCTATTAAAAGAATTTTTTCATCATGAGTGTTCTTGTCCTTTTACTCCACACACATCACTAAAACTTCTGGGTCTTATTTTCTAGCTTTAGTTGTTTGTGATATATGTTCTGCTTTTGTTTAGACTGGAAGGAGACCTTTTTTATTCATAACAGAATGTAGGATTACATTCATGTATAGAAGTTATTTGGAAGAGGAAAACAATACTAAGAAACTGTCAAAATTTCAGACATAATAAGCTTTTTATGCAATGTTCAACCAGTTGGTTAAATGAAGCAGCAGGAACTCAAAGACCAGGAAAGTTTGTGTGGAAGGCAGCTGCATGTCTCATACTATGTTGCATTGTGTCATACACCAAGGTTTTTCAAAAATGAATCTTTCATTGGTATAATACATTCAATCAAAAATACAAACTTTGGCTGAGACACACATATAAATAATTACAATAACAGAAGCAGTTTTAGGGACATAGTGACAGCAATATATGTGTTAGGAAAATTGAGAAGATTTAAGATTTAGTGTTCTTGGACAGTGATTTGATATATGATACTTGCAGGAGAGAGAAATCCAAAATGTGGACCCTTGATCACAGCTTTTGGGGAACAATAAGAGCTAATGTATGATGCACCTTTAATGACAGATCCTAAAATAGATTAGGACAAGGTAAATCCTGAACTAGCAGAGTGACTAAGATTGTGTTGTAATGAGTGTCATAAGTGTTAATGTTTCAAGGGTGGCAGAATGGATAAAAAATTTTACACTAAAATGAAAATTATATAATTATTTTCCTTTCTCTTAATAAAGAACTAATGGAAACGATAATGTGTTTTCTGCTTTTTATTATTTGGGGAAAAATACATCTGTGAATGTGCCAAGTGTCTGTTCAAAATAAGAAATAAGATATACAGGTGTTGAGTATTTGGCCTGTGTCTTTGTAGATATTGTTGCAGAAGCACATTATTTAAAAGGAAAAAATAAAAATCTTTCAAAGCCTTTTCTGAAATGCTGTTTTATAGACCATACACAAGGATCTTATTTTATTACAAAAGATACTCTATCAAAGGCTATTGGCAAAAGCCATCATTATCTGGCTGTGTCATTTGTAGCTTTACTTCCTATTGAAATATGGGATCCATCTGCTCCCTGATCACAGGATAACAGCCGTCATTCCCACTTGCTTATCATAAATGATATATCTGAAAGTAACAGAAATGTGATGGCATACAATCCCAACCCCTGGTCAGTTTCTTAAATCATTCATAGTTATCTTAATTTAGGCCAGGCTGATATGCCTCCAGCATATTGACTGAATTCCAACTTCAGTAAATTCAGTTTGATTCACTTGAAATTTCCAAGGCATGCCTAAAATTCCCATCGTCCTCTATTTTTTCTTTTTTTTTTTTTTTTGTAATAGTCTATTTGCATTGATGCTCCGTTCTGGTGCTGTGTTGGTACATGTGAATCTGGCTTGTGTTTTAGCTTACTGCTGTGTTGTAAATATTGCTTTGTTTTATCTTAAAATAAGCGTGTCACAAAGTTTGAAGAATCATAGCTGTGAAATCTGGCACATGAATCCATCACTAAATAGCTACATGGAATTTGGTGACAGACAAAAAGAATTTGAATGTCACTAAAAAGTGTAAGTTATTTCTCTGTTGCCACGTTGATCTGTTCTCAAAGTCCAAGATGGCTGTATATAGCATTTTCTAAATAAGAAAACTTTATTTAGATTTTGGCTTGAGAATATGGAGTCAGCACCAAAAATCTGCTCTTTTGCACTCTGATAGGTATGGGTGATATAGTACACAGCCAGAATTCAAGCTGTAAGAAAGAGTTTCCCAATCCCTGGTGTGATTCACAGGTTATCTGAAGCTTTGTCCTATAAAGGGGTCTCGTTCAACAGCCAGTAACTCTCTGTCCCTGTCCCCAACCACTTGTCCAACCTTATAAATATCCTAAACTCCCAGAATTTAAAATGGTGTTTTGGAGCTTTGAAGAATCTTTTGGATATACCTATCACCAGCTTTGCTTCTGATAACTGCTATCAATTCAGATTTATCTGCTCTGCTTAGCCAAAATAGTTATTCAAAGTTTTATTCACTCAAAAACCTTCTCCTGATGAGCCAACCCCTGAGGTACCAGTGAACATTTTTTATGCATGATTGACATAGAAATCTGCTCAGAATGGCCAACTGCTGCTGCCTGTGGTTCCCTGTTAATTGCACACAACCAGTGATCTCTCAACTCCATACCAAAATTGCCTAAATCATGCACTGAGGACAAATGACTAAAGAAATGTCCATTTATTATTCAAAATTCCTCCCAAATTAATTGTTTGAAGTGATTTAAGAGAGCTTGCAAGATATAATACACCTGGAGCCCCTATCAGCTAAGAGAACATTCTTCTTCCACCTTAAGGCAATTATGTGTCAGCAAAGTGCAGAATTGTTTGTGCTGCTGAGAGATTGCTGCTTGGTGCATTCATTTAACACATAATGCAGCACATGGGCATGGTCATAAATTCGTTTGGCTTGAAAATGGAAAAAAAAGCCCCAGAGCTGCACATCTATTCCATGTGACTTGACCAAAGACACACTTGAACTGCATAACTTCAGAATCCCATTTTGCTGTCTGACCTGTGCTAATAGGACTCTATTAAGTCAGTTGTCTTCTTGAAATCTTTTGACCTCTCCATGATTAGTTATGAGATGATGTAAGTGGCATTGAAGAAATGGGTTATAAGTCACAATCTGACATTATTCCTCACCAAGAAGCTTCTGCATCAGAAAATAGTTCGAATGAGGCAGCTTCTCTCCTATAGCAGCATTGGAAAAGGCTTGGGCAAATTTCAGCTTAACACAAACCTAGAGTTAATAATGTCACTTCACAAACTGTAGATATATCCAATTTTAATTTAATAGCTTTAAATTGAAACACGTAGACAGAAATTAAAAAAAAAAATTCTGCCAATTATTTAAAAATATTTGCTAGCAATTTAAATTTGTGACTTCTCCTAAAGAAGAATTTTTAAATGTGGTGTGTTTCATTATTTCATTGTTTCAAATATCAAGAAGTCTAAAAATCAAACAGCTCCTGTGTTGCCTGGGATGAGTGGGGAAGAAAATTACAAAAACTAAGCTCTCATTTGCTGATCAAAATGTAGCTTTCACTGAAGCAATTTTTTCATGTGTTTATTTTTTTCCTAAAAGCGACGATTTAGTATTGAACATAGAATATTTCTATTTACTTTGGACTGCAAGAATAAGAATCCCGTGAAATGATTTGTTGATTTACATTAAGACATTGCCACAAACTGTGAATTCAGTGCTTCCAGGGAGTCTGACTTCAAAGAAAAGATTTTAAGAACCACGGCATTAAAAAATTGCTAGCATGATCATGGGGATTTGACAGAAATACTTTCCTTTTTCTTATTTCCAGCTAGGAAAACACGGCTAAGCATCATTCCAACTCTTTGTGGAAACAGATGGTTTGTGATAGCGAAAGACTATTTCAGACTGAAATATGCTCACTTTTTTCCTTATCATTCTTATCATTTTTGCCAACTGTCCTTCATTATAGTAATTTGTGTGCATATTTTCTATGGAGTCTTCTTTCAAAAACATAACCTAGACCTTTAACATTTTCTATGCTTCTGTGCTGAATCAAATCAAACCTGGGTCAGCAAAGGAAAGATGCTTGTATTTTCTGTGTGTGCATTTTGCCACCCTGTTCATATCATTTTAAAAATCTAGTTAAATCCACACAGTCTGGTTTCATTTGTGCATTTAACCTCTGCAAAGGTAAGACCAATAAAGATTATATCCAACTGTCACTGCGTTAGATCAAAATCTCAGGCTAAACATATGGCACAGAAAGGTTTGGGTATATAACCCTTGAATCTGGATTTGTGGCGTAGAATTTCTGCTCTTACTTGGTAAAAGATGTGACTGTCAACAGTGCAATTTTCTCAGCTTATGTAGCTGTGAGTCTGGCATGGTGATATATCAGTACATATTATAAATAGAAAAAGACCAGGCTTTATTGTGTGCTCTTTCCAAATGTCCAGCAGTAACAGTGAATAATTTAGCAATTAGACATATCTTTATCCAATATAGAACATTTTCACTAATTCCTACTGTCCTTGCAGGATAAATGGTGGCTGATAGAAGAAGCCTTTTTGTTGTTTGTTTTCTATAGGATAGGATGGATTTGTAAAGTGCATTTCTAATGAGTTCCTTTTATTAAAGCTCAACTTCTGGAGACAAAGAACAATGACAGGATGAGTGGCTAATCAATTTAGTATGGCAATTTCTATGAGAATAAAAATCTCCCTTGAATTACTTATAAAAATAACTATAAGAATAAATCTTAGAAGGATACTTTTAAATTTATTTAAGTATCCTCCTTTCTTCTGCCTTCTTTACCAAAATCCAGCATAGTGGCTATAATGGCAATGAAAAAGAAAAAAAACTAAGAAACAGATTAGGTAAAAAAACATGGAAGGAGAATTTTACTTAAGTTTTTTTGTTTTTTTTCTGGATTTTCTCCTGGTTTTTTGCTCTCCACTAGGTTTTTTGAGTGGGGAGGAATTGGGAAGGGAGAGAAAGTGCTAGAATTCAGTGAGGTACTCAGAAATACAGTATTTCAGGGGAACAAATGGGAAAATCTGATTTCTAAATGGAGTAAAATTTAACATTCTTTATATTTATGTGTCATAATAAATAGCAAAATCTTTCCATTACTGATATATATATATGGCTTTTCAGGCTGATTTTTATAACAAGAGAAAGCTTCTTAGTTGAGGATAGTTAATCTCACTCACAGGTTTTTTTATAGATCACAGGCAAGGGTTTTTTTTTTCCTAATTCATGTTATTAATGTAGATTCCATCTTCCACTGTGAACTTATACTAAGCTGAGTAACTATTTAGATAACCCTCAAAGGCAATATTTTCCTGCAGACATTTGACTATTGTGGAATGAATCATTAAAGCAATTTACTTTAGCAAAAAGAAAAAAATAAAGACTATTTCTGAAAGAGAAGTTTTCATTCCCATGCTGTTTCAGAATTTATTTGCCTATTATGATTCCATAATAACTAAACTGGTCCCATTCCATTCCTGATTCATCCAATAACTTCTTTGAAAGTTGGAAAGCTAATTGCAAAAGTGGTTATTTATAATATCTGAGTGCTTTATTCAGGGGGCCCATTAAAAGCATAAACACTGGGGACAGAGAAAGGTTACAACTGTTTTAATGAAAAGAAACATATGAAAGTTTTATATAAATATCACTTTTAGAGTTGTCCAGATTTTAAATAAAAACTTCTAATGAAAATAATATTTTCCTTCAGAGTATCCAGTATGATCTATTCTAACCAAACCTGATTATTTTACTCCCCATATAGCTATTCCACTTTGCTTGACAGTGTTATTGTCAAGATTTTCTTGTGGTATTTCCAAAATCAAAAGTTTTCTTAAAACCATGATATTCACTGAAGTAGAGAGAATTTCATCTTATACTTTAAAAAAAAAAAAAAAGCCTCAAAACACACTACTTCAAGTGATTTTTGTTTGGTTTTTAAAGACCCATACCACTGGTAAATCAATATGGTGACTGTCTGGGATCAGAATATTTTACATTTGCACTGTTACCAATCTGCTTTTAGATGAATATGGCACCTCTGAGGGACCTCTGAGGACAAGTGACATTCTACACCATCTGCTGTTCCTTTGGACAGACTGGATCATCCAGAAGTATTTTATTTATCACAGCCATGATTCATTTGTGAAATGATGAACTGTTTAAAAATTATTGGTTTTACTTTCATATGTTTCACTTTTTTCATGGCATTTAAAAACCAAACCAAAATAACCCTTAGGTTGTCATGCCAATTGTTCACAAAGAGATAGGCAATACTTTTGTCTAGTTTTTTGTTGTTAAAATATGATATTTTGTTAAGACAGGAAAGCCTTGCTATTCAGTCTCAAAGTATTTTAGTTTCACAAAACATGATTTTGGATGGGAAGAGAAAAGAGATCAGAGGTCTGTTTAACCCTCCTTTCCTTCTGCATATTGGTCTTACGTGTTAATGCACAATGACACTGAAGAGGGATGAGACCTCAGTTTAATCCATCTGCAACTGACAGATTTTGCATGTGTGCAGAGCCAAAAAGACAATTTGCAAATCTGAATATTTCATATCCTGTGCCCTATGTGCACATTCAGTTCAGACTAACATTTGAAATCATTCTTTGGGACAAGGTCATAAAGATTTAATTTCCAAAGTGTTGTTTTCATACAACTTGGGGTTTTGCAGCTTCTGTGAAGCATTGTTTTCCTTTCTAATGTAGAATAACAATATTATGAGAGGAAATCCCAATCTCCCATATAGACCCAGTCCTGAATATTTCCTACCCCCACTGGAATCAATTGTATTTTGGGGTATTCAGCAACTTTAAAGTATTTTTATAGTGAATTAATATTTTTCTAGTAGATACAAACATGCTAGTGAATTTTACTGCATTTTTTCTTCAATTTAACTAACACTAATTTTTACACTACTTGCTATTTTAACCCATTTCTCTCTTCTTTCTTTTTCTTCCTAGCCTTTGGACAATACAGAACCTGAGACACTGTATGAGCCAGTCATTATTTTATTTTCCAGTGTCAGGTCTCTGCTGTGTCAATAGAGAGAAGTGAGGGGGCATGTGAAGACAGGGAGGGAATAGAAAGTTCTGTAGATGGACTTGGAAGGACAAGGATGTAGCCTGAGGACAAAGGCAAGGACATCCTTGAAATTGTGAGGCAGTCCATCCTTTCAGCACGTCTAAGTGTTTTATGCTACATCCCTCAGGCTACGTCTGAGAAACAGTCATGACTGTGGCATGTAATGCCAGCATGATCTGAACAAGAATCCACATCTGGAATGTAGATGGCCTCCTGCAGAGTTAGGTAGCCCAGACATCTGTATCAGGATACATCCTGGAGCAAAACCAGATCCTTACATAGGGAACAGTGCAATGTCTTGACCTTGGAAACATTCATTATGGTTGGAGAGGGATTTTTTTAGACAGAGTATTCTTACAAACTCTAATTTTTAGTTGATGGGTAGGCCAGGGGATAGATTGTGTTTGATGTGGGGAAGAGGAAGCCGTGGCAAAACTCTCCGCTGAGCTCCTCCTGGGAGAGCAGAAATGAATTGCATGTGAGCAATGTTAGTTACTGAATGAATAATTGGAAGGGCTTCAGAACAACAGTGGTGAGAGCATTGTAAGAACCCATGGAGAGTGTAATCATGAAGGTAACAAAAGATGGGGAGCGTTCAGCTTCAGAGCAACCTGCCAAGAACATGATATAAGACATTAAATTGGCCAAAAAATCAACAGATCAAACTGAGTGAGGCTGAGAAAATGTCATCCTTCAAATTGCAGATTTGGGGCTGAATTTACACTTAACAGTTTGAGACTCTTCCCACTGAAGTCTGTGGCAAGCTGCCAGCTGACCTCAGTGGGAACAGGCTTAGGCCAGAAGCTACTGTGCAAGTAGAATTCACAAAGTGCTGAATCTATACATTAGAAATAAAATTCACGGTTTGCATGCCACAGAAAAGGGAGAAGGGCAGGGAGAAACCCACTAATATGTAAACCAAAGGACAGAGAACAACATACAACCTGGGATGAAGAGTCAATAGCACCAGGTAGTTGCAGAAGATAAGTAATAAAAGATGGACTAGAGAAGGAGAATGAAATCAGCATAACTTCATAGATGTGATCTATAAAGACCTACTTTATAAGATCTACTTTATAAGAGAAGGTTCAGGTTCTGCAGTTGGTCAAGTGGCACAGCAAAGGTGTTCTGACTCCTGACAGTGTCACTGTGGTGCTGGAACAGCCCTTCAATGGAGTACTGAATTCTACTTATTCAGTATCTACTTATTCTACAATTCTATTTATTTCTGTTTGTGTGGACATGATTGGAATAAAAAATATTCTGATTTGGTAGGGAACTCTTTACTCTTGTGGATACTGAGTAACCACAGTAATCAGATGCAAATTCTGAATAAAAGACCTGCCTCCCTGAAAGGAAGGATAGAGCAATGCAGGTTTGAAAGCAACTATAATACTGAAGAAAACACTAGTATAAAAATGAAGCAATTCATCCATTTTTTTAAAGAAGAAAAAGTGCTAATGTAAAATAGAGCTCCTGCAGTGATGTCAGCTAATGCTGTGACCTGCACTTGGGGAAAATCAGCAATGATAGAAACAACCGCAATGCTCCAACCAAACAACAAATGACATGCAATGTGATTTGATTGAACAGTTTAAATTAAAATGTCACATTACCGACAACCTATGCTTCTCTGAATGAGTGCATTAGGAAATTGTCATAATGGATCTGCCTTGGAATATGGCACAGCAAATGGAAATCACCACAAATGGAAATCACCAAGGACACAGCCATTGTTGTCGCTAATTCCAGGCATTAGCTTCTTGACTTTGATGTGTGTTTGAGCTCTTCAGCCTATTAGCTTCCATTTCCTACAAGTGCCCAAGCATTCCTAACAGCAGCTTTTCATGGAAATCTCCCTGGTATGTGCAATCACTGGAGCATGGATCACCCATCACTGGAGCATGTAATGGGGATGCTGGAGCTCGTGGTGATCCACACTGTCCCTGCTGGGGCACCGGGAGGTTCCCAGCTCTGGCAGCATGACTGTGACAGCTCTATTGACCCCACTGTGGGGGCCAGATCTTCAGTCTGGGTCTCCTCTTTCATCTGAAGTGGGCTAGCACAGAATTTTGCTGACATAGAAACCACATGTCCCTACTGAGTTGTATTTTTATTAGCAACCAAAATTACTAGTTGTTTATGTTGTTACTTTTGAACTTTGTTTTAAAAGAAAGTTTGTCAGCATTTTTTTTACAGAAGATTGAAAAAAATATGGTGAGTTCAAAATAAAAGCAATTATTCCGTACAGAATGCTTAATTTTTAAGGTATATGCTTACCTAAGGTAAGACATGCACATTAACCTAAGATAGGACATACCCATTAACCTCATTTTTTTAACTTTTATATCTGAAATCAAATGTCTCAGTGACTTGAAAAAGAAAAGTTTTTCTTTAAAACCAATGTTTTACATTTTTAATACTTAATTTTCAATGCTAGTTCTTTTTTTCATTACTTAGGACAGCACAAATCTGTAATATACTTTAATTAGAAAAATATTTTCAATTTTTTTTTTTCTATCTAAATCTAGGTGTGACGAGCAATAGCAGAATTCTCATTAGCAGAGTTTGTTCTATGGAGTGAATGAACTCTAGAGGTTTCAAATTTGTGACTATTTGGCTTCAGTGGACTGAATGGTCTTTTTGCCATTTATCCATTTTTGTAATCACACAGGAAAAAAATACAACAGTAAAAACATTATTGACTTTTCTACATTACAAACGAATATCAGTTGAAATTGAGGTGCTTTTCTATAGTTATTGGAATATTAAATCTGTCTTTATAAATCTGAATGCAGAAGCGTGATGGACATTTATAAGAACAGCAGATAACAGGATGAAGGATCAGAGGCTTAACCAATTGCTCCCTGGTGTCAAACTGAGAACCAGCAGAAATAATCATTTTGGCATCAAACAGGAAAAGTCAAAGGTCAGGATTTAATGCCATCACAGACGGATTCTTCAAATAAGCCAAGCAGGTGCTTACTAAAGCATGATTATTTGTTATGTTTAGGGATTCAGAGAAAAGTGTGATGTGAATGGGAATGCAAGGCCTCTGCGTAAAAACAGGGACAACTGTCTTATCTGGAAAATCTTTCCCACAATAATTTTTTACTTGAGCAAGTCCATAGAAAGTAGATGAGTAGGCTTCTCCTCTTTCCTACTTTTCTTCTCCTGAGCTAATAAGCCTTACATCTAAAGGATTTTCATTTTTACAGTGAAATACAAACCAGTGTCCTAATTCTCTGAAAGCTGGATGTGCTGTTGAACAGGAAGTGCAAAATTGCTCAAGCTCCAGCTTGTCAGATCAGAAACAATGTCTTAGATTTTGTTCCAGCACAGAACACCAAATGTGACTCCAACTGCCAAGGATGTTCTGCTGCAGAACATCAGCAAAATTGTTGGCTGCAGTGATATCCTCCCCCACAAAAAGGTGTCTGTTTGTACAGTCCTGCTTCTTATCAGACAATAAATCGGTGCCAAGCTGAATGGAATCTTGGATGAAGTTCCTGGATGTACAGATATGTTCTTTGGATGCTGGTTTCCACAGAACCTCAGAATTTCTGTTGTTAACTTGACAATACAGTCACCTTTCTTAAGTCCTCTAAGTATCCACTTTCTAATGAGAGTTGAAATGTGAACTTGCTACATCTGCTTAATTAAAAAAACTGTTATCACACGTTCCTCAACAGCTCCAAAGTACTTGTCTGTCGTAACTACAGGGAGAAGGGAAGAAATGAACAGTCCATGCACTACAATTTACCTGTGTTTGATATCAGTCCTCCTTTTGGGTTTTTAATAAAAATAAAGCAGTCCTAGAGGCATGCCATTGCTTGAGGGTTAGGGGTAATGAGAAAGAAGATCTAGCTCAGGTTAAAAATTACTGGAGTATTAAGCATCAAACCTGATACTGAAACACTGTTGTTCAGTGATTAAATTTTGCATATGAATTACTTAAGAAGTTATCCCTCATTCCACAGCTTAGGTGAGAGGGATGTGATTGGAGTAACCTCAGGCTGCTTCTGCAGAACAGGATAAACTTTTGAGGTCAGAGTAAAAATCCTTGCCCAAGCTGTTGATTGTATCTTCAGAGTCCACTTGATTCCCTTCCCTGGCCTTACAACACAAATTAATGTGTATATGTATACACAAACTGTGTAATCAGCAAGAGGTTTCAAAAGTTGAATGTTTTGCCAAGTCTTGAAGAATTCCTTTAAGTTCTTTGCTCCTTCAAACTCTAATGCCATCAGAGGCAATAAAGCAAATTATCTGTACATGTAAAAGGAGCAAAATAATTGCACAGGATAGCTCAACATGGAGTGCATTGAAAGCCAAAAGATTAAGAAGGGAGAAAACGAGACTATAGAGACAGAAATTGGAAAGATAAATAGAGAGTGAGACTGCTGCAGGTAGCATTGATCACACCATCAACCTTGTCCTCAAACTTTGTATGAGTTTATATCCCTATGCAATTAGGGATATAAACTTTTAGATCCTTGAGAATAATCTCCTTTCTGATTTCTTAGATGCTCATGTGACATCCATGTAGAGCCCATCCTTGAGTATATACAAGTTTTCCATTTCCATCTTAAAAAAAAAAAATTCCCTTATTTTTTCTTCATCTTTTCATCCCGCACAAACACCTTACAGTATATTTAGAGCATGCTGCAAATCAAGGGATGAACCTCCAGAAGGATTTGAGCATCTGCTGCTTCTGTTGACACTAGCTGGAGGATTTAAAGGTTCTACTAAAAAAGTTCCTAATGTTTCCTGAAATTATCTAATTAGGTAACAATTTCCCATTTGAACTAAGCAAGGAAGTTTCCTGATCCCTTTCCATGGCTTACTTTGTTGTGTCTATTTAAGACACCCAAGTTGGAGCTGCTGGATTCCATTGCATGAAATGAGTCATTGGGGTGAGGTATATAATAGCATAGGAACTGTTTTAACAGAATAGATCAAAAATCCATCTTATCCAGCATCTTGTCTCAATTCAGAATACTTCAGAAGAAGGTGTTAAACCCACTTAGTGCATGTGATATTATACAACAGGGGATATTTCTTCCTTATCCCATCTGGTGATCAATTTATACCCTGAGGCTTATGGATTGAATTCAGATTGGAATTATTCAATACTTTCATTTTCAAGATCCAGAAAGATATATTTCTAAATGCTGCTATGTCTGACTGCCAGACACAGCAAGTCTGTAATTTCAAACAAATATCCTGTAGCATTTTGTTAAAAAAACCCCAAAAAACAACAACAACAAAAAAGAATAAAGTAATCAAAATCAAAATACAAGCAGGCAAACAATAAAAACAAAACATGCCATCAAAAAATCCAGCCTCAAAGCAGAAATATGATCATGGAGGAAAATAATCTAATAACCTTTTAACCTAAGTTTTTGCTTGTTTCTTCAATTACATTTGAAAACAAACCAACCCTCCAACTACTCAAAAATATGTTTTTGTTTGAGTAATTCCAGAATTAACTTCCAATCATTTCAAGCTGAAGCTCTGAATCATGTTCTTTTAACTAATGTGACACTGTGAAATTACACGTTTCCATTAGTTGAAAGAAGAATGGAGGTTAAAGTCAATGAAGCATTTCTATTTATTGAGTGGAATGAGGATATTAAATATTTTTTTTCTCCTCATGATTCTAGGATCAAAAATTCAGTAAGCTGTTGTAGTTGAGGGTGCAACCTGCTCTAAGTTCTTCCTTCCTTTGTTCTTTGTTGCTAAGAGTTTCCAAGGAATGGAAGGATAATTGTGATCTAGTTCCATTCAATTTAGTGGGTTGTTCCCAGGTCCTAAAATCACTTCTGAAAAGAGTGCTTAGTTTATCCAGAAGGATGTGTTCCCAAACTGCACTTTAGTCTTCATTTTTACAGGTTACTGCAAATGCTTGTCCTAAGAGTGGGCTCTAAAACAGTGTCTCAACCCGCAGGAAATTCTAACAAATTTTGACATTTGTTTTCCTTCTGAATTGTTACATCAATATATCAAATAATCTGAAATTTTATGACAAAGAAACTGCTTAAATATTTCTGTCCTGACCTTTTAAAAATGTTTTAAGGTAGATTGTATTTTAAAGGTTATTTAGCCAAATAAAACAAGTACTCTGATGTGATCCTCAATAAAAATAATTTTTGGTAAAAAAGTCATGTTCCTATGAAATTTTCAAGCTCATCCAATCAATGTTTTTGCTAGAAAACTGTTCCTTCAAGAAAACAATAATGTCTGCCTCTTCTGTAGCTGATCAGTATAATGTTGGACTGTTAAACTGTGGTGAAAAAGAATAAATTTATATTGCTCTTGTTATGGATGTTTTTATCAAAATACAGATCACCTAAAACCTGACTAATCAATCATAAATCTGAATATTAACTTCAAGTAATATAGCCAGGACTTGATTTTTCTTGCTTAACTGTTTCATAAAGTAGCACTGTTGCTTATATCCAGTGCATATTGCAACTAAAAAGTATTCTGCATTTATCTCAATTGTTGAATTATTAGCCCAAATTCCAAGGAAAAAGAAACTATGCCAAAACACAAAAACTTGCAGCTAGTTTCAGATGTTGTTCATGATTTTTCTTCACGTGACATGTGAAAATGTACTTATTTTTAAAACCTATTCTGTATGGTTTATTGCATTTCCCTCATCCCTCCATGGCATCACTAGATATTAGGAAAGTATGAAAAGATGAGATTTGTTCTCAAGCCCTACAGTTCAATTTACATATACATGTAAAATGTATATGTGGTCTCACAGCAATGAAAAAAAAGAATGACACAAATGGGAGAACTTTGCCCTCCAGAGCTAAGTACCATGAAGGTGGGTGTTAAAGGAGGCAGAATATTCAGGAGCAATCAGCACAGCTAACACAGCTTCTGCTGAAAGCAAAACAAGCAGGTTTGACCATAATCTCTTGTGTCCTGTCCAAATAGCAAAGTGTCAAAACTGGAAAACATGGTCTGCGTGTCTCCATATTTCCCCTTCTCAAAGTTTATCTTTACATTCTAGCAGTAATTTAGAACAAGCCTTCTAAAATTGCAGTGCAGTTTCTTGAAGGGGAATAAGTTACAGATGATGTGTTCCATAGTGGAGTATTCCCACGTGGGGTTAAATGATATCCTCCCTGGCACCCACTTATGCCATGTGCAGTTGGTGTTATCTGGAAATTGCAGCCTGCTTGCCAGCAGGCATTCCTGGTCATTCAAATCTGGGCAAAATTGCACATCACAGAGAGGGCACATGCTTTGATTTATGTCTGAGATACTCTTATACTCCATTACTTACACACTTTAATAGCAAAACACTGCATGAGCACATGTGCTGGAGGACGGAACTCATTTACTGCGCAGTCCAAAGGGGAAGCATCAGGTTTTCTGGGCTGATATTTAGAACTTGAACAATGTAAAATCTTGTGTCAAAGCCAAGGAGTTGGAATGACAGACAACCGGTGTCGTTTTTGCTCTGGCTTTCAGACCCTTTCTGTAATTAGATATATTTTGTGCAGGATACACTTGATACTCCAAACATGTCACCTCTGTTAAATTAAATACAATCCAGGAGACAAGGCAGAGAGCATAGGTATTTTGGCCAGCCTTGAAATGAAATGTTTAGCTAAAAGTCTTCCTATTTTTTTTTTTTTTCATTTGGTAAAGTTGAAAGTCAAATAACTGACACATTCCTGGGGACTGCTGAGTCAGTTGGAATGTTACTGAATTATGTTCTTGAGTCTAGTGAATTAGAAGATGTGGATTAATGGCACTCTAAGATCTTCAAAGACTGATTTCCAGCTAATAGTTTATAGCTGTATCTGCTGATTCAGCTTAGAGAAAGTTTCCTGGTTTGAGTCTCAGAATAAGATATTTAAATATGCATTTTAAATTAATTTAATTTAGAGTCTATTGCTTCCCTGTGACTTTAAATTTGCAAGGTAAGACCTTTAAATTCTAAAGCTAAAGGGAGATCAGATCTAATTCTTTTGCTGTTCCAGTGTCTAAAGTTGTCCTTTACGTTTGTACCAGCCTGAAGTTGAGTGCTCAAACCTGCAACTTAAATATTTTTAATAGTATTCTGCCTGTAGTATAATTTCATATGATATATCGGTATTCTACCATAGAGTACATTAAAAAAAAAATTAAAAAGTAAACTTAATAATTTCTGGAGGAGACTTTTGATGCTTAACATGAGTTTTTGACTCTTATAAAATCTATAAAACACTGCTGTATTCATTTGCTTTCTGAAACCTCTTTGGACACAGCAAAGCTTTAGGTATATATAGCTTCTAGCTGAAAAAGCAGTGTTTCAGCAGCTAGAAATAATCGTGGAACAGAGAAAAAATGAAATTAAATTTACCATAAATCCATTTGTGAATCAAAGACAAAAGCAGAGCTAATAAAGTGTTTGAGACAAAATCCATGACATAAGGAGAGTTTACACCACTTCAAAATCTGACCCTTAATCTACTTCATTAGATAATGCACAGTTTGCTGTCATAGGTCCACATTAAAATCACATTTTTCTTCCTATCTAATTTGCTATTATGATTAATTCCTAGTGCTTCTGTTATTGATATGAACTATTTATTAAGCATAAATTGATCTTAAGTGAACTCCAAGAAGGGACTGCTGAAACTCACTTTTTGTGTAATGAAGTGATATTTTCTTGCTTGCTTGATTTCCTAAGTTATTTCAAACAGTTTGACTGTATCTTTCTATCTGTTTGTCTATCTATCTGTCTGTCTGTCTATCTATCTAATCTGAATGAGGGTTCATTACATGATGAAACATTTAATTTCAAAAATAAATAAGAAGGAAAGAAGAGGAAGGGAAAGAGACAAAGCACAACAACATTACTGTAGTCATTCAGGCTTCCTACTAGACTAATTAGAACTAAATACACAAACTAAGCCTGCTTTATGCTTTAAATATTTATGAAAAATATTGTAACTGCCAAAATAGTCATAAAATTCTTTTGTCAATTCATGGGAAGTGTGGAAAAAGACAATGGAAAAGGTGAGAGAGAACTGCAGGGAAAGACTGAGACACAGTTCTTACTTTTTAATAAGCCTCACAAATCACTTAATATCCTTTAAACAATGGTCACACCTCGGACTCCTGTCGAGCCCCCTCCCCACTGATATTGCCAGTGCAACACCTCTTATCCCTTTATTAACCTCACATTTTATGATCTGTTAGTCAGGGACGCACAATTGCTTCACAGGCCATAACCACAGCACCTGCCCGTGAAAACCAAGGTGTATGAGTGCAGAACAGGACACGTGCTGCCTGCACTGGGGATCCCAGCATCCTGGAGCAGCCAGCAGAGCAGGAACAGGCTCAGCTGCTCAACTTGTGGTTGGCTGGCACGGGGCTTGGCGGAGGAGCGAGCGGCTCCTGGGTTCAAACGGTCACAAATTATCTAAAGGGAATAGGGGTGTGAATTTGTTATGTGGTCACGTAGTGGAAGGGCCTCTCATGATACAAATGTGCAAGCCACAGGGTCAGGGTTGTGAATACTAAGCCCAAATCCCTGTTTCATGGAGCACTACTGCAGCTTTTGGCTCAGTAAAAATAAACTGTGGAAGTTCAAATGAGTCCTCTTATTTAAAGCTCAGGCGAGATAGCTTTGATATCCTGAATATTCTAGCCACCAACCAATTCTGTAAAGGAATATGTTCCAGCTTTGAATGCCTCTGTCCCACCTCTCCTTTCTTCAGATACTGCAAAAACCTCAGCTACTGCTGAGGTGTTGAATGAATATTCTTGCTAGAAGATAAGTTATAGGAAATAGCTTCCTGACAGCCATACGTTGGAAAGAACCTATCTACTTTCTTATTTATTTATTTATTTTAGTATAAGTGTTCTCTGAAATAGCATCATGGTTGTCTTATACAGGATAATTTTAATTAATGTTGTGAGGCACACTTCTGTCCATAGTCATTTTTTTAGTATTGATGAATGTATTCATGTAAGGTCAAAAAGTGGGGGCAGAAAAGCTGAACAAGCTCCACCATTGGTGTTTGTGTTGTGCAAAATTGCAAGCTTCTGCTGCAGCTGTGGTTTATAATGGTGAAACTGGTGAGACAATCCTGTGTTAACATCGGAAGCAGGAAAAGGCTGGACTCCAATCTCCCCATCTCTGCCTGTCCCTGCCTCCTGCAGCAGGAACAGCAGCCTGAAGACAGAGGAGTGACCTTGTATCACCCTTCATCTGGAATGAGAGGCAGCCTGGCACCGACCTTGCAATCTGAGAGCTTGTTTGCTCCATGCAACTGTTCCAGCAATTCTGTTCATAAGCTGCTGTGTGTTTCCTGCTCTCAGCAGGGATCCTTCCTTACCTGTCCCTTGTTCTGCCCAGAATGTCCAATGTCAAAATGTATAATGCAGAAATTTCAAAGTCATTATTTCTTGTGGATGAAACTAAAATGATTTGTAGTAGAATCATGGTTTAGTTGATGTTGTTTCCTGATTTAGAAGTTACAAACATGAAGAAAAAGGTTTTCCAGCAGTAATATTTTGAATGGTTTTCAGTAGAAACATTACTGCCCTGTAACCAACAAAAGAGTTAGTTTAGTTTCTGTCCTTTTGAGAATCCCTTACCTGACTTCAATTACTAAAACACTCAGAATGGAATCCTGGTCTTTCCTGAAGCTGTTAGCAGCCCTCCCCTGGAATCCTCCAGGGCCAGGATTCCATCCTCTTCCTCACATTCTTACTTTGGCCTCCAAGCTTTGTAGCTGAGAAATTCATAACTGAGTTGCTCATCTCAGCCCAGAGGGCATGGCTGTTGACCTCACTTTTACACAGCTGGTGTGGAATATAAGGACATTTCAGGAAATTTCATCTGCCAGGAGGTGCTTTCTGCCACCCTATCTATCACCTTAACAACTGCAGAGGAGTGAGTACATAATGTGCTTGACATTAGCACCTGTTTTTATAACACTCCAGTTAAATACCAGAGGCCAAGACTACTGGGTTTTATACAAAATACTGCTTTACCCTTAAACCAGATTGTTTCCTAGAAAATGCTGGAGAAGGAAATGAGTTCCCTAAGAGAGTCAGCATTTAATCTACTGGTGTGATTGCTTGTGAAAAATTACTGATTGCACATCGAAGTTGAAATTAGTCGTGTTTAAATGTCACTGATTGGAATACCTGATTCTGTAAACCTAGATGAAGAAAAGATTGACAAAATATTCTAATCAGGAAAGCAGAGCATTACATTAACTTTATATTCTAATGTACTTTATGAATTATACAAAGGATAATTAATTCAACTCTAAACCAAATCAGTAGTGACAGACAGTGGATTTTTTAGTCCTTACTTTAGTGTCTGCTTAAAAGCCTGTTTGGCAATGTTAAAATCCCTCTTCAATTCTTCATGTTAAGATATCCAAACCAGCTAATTACTTTAATAAAAAACAAACAAACTACCCCATTTGCACCAAGCAATGGAGGCAGCATCCTCATCTAGAGCAGTCAAGCAAAGACAGCTGTCTACAGGCTCCTGGACCAATAACCAGAAAGGGAAGTTATGATCATGTGGTTCTGTTGTTCATTTTACTTGCAAATTGCTCTGCAAAGTCCACCATGTCCAACCCAAATGTATATTTAATGTTTATATTAAATGTTCTTATATTTAATGTTCTGGTAACCTTATCACAATACTAGGGAAATTTTTCCAGTGACAAATAACCTTAGTGTTTGTACTGTATCCTAGTGTCTGGTCTTTGTATTATGGCATTCATGTACTTGCCTTATAAATAGAATACCTTAATTTAAAGCTCTGATTGCATTGATAATTATGGATCATAGTAACACATAGGTTTTCCAGTTATTAAGTTGGATGGGCCTTGCATTCCTAATGCTGTTTCAGTGTCAAATTGCAATGAAAGAACCTTCACCACTCCAGGTCCTGTTAGCAAAAGTTTGATATATCTGTGCTAGTGAGATTGTTCATGTGCTGTGTTCTTCCCAACATTAAATAAAAAAATACTGCAAAGTCGCCTTACTGCCCATACTTTAATTTCCTTTTTGAATGTTAGCCTTACATTATCGTTTGTATATGTAACATTTATGCATGATAAAGCAGCACAAGATTAGGTAGAAATTTAATTTATTCCTTACTGAAACATGTGGCATGAGTGATAGGGTACTAACCCTAGGATTTTTATGAATAGTCAAACTGCACCTTGTTCCCACTGACAAATGCCTCTGAATTCACAGCTGTTGATGCTTGTGTACTTGTCTACATAGCATGTGTGATTTTTTTAGATTTTCTTATTTTGCAAGTCAAATGCAATACTAGGAAGATACCATACTTGTACTGGTGAAAAGAAACACATAATTTTGGTGTCATAGATGAATAAAACTGATATGAGACGACCCTCTTCTTTGTCTGGCCAGGTTCACCCAGTCTTGTGATTAAAATATCACAGAGAATTAAACTGTCAAGGAGTTCAGCAGAAAGGATATGATTTGTTGACTCTTCATTACTTCACATAATTCTTAAGGTGACTATTGGCTTAAATACAGGTGTTTGTGGTTATCAATCACCTTGGAAAATAAAGCTCCAGGCCAGTTTTCACTGGTTTCTTGATGGGGTGAGCACATCTGCCTGCAGCCACCAGTTAGCAAGCTCATGTAATTCAGAAGAAACAGTTGCTATTGTCTATGTCAGAGCATTAAAATTAGAAGAATTTGCACTGCTGAAAAGGCTTATGGGCGAAGGAGAGAGGTTCAGCAAAAATGTTTCCTAGAAAAACACTTTAATGACATTTTTAATATTTCTGAGTTTTTTCTAAGGTATTTAATTCTTTATTTTGTGTCTCTGAGACCTATAATCCCCCCCAGAAAGTTTAACAATAATTTAGATATGGAAAATATTGGAGAGAAAATCAAGATGGTACCTGAGACAGGGAAATTCAATTTTTACTTCTGGAGCAGGATTACCTATAAGTCAGAGAGCAGGGACCAAAGTTCAGGTCTCCACTTTGCCCAGTGACAGTCCAATCACTCTTATTTGCTGGATCATGAGTCCTTTTCGAAGGAGTGGAACAAAGTCACTATTTTCACCTGAAATGCAGTTTCACAGTTCTTATCTGGGTGAATGAGAGGTGTGGATTTGAAATTAATAATTTTTGAGAGAAGATGAGCTTTGAACACAGGTTTTCTGATTCTGCTCTGAATTATCTGGACAGGAAGATAAGGTATAGAAGAGATTACATAAAGCTTTAAGAAACTGATATCTTGGATATCCAACCCTAGGAGACAAATCCAAACTTTCAACTCTGACTGAACAGTACAATGAACTTCATCATGAACATGGAGTATGAGCCTCCTTAGGAGGCTCTGGTGGTCTCTTTCTAAAGATCTCTTGCTATCTGTTTTGGTTGGTCATCTCAGGTGGCTTTTGCACTTACCTTGAGGGGCACTATACACAGAACTCAAATATCTAACCAAAGTCTTGCCACAGACTGCATCATGGGCACACACCTAGAAGTTAGTATTGTACCAATAAATGCAGTGATCTGAAGTTAAGCATTGTATCAGCACATCAACAATGTCTGTATTCCTTTGCAGGTTCAGATTTTAACTTAAATTCTCAATTTTAACATTGATTTCTAAAAGCTGGTCATCTATAGCTCTTCAGATTATCAGTGGAGACAGACAGGCAGCTCCAGGGGACAGTGACCTCATCCCGGGATAGCTGTGCTATGTCAGTGTCACTTCCTTAAGGAAATTCCTGTTTAAGCGAGGCTTCTTTCTGTTTATGTCTTTTTGGTTATTAGTATTAGTATTAGTATTGCTGTTATTATTTTCACATTTTTTAAGATTACCACTGGAAGGAAAAATCTGTTTCTGTTGACTAGAGCAGCATAAGTGATCAGTTCAGACTAAATACCGAATTTTTGGTAGGTGGGACCAATTAACTGAATCCTTCATGTCTTACTTTCCCGTCTGTAAAATTAACACTGTTCTCTGCCCCACCAGGAGCATGTAAAGCTAAATAAATAGTAGATTGAGAAATGTTCAAAACCAGGTTGTGTATGATCTATGAACACAGAAGTCAGAGGGAATTTTGCTACTGACTGCATTTTTGCCAGGATTTAGTCTGAATAATTTAACTTTTATTTAGAGGAAGCTTCTATTGATTTTTTAATTTTTTTTATGTTCTAGTATACACATAACAGGTAAAAAAAGTCAGTATTTGATGGCTTTCAGAAAAGCAGGCTGTCTTATTATGAACTGCCTACTAAAGACAATAATAGAACTCTGGATAACAAAGAAGGCTTAAATAACCGCTTGACCATATCACCTGTATTATGTTTTATAACATTTCTAAATATGATGACTTTTGCAGATGCTGGCTGTGTGGTTCTCACATGGGGACTTCAGCTGCTTAGAGATGTATGCATGTATATAACATATTGTTTCCCTGAATGTCAGCTACTGCACCACTAGATGAACACAATTGGAGAAAATAATGTTACACCATTATACAGGAGTGTGATAAATTCACAGAAGAGTTTTGGTCTTGATAATCTCAAAACAATAACAGACTTAAAACCATACTTATATTTCCTTAAGCAGTAAACATGGAGAGCAGACATGGTTGTGTTCTGCCTAATATCATCAGATGCTGGAGCAGACCCAGTTCCTATCCTGTGCTGCGTGCTCAGATGTGTTCCAGCTCCATACCAGTGGAAGAACACCCATTTTTCTCCCCTATCTTGTGTGCAAGCAGAGGAATGGGCCAGCAAAGTACTTGTTGCATGCTAAAAAATTGTTTGGCCAATGGCATACGGACCCAGACTTTTGTGTCAGAGGTTGTTTTCTTTGTAATCAAAGCCAAGTTTTTGCAGACAGGACAAACTGGGTACTGTTGACTGATGACAACTGATGACTTCTCAAGGAAGTTTCCTGTCAGCCTTTCTCTAGAGTTTCTGTAGAACTTGAAAACAAATAAGTATTTAAAAAAACAGGGCATATGAAAATGCCTCCTTATGTAGGTTTAGGTATGCATTCAGTGTGTAAAACCAGACCCTGCTGAGCTGTAGGAATACCCTGTCCTTTCTATGGTAGTGTTTGTTCTCTGCACGTGAAGGATGATACACACCCTTCAAGATATTCTTACCAAGAATATGTGCGGTAAATCTTGCAAGGTATCTAGAGATAGTTTAAATATTAATTATGCATTTGAGCAGGCAATTTTATTTGTCTGGTGGAATAATATAATGAGTACTTTTTGAAATGATCAAAAAAGCAAGATGTTCCTTTTACCTTGAAACATTTCCCAAAAGACCTTGTGTGATAATAAAACTTCGCTTTCACAAAGAGGAAAGTAAAATAAATGCTTCTATTTTTCCAAATATAGAGAAATTACTTGTCTTCCTACAAAACTCAGCAGAACTCAAGGAATTTAAAAGGCAAACTCCTCTCTTTCTGGAGTTCCAGAAAAAATATAATTCCAGGCTGACTACAGTGTGTCAGCTCTGACCTCCAAGCTTTTGAAGGTTGTATTTTGAAGCCCTCATCACAAGAGAAAGACTGGCAGAGGGAGAAGTGGTTGCTAAGGGAGTTTTGTGGCAAAAAAAAGACCACATGCTATCTGTGAGTGAGAGGGTAACCCCTAAATCATACACTGGAGTGGGACCAAATTTCAGCTACTTATGGGTCAGTAGAGCAGAATAACACTGGCAGCTTTAGGGAAATCTCTGGTGCTTGAGTGTATGTGAAGTGGAAATAACACTAATTTAAGGGCTGAAAAGCTTTTATCTTTAACCTCTTGTTTACTGTTGCAGTAAGTCTAAATCTTATCCAAGCTGCAAGATGACCTTGATGTAAAACATATGTAGTTATTGGAGGATGATGGTCAGTATCACCATGATAGAAACCCCTATACATAACTCAGTGAAGTATTAAACCTGGCTGAGCTGTTCAAGCTGAGCCCATTTGCCTGGAGTACCCAGAAGTTCTTTGTTCAGCAATAAATTAAGTAAATATTTCTGTAATGGCCTATGCCTGCCATGTGAAAATTTCTAATCTCCTGAACCCTTCTTTTTCAGAACATTCCCCTTTTTCCAGGGGAAATGTCTGCTATGTAGAACTGAAGAACATTCCCAGAGTTGTGTGTAAGCCTTAGATACCTCTCCACTCTGCTTTATTCAGTGCAGGAATATATTCTGAAGTGCCTATGGTTTATGATGTTTTGTAAACTGAAAAATTCTTTTTTAATGTGGTAGGGCTAACCTAGTAGAATTGTTTTGCTGACATCTGTCAGCGCCATGAGTCTAGACTGTCTGGTAGCCATCCATTATGCATACATGTTGGTAATAATAAAAAATAGTCTGTGTGTTTGGCCCAGGAATGAATGAACATATGGAGTCTGTGGGCTTAAATTTTGGTCCTATATGTTCTGAAAAGAAAGAATAATACAAATATTCATGAAGATTCTCTAACCTTTCCAATATTGTTGTGGGAGAGCATAATCTTTGTTAAGATAAAAAATCCAAACAGAAATATTGGACGTGAAAAAATTTAAATTGTATTTTATTTCTTTCGTGACATATTTATAGAGTTTTTTATACTAATGCAGCTCCCTTCTTTCTGTAACCCTAAAATGATTTTGGACTTTCAACCAGGTTTAAATAGTAGCCACTATTCTGTTCTAGTAATTGAAAAGAAATGGAGTCAGAATACATAGATCTGGGTAAAAGAATTGTGCAATAACTCAACAAAGAGGAGTAGGATCCTCTCTTTACTTAGTGGAAAACTGATTTAAAAGCTGTCTGGTTCACATCAAAATGTCGTCCACAAAACTGATTCATTCCATTTTCTAAGTTCAACAGAACTAAAGGGTTTGGGATTTTTTTCCTTTCTTTTATTTTTTTTTCCTTTTTACAATGTCCAAGCTACTCACATAGAATGTTTTACAATGGTGATCAAATCTGATGCCCAGAAAAAGCTGTGGGAATTGAAGCCCATGAAATCTTGTTTCAACTGCTTTTATATTTGCTGTCGGAGATGGATATCATTCTCAAAAGGAGAAGGGCGTTACTTTGGCTCTTAGTGTATTGCTGATCCCTCCCTTGTGTGCTTGCCTCAGAAGAAGCAGAAATAATTGTACAGCTTAGCTCTCAACAAGTGATCAGTAAAACCATTTATTGGTCATCCCTCTACAGTCAGTAACAGCACAGTTTGGGGGCCTGTTAAAATAGGACTTTCCCAAACTGGAAGAAAACAGGGCAGTTATCTGCCCCAAGACCCTTATTATTGTGCTTTCTAATAATTAAATAGGTCGTTGGAGCTTTCAATCACTATCCTTTAGCACTTTGCTTGGACTCCAGATGGTAGAAGTAAAGGTAATAATTCTACAGCTTCAAGGAAGGAACGAGGCATTTGGCTGGTAACAGATCTATCTGCTATGGACAGCTCAGGTGTTCACCAGAAGCTTGCAGCCAGCACTTGAAACTTAGAAAGAGACCAAATACCTAAAAGCAGGAGATGCAAGAGCTCTTTGCATTATTCAGGGCTTGTCATGCATGCTGAGTACTTTTTTCTCTAAAAGTAGGCCACTGAAATCATGACGTCTATTACTGGAGCATAGTATTACTTCTTGTGAAGAAGAGTCTGACTCATATAGTTGAATTTTTGATTGCTTACAATAAAAAGAAATTATCCAAGTCCTCTGATTGTTCTATTTCAAAGCCCTATATTCCATAAAGATGATTAGCAATGTTTTTTAGATTCAATTAAATATTTTAGTGTGTTAATTTTTTCTCACAAGAATGTTCCTCTTCCACACTGGCTGCAGGTAACTTTTGTAGTTTTTTTTATTTGAGTTAGCATTGGATACATTTTCTAATTCTCACTAAAAAGCTGTACAACTGCTTTAAAAGTAATTTTCCAAAATTATACTACAGAAATATAGTGCAAATAGCTGTGATTGCACAACCTGAGTCTATTGCACGTACTCTGCTGATAGAAACTGCAAAGGAAGGTTGTGTTGTAGACATGCAATAGTTAAGCCACCTAGGAGGATATGGGCTTTTCTAGCAAATTCACTGAGAACTGTGTCTTGGAACTTGGGAATGTTTACATTTAAAGAAAGCACTGTGGTCACTGTCAACAAAACTTAGAGCAATAGTCACTGTGTGAACCAGCACAAAGGAAGCAGCCAGATAACCCTGAAACACACTGCCTAGCCCAGATGGGTGGTCTTGTAGATTGTCACTTGGTTTGCCCTTTCTGTTTACATCACTTGGCTATTTTTTCCATTAGAGAAGACCTTCAGATGCGGGGCTGATTGCTGTGTTTTCTTAGTTTGGTGCACATTCATCATGTTCTAAATATTGATTCTGCATCTAGGGTCCTGTGTCACTGAAGTGCTGGTTGCTCACAAAATCAATAAAGGATATTTTTGTCACTAGGCTGAGAGGATTTGGATGTCTTTGACAAGCCTTTAATTTTCACTGCTATGGCCACCACAATGTGAGACAAATTTTCATGTGAAGGACTTAGTGTTTAAGATACTGGCACACTCACAGTGAATGTCTTGTACACAGAGTTGAGGGAGAAACACATTTTTTGACCCTCAATCTGAAATCTCTTTCATCTGTTTCATGCTGCTGCAGATTTCATGGAGGCTTTGGGGAACAAAGGGACTACAGCTCACATCCTACAATAGACTGCAACCTAGGACAACACACACACACACATTCACCCATCTAACATTACATTTAGGAAAGATTGCTTCCAGCTTAGACCCCCAAATTTTTCCATTGGGAGACAGAAGATACTCCATTTGTGTAGCATGAGAATTTGGTGTATTTGCAACCACTGTCTAATGAGATAAAATACAAGCTGAAGGTCCGAATGGGTCTTGGGTATTCTTACAGAATAAACACGGAACCATATGTCTGCAAAAAGCAGCAAAACTGCTGTAAAACTGTACTGGAAGAGAAATCAGGTAGGAAAATACCACAAATCTGTGTGTCAGTGCTATAGTGGAAGTTGCCTCGTAAACTGTATTTCACTCAAAATTAGGATACCAGTGTAGATAAACACAAATATAAAGTTTTACCTCTGACAAAAATTTTCACACCAAGAAGCTGAAAGATTTGATCATGTTAATCTGCAAAATAAATAACAAAGAAACCTATCTTTTAGGTACTTTAAGGTAGCTTTTACTATTTTCAGCCTAAATATCTGGCACAGACCCATTGTGAGTACCAGGGCAAGGAGGGGACCAGTTAGCATTGCTGGACTTGCTGAATGCCAAGATATCACTTAGCAGAGAGCAGGGAGGGAACAGAAATTTCCAAACTGATCTTAACAGTCAAAATTTATCTTTGTGCGTGAAAAGTCAATTCCTTTTACGAAAAAAAAAGAGTTTGCAAACTTTTCAGCCAGTGAGCACCACTTTTTTTCCTCAAATCCAGTGGCAAAATTTCTCATTAAATGAAATATCCTTTCATGTTGAAAGGATTGAAAATACCACATTTGATAAAAATCGGTCTTTCTTTGTCTGTGTAAATAAAAATATATATAAAGAAACTTTAGATTTAAAAAAAAAAAATCAGTTTTCTGAAAAGAAAAAGACATGAGGAAATGTGATATCAAATAAGGGCCTACAACCAAAGTTTAGGAAAAGCAGAAAGAAAGGATATAGACAAGTTTTTTTGTTAGAGTTCAAATGCTGAACTGGAGCCTTAGTTTGGGTGTTTTGTCTGAATCAGTTCACTTGTCACGGACTCATTTCCGTATAGTGAACAAATGGATACATTTGCTTTTGAGTCCTGGTATGGTCAATATGTGATCATTCTTGTTGATAAATGGACTCTTAAAACTGAAGTGAAGAAGTTATAAGTAAGAGCTGAGTGTTTAAGAATTCAAATAAATAATTTGTCAGGAAACTGTAACCATCTGTCAGTTCCCTGCAATGTTAGGCTTTCCCTTCTTTTTTCCCAGGCCACTAGAGAAGATGGCCAAGCCGCCTAAAACAAATAAAGAACATACCTTTTAGGCTTTTGATCAAAACTAGTGAGAAGATGATTAGTCTCATAAAGGAAAAAAAATAAGATCATGAAAGGATTACTTAGATTGTCAAAATGAATCACACATTTACACTATAAAATAGAGGCCAAAAGCACATTCCTGAGTTATTCTATGTCACCAGCCATTTTAGCTGGCATGAAACTTATTCTCTATTTCTATTTCACAATCTGTTTGAAAGAACTAAAGCCAACATGGAAATGATAGGTGTTTGATATGAAACAGCTATTTGAAAATACTGGTATCTTGTTAAAAATATCCTGACTTTCCAAGGTGTAAAGTTTCATGAGAAGCCCCTCAATCTCTGGCTCCTTTAGAATTTAGATGCCATGTGCTGCTGGGAAACCACATGTTCCCCTGGCAGGCTGAGGCTGATTCTCCACCTCCATAGAATCATAAAACCATTAAGCTTGAGAAGCACCTCTAAGAATATTGAGCACAACCACTAACCCAGCACTGCTGGGTCCACCACTGAATCATATCTCCAAGTATGGAGAAATCCATCAATCATATCTCCATCTATATATTTTTTAAACACTTTCAGTGAGGGTGATTCCATCACTCCCTCACCAGACTGTTACAATGACTGTTACAATGACCACCTTTTCTGTGAAGAAATTTTTCTAATATCTACTCTAAACCTCCCGTAGTGCTACCAAATTTCCTCTTGTCCTATCAGGTTTTACCTGGGAAAAAAGACCTATCCTTTTTTTTTTTTTTTTACTCACAGAAATGTTAAAAAAATCCATGATGTAAAGAGCCAGTGTTTGCAAACCAGCTCAGCTTTATTGGTGTTAACTCAAAGACCTGAAGCAGAATTATTACCAAAAAACAGGGCACAGTATTCTGCATAGGCCTGCCTCTCTCACAAGTGGACTTTGCTACCCAGAGTAGGTTCAGTCTCATCTACTACAGACACCCACATTTCCTCCTCAGGCACTCCTCATGGTCAAGGTCATGTGAGAGGAGAGAAATATGCTCTTTTAGAGACTAATTCATCTGCTTCATTGTAAACATCTATTTTCAGAAGGAAACAGGGAATTCTATGCTTGGAGAATGCACTGGGTTTTCTTAAGCCTTACACTGATTGCACTGTGGGATGATAGAACGAACAGGGAATCAGTCTTCTTGCCTTTAGGCCATTCACGAATCTCAGGAAAAGGCTGCTAATTACAGTGAGTCACTGTGACAATTAGAAGTTCCTCGAATTAAAATGGTGGTTGATTTATTATTTTTCTACTTTCATGGTTTCTTTCATTTTTTTCCAGTCAGATTCACAAAATTTCCTGTATCCTGGATATTTCCCCAGCAATATATGACGGCTGGCCAATTAAAAGAAATCAGGGTTGCCAGAGACAAGACAGTAATTACAGATTTTGTGTGGTCTCCTCTGCTTGGCACCTACTCAGACTCCCTAAAGACATGAAGCTGCTATTTGTAATAGTGTAGACGTCCAGTACTCTGCAATCTTTACCATCCTCAGCGTAGGCATGAAATGTTCTTAGATTTTTCAGCATTTTAAAATCTTTTAGAAGTATTATAATGACTTTTACAGTAATTTTTCAAGTAATAGATAAATGTGTTGCCTGATTTTTGAGTCTTCGATGTTTGTTTCTGATCAAGAAGGAGGGAATATTATCTCTTCCTCCTTTATTTCCTTCTCAGTGAAAAGTGAGTTAATTGCATACCTCTGTTTTAGGAGCAGCCAAATTGACTGACCAACAATTATAATGAGGACTGAAGTAAAATCACAAGAACTGGAAAGACTGTTTTCCACAATACAACAAATTTGTATTAAGAAATCAAAAAAATACTTATTTTATGAAATCTTTGCTGTGAACAACTTTATGCTAATGTAAATTATGTACAGAACTTCCTTGTGATCCATCTGTTAGAATACTTTCAGCATAGTCTCAAAGTTCATTAGGAAGCCATAAACAGAAAGAATAGTGCAGAGCCAGCTATTTAGCTTAGACCATTTTTAGTAAAATATTTATTCTAATTGTCTCCCCTGGCTTGTTGAAATGAGATAGGTGTTTGAAGATACAGGTATAATGTATTGTGGAGCCTCTGCCAGTTAGACCATTAAGATCTTCAAAAGCATACTCACGGCTCAAGGATGAGTCTAACTAAAATGGAGAAAGTTTTTAAGTTGGCGTCATGACTGCCCATGATTTTACTTAGAAGTATTTCAGTGCTTTATCCTCTCTGAGCTTCAGGGCATCACATCAGAGAAAATCACCCCATACCTATTTAATTTGCATTCTAACTCTGAGATCATTGTATATGGACACCTTTTGATCCTATAAATAATGACTTCACTTTCAAATGTGCCATTTCCAAACATTGACACAACCATTATTTTTCATGATCTGCTCTTGTGATGAAATATTGTCCAGAGCTGGCCTAAATCCCATGGATAGGAAAATATTATAAATTTCTAGACTGGCTAAAAAAATAAATATAGGAAAAGAGAGAAATAGTTTGTGGAAATCTACGTGGAATGAGTCCAAGTTCTTATACCAGGCAATATTTAAACAGCTTAAAAATGGCAAAATATGAGATACAAAAGATTTTATTACACAATATCCATCAGATATTTGCCTTATGTAGCAGGTTGTGTAACTCCACTGAAAGCATCTTGATTGTCCTATGGAGAGCATATTCCAGAAACATTTATGTGTTTTAAGGAAAAAAAAAATTATTTAGGTAGCAAACAGATATATTGACTGAGATTGACTCTTCCTCAAGGTTCATATGTAATATAGGGAAAATTCAGAAAATTACTGTTACCATTACTGTTCTTAGGTTTTTTTTTCCTCTTAACATCCTTGTCTTGCCCATGGCTGTGGCTGCATAAACACCTCAGTATTGCACTTAGAAACCAGGTGTAGGAGCACTGGTGCCCCTGAGATCTAACCAAACTCTCCTGTCCTCACAGGGTAGAGAATCAATAGAGTGTGGACATGCTTAATGGCTGCAGTGGTGCAGTCTCCAGGTATAATTTTTCAACATTTAAGTAAAATGTCCTGTCCTTTAATTTTCCTGTCTATATTTTGTTTTGACTTTTCTAGTAGGACAGATTAGATGTTCTGAGTGCTTTGCAAAGGGCCTTCTGGTACCTTTCTTACTTAAATATTGTCGCTAAAATTCTACACATTACTAAAAAGTCGTTGTAAAATCAGTTCAGGGACAGCTTAAATAGAGTATATTTTCTTCATATTATGACTATTGAAGAGCAGTACAAAAGATGTCTGCTGAACTACTCAAAAATCCTCTGCAAACCATGGCTACATAGATGGCTATATGGTAGCAAATTCTGAGTTGTGCATCTTTTATTGTTTTGTTATCACTGTTTAAAAAGTGTAGGTTTGTTAGAACACAAAGATTCCAGTGCATTGACATGGAGAAACATAATAATTTCTGTTTCCTTTTAGTATGGTAGTGATATCTGCCTGACAATCAGAGATGAGCAAAAATTGCAAAACGTTGAACTGGTTTGTTTTCTGTCATGTAGTATCTGAAGTGTTCCATTGCCAGAATTTCTCCACTGTCAATCTCCCCTGGAGATTTTCTCTCCCCTGGAGATATCATTAACATTCTCTGCACTGTTCAGCATCTCCACAAACCTCGTGCAGCAATGTGGAATTGCCACATCCCTGGCAGTTCACCATTAGCTCAGCTCTGCCTCAGACTGAAACTGCAGCTCCACCTTTCTCAGAGGCAGATAAAGTGATATTTAAAAGAGGGGAAGGAAGGAAGGAAGGAAGGAAGGAAGGAAGGAAGGAAGGAAGGAAGGAAGGAAGGAAGGAAGTGTTGGGTCCTTCCTGTCAGTGCTCCTGAATGTGTGAAAAAGGCAGTTTTTATCTGCCAGGACACTCTCTCCTCTACCAGAACACACACCTTCCACTGCTGGTTCAGAAATTATCCTCTCATGGCCTTGACTAATGCGTTTCTCCATTTTCTGGAATGAAGTTTCACAAACCAAGAAAGCCAATGCTTGTTTGAAGCACAACAGGCTGTGCTTAACAACCTGCTATCCTGAACATACCACTAGGATTTTCTTTCTGACCATGCTGATCACAGGGGCATATTTAGGACATCTTTCATGAGGTTTTCATATATACATACAAACCAATAGTTGGTCTGTTGATTATTGTCATTTTCATAGAAAATTAATTTGATATAAGATAACTCTGAATGTTTGTACTTTTCCAAAGTTGAGACTATAATCCCTGGAGGAAAAAAGGCCAGAAGAGACTGAGAAAATGTCCAAAGGAACATGGGAAAACTCCCTGAAGATGGAAGAGACAGGTTATATCAAGAGATGCTGCTTCACCTCAGAGCCATCTGCCTAACTGCAGGACATCCCTTTGGGGTTTATGTCCTTCAGCTCTCTGGAAAAATATGAGAAATCTGAGGGACGAACACTATTTAGCAAGGTGTGGACTAGGAAGTGGACCTGGCCAGCCAGGAGCCAGTGGATGTGAGTCAGTGCTAAGCAGATCTGGTGCAGGCACGAGCAGTCTGGAAGAGAAGATGTGTGTGCAGATCACCCCTGGGAGAGCACGGCTGCAGGCCTCATAATTTTTGGAACAAAACAGTGAAATTCCCCTATTTAATTTATGACTTGTCTATTCTACAGGCCACACTGGAGAGGAGGATTAGCCCAAGGTAGCTGTAAAGGAACCAATTCATGCATGAGACAGCACAGCCACAGCAGGATGCAACTCAGAGATATGAGCTTTGCTTCTCAGGAGTGCATAACAGCCTCCAGCTTGTTTAAAACCCAGTTTGTGTCTCTCTAAATTATTCTTCAGAATGATCATATTTTCTTTATTTTCTTGAGTTTTTATTCAAGAAGGCTCAAAAAAAAAAAAATCTAAAAAAACCAAACCGCCAAAAAAGCCAAACAAATTAATCAAACCATGTTCTCTAGACTGGAAAAATGGGAAATAAAAAAGAGAGATTTATGGGTTTTAATTTTTAAATCTTGGGTGGTGCTCAAAACCTGCACTGATGGGACCATACTAGTAGCTAGGTAGAGACAGTAAATATCAGGAGAATCAATGATAAATCTCATTCATGTTTTTATTGGGTGAAATCCTGAGTTTATATAGCTGAATTACATGCCAAAAAATTTCAAAGTTGTGTGTCCAGAAATAAGTACCTATATCCATGTGGGAATCAGTGAGAACTGTGAATTCTCAGTACCTCTGAAAATTGCTTTCACATAGATACAATTTATAGGGCTACTTTCAGATATCAAGCTTTGAAAAAATTGGCCAGGATTCCTACCTATTTATTGTTTCCTGGGCCAAAAAGAGTGATGAAAGTAGCTGGGTTTTTCTATTATCATTTCCATGTGCATTATATTTATAAGAATATTTATGCAAGGAATGTTACAGAAATTCCATGCTTTGTTTCCTTTGTGAAAGATACCTTCCTCATAAGAAACATATTATGCTTGGTCAAATATTTCTCTCTATGGGAGGATTAGATCCACAATACTGCAGGGTTCTCATTTATCAGAAGCACTTACTTTATCACCTGGCTTTTATTAAAAAAAAAAAAGAGAGAGAGATCTATTCTGTTTGGACAGCCACTGTACACTGGATTTAGGAGATTAAGGTTTATTCTAGAAAAGTGTTATTGTGAGATATGATATGAATAGCATGACATCATTTCTGGCAATACAGTATCAGTGAGTGAAAGGGAAAAAACCTAACATGCAGACAGCTTTCTGATAAGAAGCAAGAGTTCTACACTCTCTTCTAAATTCACTGTGTTTTAAGATTGTGTATGTTATATACCAGTCTAGAAATGAGAATAGACAAAACAGCAATAAATTCTTCTGGGGGCATTATTTGAAAATATATTGAAGTTTCTAACTGTGGGAGAAAGTGGAGTTTAGGGCAGATTAATGAGGAGCCAGTGGGTTTGGTTATATTTTCTTACTTACCAGAAAGCTACGGAGTTTTACTTTAAACCTTTATAGACATATGGTACTTTAGATTTCAAAGCAACATCCATTATATGTCTTTTTTAAAAAATGTGCTTGACCTTTTAATAACTTGCATGATATAACGGGAAGACATATTTACTCAAAAATTAGTTTATTTTAAAAACTGAATTCTTCCCTCAAAGCAGACAAACTTTTATTACATCATTTTGATTATTGCACTAAATAGGTCAATTTGTATGTTATAAATAAATATGAATGATCTATAACAAAGTGTATTTAGTTGTACAAGATTTTGTTCTAGGTAACAGAATTTCAGTTTACTTGCTTTTGTCTTTGCTATATAATTTTTAGCACAAATTTTCCCTGCTTTTAAAACCATCTAGAATAACTTCAGAAACATGTGTCAGAATATTATCTGGTTTATTAATACCAAATTCCCTGCCAGATCTGTTTTTTTATATTCACTGGATTCAAGGTGAATAGAAAAGTGTCATAAACAGTAATGTTACTGCATGGTCTTGAAAACAGGAACAGTGAGTGCATATAAGGGAAAATAAATATATATATATATAGTTTTCCTGAGCTTTTGGACTGGACATATACCAATATTTAAAGAGCTGAGAGGTATTATTGGTTCTAATGCTGGTGGCTCAGAGATGTAGTGGACACACAAAAAGATATTCTACTTCAGAAAGTCTTTAGCAGGAAGTTTAGATATGAGACTTAATGTCTTCAAATTCAAAGACAAGCTGTTTTTTGCCAATTCCATAATTTCAATGTCTTAACTACTAGGTCACATTGCTGTGTAACAACACTGAGTTTTTGTTGAGTTTGTGTAATGTCCATAGATTTAGGTGCTAAATTTAACTTTATGTGTCTTTAGTGTACCCTCTAAATAAACTTTCCTTTGCAATAATACATTCTTTGCCATCTTTGAGCTTAACAGCAGCCATGTACATGCCTCTAAAGTGTAAGTATTCTTTAAAATAAAGATGTAGATATAACACCTTTTTTGCCGTTTAGTTGTAACTAATTAATGATACAATTTCTGTATCAAGTTATTCTCAAAATTAAATGTGTCCTATGGTCTATTTATCATTTTATTCACCCTATATTTTAACAATCTTTGACAACTTCCTTACATTCCTAGGATTAGTTTATATATTGCTTTGTCTTATGTTAATATTTGCAATCCTTTCTGTTATGTCAATTAACTGCCAGTACATCCATCTAGACACTGTGTACTAAAGTATAATAAAGAAAAGAAAAATACTTCAAGATGCTAACAAATTATAACCATGCCCAGATATAAACCAGATGTATGAGTGATAAACACAGAGATACAAAATTGTCACCACCCTTCAAAATCACAATTTTAAATGTCTCCACCTTTGACCTGTGGCAGTAAGCTTTACTAGGGCATGAAACAGAATTCTATCCTTGCATTTTCTTTTACTGAATTTTTGAAAACTTTTTGTTGTTTTCTTCCTTTTTTTCTTCTTTAGTAGGCTGCATCTCTCAGACATCCCTGGAAAAACCTAACAAGCATGGGGAAAGAGAAGTGTCTAATGGAGCTGTGGCTGTCTGCTAGCAATGCTCAGTGCAAACATGTGCTTTGGGTTAGGAAATGGAGAAGTGCTCTCACTACCACACAGCCTTCTTCCTTCACTCACTACTTCACAGCTGTGTTTAGTGCTGGAGAATATATGTGCTGATATAAACCAAGAGCACACGTAGGCCAAATGCATTTTATCCATGATGTGTATGGATAAAATGTGTTGTGTCTGAACAGATCTCCAACTGACCAATTTCTGAAGAAAATTTTGTCACCTTTGATTTGGAAATCGTGGAAGCATGTTGACTTTTCTTTAACAACCTGAGGAAAATATATATTTTTATTGAAGAGATTTTTTGCCTTTTTAATCACTCTGAAGCAGTTTTTGTGAAAAGTGAAGTCAGGCAGTATCATCCATATTTCAGGGATTTTTTAATAACAGAAAAATGAAAGCAGATTCTTTACATCAAGACTGGCTCATGTTTTGATTTCCTTTCACCTCTAAGATTCATTTTAGTATACTGGCATTCAACCTGTACCTCGTGTGCCTTTGGTGTACCAAGAGCAACCAAGGGTTTAGAAAAGATGTTTAAGGAGACCAAAACCAATTCTCAAAGGGCTTTATTTCAGCTGTAGATACTGGAGGTTTGAGTCAAAAGAGATGTCAAAGTTTTAGTTCAATGCTAGCCTGGAGTGTTCAGGTTTCTGTTGAGCAGGATGGAGACTCAGACTGCCCTTCTGACCCTCTGGGCTGTGAGACTTGGCTGTGCTTCACATGACCTTGGACCAAATTTCAAGCATCACAGTTCATACATCTATAAGGAAATCATGAAATTGACTCATCCAATATAGGTTTTCTCAAAAGTGAGAAAACAATAAAAGCTTTTATTTTCCTATCAGAGTTTAGCAATAAGATAGTCTGGTTGTACTTTTGAATTCATCTGTGGAGGATCAGCACCAATATAAAACCCATTAAGAAAAAAACCAACAAAAATATAATCAAAACAATAAACCCTAGGATGAACCGAACACAATATGATTAAAGATGTATCATTCATGCAGTCAGTGCTATAAATAAATAGAGTACAATATAATTCTATGAAGATAAAAGAGCAGAGCACAATTTTCCTTGAAAAAATTAGTCTTGGTTCAACTCTTTGTTGTTCAAAGAAGTCAAACTAAATCCCAAACTGTGCTTTGAATTTTGGAGAAAATGAGTGAATTTAAGTCCCAGCCTAACAGTGAGTATGTTTTATATGCAATGCAAGAAACAAACCATTGATAATTTCCAGGGAAAATTACTAAGTGCTAGCCAAATATGTTATTAGCCAATCACATTTAAAGGAAGTAACTAATTTTGGACTGGAGGTACCAAAAGGCCTGGAGGGAATCCCCTTTCTTATTCCTGATATCATAAAGGATCATTTATATTTAGAACTTAAATCCATGAGAGGCAAAGGCAGCATTTCAGATACATGACTCACCTTAGCATTTCTTATTTAAATATCCTTTGCTCTGCAGGCATTGTACCCTGTTTTATTTACCAGCACAGACATCACCATAGTGCCTGGTGCCTCTAAGTCTGGATGGAGCCTCAAATTTAAGCTGGAGCTCCTGAACTGGATCTAGATGCTGTCAGCATCAAGAGGTTGCCAACACAGGCGTTGCATATCAAAGACAGAATTAGCTGTCATTTAAAAAATCAACAAAAATGCTACAATTTTTAATCCTTTACAGGATGGCTGTATCATTTCACCCAGTGCAGGCTGCACATATCTTTTGTTCCATGGATATTATGTAAACTGCCAAAGTCCCCATAACACCAGGGATAGTTAAACGTGTAAACAGAAATAATTCTATATTTAAACATTATAGTTCTCCTGGTTGTTAAACTATCATTAGAACAGGATGGAAGCTGGTTTACAAGTTTCACTGTTGTATTTCTACACTGTGGGTGGTAGAAGCCAAGCCATGTTAAGACAATAAAATTTCTTTGTCAAATATACTGTAGATGACTGTTTATATATAGCAAGATTTGCCTCTCACCTCCTGAACCTTCAGGATAGAGCATGGGTGAAATGGATATGTTGTTTTTAGTTGTTGTAGAAGCCTGGAAAGTTAGGACTTGAATCTGCTGACATGGCTGTGGTTATTTGCCAGTTCTTTCCCTCTGTTGGAGAATTAGCTCTACTTTCTGCCTGACTCCAGAAGATGTGCTGGAAGATGTCTCCTTCAATGCTGAAAAATGAAAACAAAATGTTTGAGCGTACATAGACATACAAGTTCTCCAATCTCTAAAAATAGTACCAGTTATTGAGGAAGCCATCTTTTGTTTTGTAAAAGAAGTTAGAAACCTACTGAAAATGCTAAGTGAGATGACAGCATTTAGAACATTACTGTGGTCCCCAAACAGAAGTGATATTTACCACATAATTCATGCTTCAATGGAAAGCAATATGGATTAATATATACTGACAAAATTTAATCCTATTAGTAGGGTATTAGGTCTAAGATCCAACAAAATTTCAGCTGTCATAAATCAATGCTTAGTAGGCTGAAACCCTTAGAAGAAGTGGGGTCCCAAATCTGCAGAAGGAATCAATCATTTTATCATCATTTAAAACAGTTGTTTTAAAATGGGAATCAGACCAATACCCTTGTGGATTTGGGCCAAACAACCTTCTCAGTGAGTTGAAGCAGCAGAATCTCAAATTCACAGGATGTTCCTTCATTTCTTTGCTGTGTCATCCTTGCAGAGTTGTCTTTAAAGACCATTCATGAAAAGAGAAACACCAAATGTGCCCATAGCATCAAAGCTATGTGCCTTGATTCTTGATTCCTTCTCCCTTGGTCATCCAGCCTAACAGGATATGGGAAATAGGAGTAGGGAAATTTCTCCCAAGGAAAGAGAATTGCAATTAAGTTTTGAAAGTGCAGGCCAGGATGTTTATTTTAAAACATATCAACCCACCACTTTAGTCCATAATAGATTGGTGTTTAGTGTCCTTATCCAGCACTGAGACAAGGGACTGATGCCCTCCTGACCAAATCCATGTAAAATGTGCTGACTTTAAGGGTTGTTCTGAACAGGGACATTCTGCAGGGTTCCATTCTGGGTGGAGTACTCTGCAGTAAGGACTGTGGGATTTGTGATGTCAGAAGAACAGTTAAGAGGTCACTGACACAGGAAAAAGCAGTCCTGGACACTTGCTTCTACTCAAACATTTATCTCTACTCTTTTTCTCCTCCCAGATCCCCTCAATCCTTGATAATTGTGTAATGTGAAATAGCAGCAAGAGTTAGATATAAAGCATTTGGGGACATTATGGTATTTATGGGTGTAGCTGCTTGATTCAATGGACAAATGTGGAAGTTCTCTTTTCTGAGTTTTTCTAAATGAAAAACAAGAAATAAAGTTTTTTTTTAATCAATGTTTTGGGAAAACACAGAAGTCAATATTTGTCTTACAGGCATAATTCTGCTTGCCTGACATGAACAGTATTGTTCAGACAGGATGCTATTTAAAATAGCATTTGAAGAACAGTGCATTTCATTCCAATATGTCTTTATTTTTTATAGATTTAAATATAAAACTGAAATAATTCTAATTTAGACCCTAGCCTAGTAAATTCAATCCTTGGAAGGGTTCTATTCAATCCTGCTTATGAGAGGCAAATATCTATTCCACTGCTTTATCTAAGATAACATAAATACCACCATTAAATAAAATGAAAAAGGAAGAGCTAGGTTTTAGAGAAAGCACATAATCTCTTTTCCTAATACCTGTATTGGAAGACACACATAGTCACTGAATCAAAACACAGTGTTCTTCAAACAGATATATCTGGTTTCAATGAAATCTTTTGAAAATGTTGGAATTTTCCTGAAAATTCAACTTATTTCTCACATGAAATATGAAATCAGATCAGTGCTTACTGAAGTGAAACATAAATTAGGGTATTTGTGAGCTGATGTATGCAATTAAATGAACCTTTTCTCCTTTTTCTGTTTTGTCATGATGTATTCTCAGTTGCATCAAATTTATGACCTGATCATATGTCAACAGTTCAGTATTGTGATTTCTATTTATTGCATTCATTATCTCAAAAAGTTCAACACATGTAAGATCAGATTGCTCTCATTTTAACACTGTATTGTTAAAACTTTTAAACAGAGTTGAAAGAAAATGACATCATATTCTTTGAAAGAACTTCTTTGTCATTTTCATCTTAGCTTTCTGAATAATTTATTCATTACATCTAGTCAGTCTCATTGGATGTACAATAGCAAGTTTTAGTTGTTGAAAACCTCACCTGGCTTTCAGCTATTAGTACGTAGATGTCTGTTTAAACAGGTGGAAATCCTCAACATTTGCACTCATTTGAAACTGATTTTTGTGTCATGAATTTTTATTTGATTGGTTAAGGTTTTTTTCAGCTTCTTTTTTTTTATTTTTTTTTTAGGGGTCTGTTGGGAAGGGTCTTCTGAATGCTTTTATAAGAGAAAAGGAGAATGAAAAGGTGGTTATTGAGTGACCTACTGACCTATCTGATGGATCTCAACATAACTTGCTGACTGTGCTGTGTACAAAGGGGTAAACTAACTGGAACAACATATTTATTTGTACTGTTCCAATAATTTGTAGTAAATCTAACACATTCCAAAGTTAATATCAACTGGGTTGCAGGCCTGCAATCTCTTTGAAGAGAAGGTGGGGTTGCCCTGCACCAGAGTCAGCTGATCCCAGGCAGCTGCAATGGTGTCAGCAGGGCACAGCTGAGCCCCTTGGCCAAACAGGGAAAACATAATTGAGAAACATTCTTTTAGAAAAAAAGGAAAATAAAGTTAAAAAAAAAAATCCACAAAGGGAGGAGAAGCAAAAAGAGTGAGAAACAGCAGAGGGAACACCATGGTCAGAGGAGGTGGCGCTCCATGGCATCAGTGGAAGTGTCCATCGTGGTCCACAAAGGACCCCACACAGCAGCAGCTGGACATTTCCTGGAGGACTGGAGCCCATGGATAAGCAGTAGAACAGGCAGAAAGAAAACTTTATCTACTGACCATAACCCCTGTTTCTCTTCACCCTGTGCTGTTCAGACAAGACAAGAATGGAGTGAAATTGAGACAAGGAAAAGGGGAAGGAAAGATAATGCTTCAATGCTTGTCTTTTCATCACCTATCTATTTTAATTTGTCAATAAAGTTAATTTTCCTCAAACAGATGTCTTTTGCCTTGATAATAACTGGTAAGTGGCCTCCTTTTTTTATCTCAGTTCATGAATTTGCTCTTCCATGTTCTTGCCATTTTTTCCCTGCTTCTACTGAGGGAGAAAATGAGTGAGCAACTGCTTGTGAGTTTGTTAGCCAGAATTAACCCAGCACATGCAGGAAAAGATAGCTCACTTTTATGCATAGTCAGCATCTGAGAGATGAAAATGCAAGTCTGATGTAATTGAAAGATGCTGTGGACTTGGAAACACTGTGGCAAGATTAATATCAATAACAGTGGAACGTCCCAGATTTTAAAAAAACTTTGTTCCTACGACAATGCACTTGCTTAATATTTCAGTGCTTATCACCAGAACAGTAATTTGTCAAAATTGGGAGCACATTAATAAAATAGAGCTCCAGAAAGTTCAGCCTAATTCCCAGTTGTGCCAGGAAGCTGCTTTAGCAACTTGGAAAAATCTCTTGATTCTACTTTCAAACAGAGTTTTCTGACAGTAGTCAGACTGCTTTAGACCAATGCTTAAAAATTCTTAAGAAAAACAAGTCAAGCTTTCATACATGGAAGTATAGCAATGTTGTAAGCTAAATACAGGTTGTTATGCCTCTGATTCCCCTCCAAGACTGTCTGTTTAGTCTATTTGGCTTATATATCCTTGAGGAGGAGTTGCCTGTGTAGTGTTTAGAACAATGATATTTAATCCAACTGCATTACCATGTACAGTTTTAAAAATAGGAATGGTTTCAGAGAGGCCATTTACAAACCCATTTGCAGAACACTACTCAAGAGCATAAAGGTTTATGGGACTTCAGCCTCCCAATGCCTGAAATGGCAACATAAATGAGCAAAATTTGGGATGGCTAGACTGAGGTTATCTGGAAGCTGGTTCTGTGTTAAGGCAAGGATAAGCATAGTTTTATAACGAACAAAAATAAAGTCTATATCAAAATGTTAGTGACATGAATGCTTTTTTAACTCACAGGTTTGTGATTCTGCAGAACCATATGGAGGTTTATGAATGTGTTTGCTTTTCAAACACACAACAAAAGCCTGTGGAGAACTACTTTCATTAAGGTGTTTAAGGTAAATTCCATTAGTATCCAACATAGATCAAGTCATCCACATGACTTCAATTAACTCACCTCTGCAGGCTCAGACACCTTTGAAAATGAAGTTTGCATAGGATTTATCACCACTTTTTAGCTTCCTTTTAACTTACTGTCACTGATTAGTTCTAGAAGCTTAATTCACTGGTAATTTCCATTTGCTTATATTTAACTCAGCTGTTGCATTTTAAAAGTTTTGCCACTGAAGCAAAGTTGATTCTGCAGCATAACACAGAAAATTATTCTGTCTTTAATTTCTAGCACTTGGTTACACAGAGATGTGTAACAGAGATCATCCACTTTAGGAAAGTGTCCCTTATAATTTTGGAGAGATAAGATTCCATTTAAGTCAAGAATTATGATCCTGTGCATTTTTTCATTTTCCTGAATAAAAGGCCTGATAAGCCTCTATCAGGAGAGGTGTGGCTGATTTGGTTGTGAGCTGGGCAGAAGGCACTGCAGACCACGAGGGATTGGCCCCAGAAGTGTGGCACTGCTGGTAACAGGCCTTTGCATGGAGGGATTGTTCCCCGAGTGTCAGAGGTGAAAACAAATCTTGTGCTGAGAAATATAAACCAGATTTCCTTTTGCTGGCCTGAGGATAGGAAGGGGAGACAAGAAGAGAGAAGGGGAATACTGTAAATTGAGTCTGAACTGAACTTTCCACAATAAGACTACTATATGAGCTAATATACACTCCCTGAGGGTGAAATTCACTCTTCTGTACTGGGATAACACATAACTGGGATTGAATTTAAAATCTCTTTTGAAGAGTTTAGGGCAGCTAAACAGTTCTGTTCATGCAATCCACCAACTAGTAGCCCTTGCTTTTCTCTCTGGGGCTGATTTATAATGTTGAATCCCCACGTGCTTGACAGCAAACACTCAAAGCAAACTCAGCACATTGAGAACAAGAAAAAAAACCAAAACAAAAGCTCTATATCTTGAGCCAAATACTGAATCTTTATTTGCTGAGATGTTACAAATCTAACTTCTTTGTGAATAGTGAAGTGGGGTTGAAGAGTTTGCTTTCTCAGCAAACTCTGTAGGCATTTTCAAAGACGAAAAAAATAATGGAAAAGGCACAACTGAAAACATAGTAATACAAAAGAACAAGAGGGAGAAGGGAAGGAAATTTCTATCATTCATTAGTGCAATGCATTTAATTCTGTCTCTTGTAACAGAACTCCCACTAGACTCAGTTGTGTGGGTCAGTGTGACAGAAAAATTTGGTCAAATATTTATTTTTGTGCCTATTTTTCATTATAGTGAGCCATTAGAGATATATTTTTCTTTTACAGAAAAAAACAAGTTAAAGTTTGCTTTAATAATGAAATTTATGTGTGCTTTTCGAACACAGCTATGTTAAAATAGGAAGGTTTCTGTGCCAACTCTGAGTAAAAAGGACAGTTTTATTTATTTTTGTTGGATCTGATTCTAAAAGCATAAATAATAATTCCTAATAGCATTACAGATTTCAATGAGGAAGTATTAATCAGCCTGAATAAGAAGATCCAAAATCTACATCTTTAACTCATCTGATGTAGGATGCTCTATGAGCTGAATTATAGCATAAATCCTTAAATTAGGTCTAAAAATATTGGTTTCCTTTCACTGCTTTCCTGGCAGTTGTAATTCATTATCTATTCTTCCTGTGAAGGGCTAATGGATGTTTTAAATTCCTTTAATACCAAACCTGCAATTTGAGAAATAAATGCTAGTGGGTGGAATGATTCTTAATGCTTCCTTCCTCCTCCCAAGGTGTTAACATGCCTCTACCTAGATGGTCACATAATGTCTTTATTTCTGGCTTTTCTTGTTTTATCTCTTCCTCCTGAGTGTTGCAGCCTCTCATCCTCTTGTCATTTTCTTTGAATTTATTACATAATTGAAGAGTTGTTCTCCTGCTTTGTAGCTGCTGTTTGCCCTTCCCTTCATTTTTTCAGACAGCTCAATTCCAGAACGCAGGTGTGTGGCTTTTTATTTTCCTTATCTCCTTTTTCACAGTAAGATTAATGAGAGAATAACTTAGAGAGGTTTTCCAGGTAGCAAAGTAGTTGCTAAAAGGGAATAACAAATATTTTAATTCAATTGTGTGTTATTAAATGTCACAATACCATTCAACTGCAATCAAGACATTATTTTTCTACAAGATGTATGTGTGTTTGAGTGATGTGAAACTACCTTTTATCATAGTGAATCACCTTGTTTTAAACTAAGCTGTTTTCATCCACATGACCCTCAAACAAACCAAGGTCTTGCTAAAAAATAATGTCAGGTGATTTGTACTACTTGTACTACTGCTTTATTTCTCATCACATGGAGACCTTTATTTGCTATGTTTATACACACTATATTGTTCTTGCCTATGTTTTATTGATTTCTTATTTATTCTGGATTTAAAAGATACAAACAAGAAAATAGTTGTATGAACAACACCAAATCAAGGTTATTCTCTTCCAAAGAAGATAAAGATGATACAGGAACATATTCTCTTTTATTCTTCCAGGCTTTGTTTTAGGCTTACTTCCCTGCCTTTTCTGCCCTTTTTTCCTTTTTCTTAATACAGTGATTAATCACCAACTGAAGGTATCGAGCTAACTCATTCAGAAAAATAAACCCATAAACCTGCAAACACCTTTATTGTAAACGAAATGTACATTCATCTGTTGGAGGTCTATAAAGCCCAAAGCAATCTGAGTGCCCATTTCCTACAGCACTGATATAACCTCACCTTGCTCAAAAGCAAAACTGTCATTGTCCTTTTCTGCATGTCTGGCTGGGAGAGAAATGAGGCTGCTACTGTCCTGTGCTTTCTGCTTGGAGCTCTTGATGCAGAATGGGTTTACTTTGTGCACTGATATTTAAACAGTTTAGGAAATACATCATTAAGGTTGAATATCTGAGCAGTTAAAAAAATCTTTCCATTTTATTGTAGAGCATTTTAGTAGTTTAGATTATTTTGGGGAAGATTATTTTTTCTGAGATTGTTTAAATTTAGTATTTTCTCAAAGCATCTTGTATATTTCAAGTTATGTTCATTCTTTTCAGTTGTCCGGGGAGCACTTAAATGACAGCATTAAACTTTTTGCTGCTGACTGACATCCAGCAAATGATTCTGAGTATACCCAAAATAATGCCAAAAAATTCTACAGCACTACTGGGTGTTCTCTTTGAGAAAATTCTAAATTCTTTTTGCACATTTGACAGTGTTTTAGGTGTTTAATATCATGACCACAATTATCTGAGATCTAGAGTATATTTATTTCTTAAAATTTCAGTTTAAAAATCACAAGTGTGCTGTAAAATTTCTAGTACATTTGATTCTGCCTAAATGAATTGAAATTTCTATTTAACAGTTTGCTCATAGATGCCTACTCATTTGTATTTTTTTTTATATTTAGTCATAATTTATCCAGAAGTTTTAAAATACTTATTTCATATACTTAGAGGTCATTCTGAATGATTTTGTGAAATAGAGGGCTTAAGACTACTAAAAGAAATCTAATTTCCATTTATTAATTTTATATTTTCTGGAAATAGGTTGGATATCAAAGTTACCAGAGTATTCTAAGAATATTTTCAAATTCATTGTGATTCTATTTTGTATTAAGAATGTCTAAGGTATTCACTTTCAATGATCGCAACTTTTTTCTATTTCTTTAACTACATCTTTTTATAGAGTAATTTGGAAGTTTTTAGTGGAGACACTAAAAACTGTTTTAGAGATTAAAATATCAATTAGAGATATACATGTGTAATAGCTGGAAACAGTTTCTCAGGTGCTATATGAATCCTGTTTCTGCTTTTCATTCCTTAAGGATTTTCTGACAAGCTTATGTCTGGATATGCAGCCTTTGTCTAATGGCCATTTTACAGCCTGGGCAGTCAAAATCATAATTAACTTAAAATTTAAGGCTGAAAAAAATGTATTTTTTTGTGAGGAGCCCAAGAATCAAAGCAACTGATTATAAAATACAATGGTTTTCAAACACTGAGTTATGCAAAATACTGAGTTGTGAGAATGATACAGGACTCATTCTGAGAGCCCAGAGAGAATTAAGACTGAGAACCTGACCCTCTCTGATGTTGATTATTTGGAGCTGGGGAATCCAGTTGCAAGGATATAGCTGCAATTTAATGCGATTAGCCTGCCATACCAAGTCATTGGATAATTGTAGACCTTGCAAGACACTGCTCTTGTGGTGTTGATATGCTCTGGCCTTTGGGAGCACTGATTGAAGAGGGATGATGGGAGTGAAATAGATTCAGATAAAATTAGAGACAACCGGGGCAAATAGATGTGGATTTTCTCATTTTAGCACAAACGAAACCTGGCTTAGGTGAAATGGAATCTGGCTGTAATATGCAAAAGCTACTTATCTCAACTCCCTCTGGAATATGCAACAAACATATGGAATAAGCTCGAGATTTAACCTCTCTACTCAAGTTCGTATGACAGATTCATTATTTTCTGCATTAGAGAGAGAATATCAAGGTCAAAATCTCCATTCTGATTAGCTGGCAAATGTGCACTCTTCTAGCACAGAGCATGCATTCATGTACAACCACTTTGTTGTATTTGAACATCAATTTGTTTCATTCCTGTTGAGGAAGTACCATAGTATCATTTCACAAGAATTAAAGGCCTCAGTTTAATTTCTGGTAATAAAATTCTGAACCCTTGTTTATAACCCAAACCTCCCACAAAGCATATGTCGATCTCAGTGCTGTAATTCTGGTTTAGTCAGAGATTACAACAGTTTTGATTCACACATTCTATCTCCATGCATCAGGATGGAATAATCCAAAGTTCATCCAGTACACGCTTAATTTGATAGTGTAGATGCAGACCACTGGTGTGCATATTCATATTCACATCTCTAGCTGAGTTAATGGAAGGTGTGGTTTGGAAGTAAAAGCAAATTAAATTTGGGTAGGTACACAAAATTTACAGTTATTTATGCAAGACTATAAAAAGGAATAGCAATTCCCCCTACAATCCAGAAGATTTAACTGGCCTAAGTGCTTTTAAGAATCTGTGTCCAAGTCATTAATGGATTTTATTTGTTTAACATATTATGAATTGCCTAGAGTCAGTTAATGATGATGAATTGAGATGATAGCAACATACAAACTGCTCACTGTTAAAGAAAAAAATCACATTCTTATGATAATCAGAAATTATACCTTGCTACTTTTTCCTTTTCCAGATCATTGCATCTGAGAGAATAGATTTCACAAAGAACCAGAATCAGGGTTTGGCCTGATTTTGTAATGAGATGTCATAGCATTATTTCATTCAACGTGCAAAAAATTTGAATTCAGAGTCAAAGAGTCAGGTGTAGAATCATTGATTCATTTGGGTAGGAAAGGACCTTTCAGGTCATTGAGTCCAGTCACGCACAAGCACAGTAAAATTGTCATGGTAAATTTTAAAGTACAGATAGATTCCAGAAGATACAGAAAGATACCTTTGCTTACACTTGCTTAATTAAAATTAATAGTGATCAAAAGTTTCATTTTATTGTTTCAACACAGAATAAAAGTCAAGATTTTATTCTCATTTTCATTAGGCATAGTGCTGTCAGCAACAAATATTATAGATCATTAGTTGGTAATGTCATATATTGTTTGAAATGATCTATATACAAAAATATTCCTTGTAAGGAAGGATTGTAGGAAGCTTCTTCTTTAAGCTGATGTTGATAGTTTAGGATGTAGAAAGAAAAAATGAGAAATTCATCCCAATTTCTTACAAGAAGTTTTAGATGACTATAAAGCAAAATAGTTTTTTGAATTTTTTTTTTATGGGCAGGCACACATAAACATACTCATTTACCCAGATATTTAAAAAAAAAACCACTTTAACATAATAAAAATAAAAACCTAATAAAAATATAAGTAAATATAAATATAA
>VZTB01004792.1:91860-105030 GCA_013397245.1 Thryothorus ludovicianus | reverse complement strand
TTTTTTTCCTCTTTTTTTAGCGCTTGTGAGTCGAGCTGTAGAAATGAAATTTAAAAAAGGGAGGTTGGACATCACCCACAGGCTGGGAGAGGCTTCCACAGCCCGAGCTGTGCCAGGTTCAGCAGAGCTGTGGCATTTTTGGGTTCTGGTTATTTGCAAGGCAGAATTTTGTCTGTGCTAAATGGGTGAGGTGCCTTAGCAGGGAACTCGTGTTGCCAAAGATTTCTGCTGTGCTGCCCAGGGTTGGTAAACTCAGAATTTGGGCTGAGCACCCCTTGGAGCCAGTTTTTGGACCCCTTGAGTGTTGATTTGATTTCCTGTGTGTGTCAAGGCTGGTTGCTAAATTGCCTTTTCTGCCTCCTTGTGCCATCCAGATTGTCTGTGTTTGCTCTGAGGTTGGTTTGAACTTTTATCAATCCATATGCTGGTGTTACCTTCCCTTATATGATTAATTTCTGACTGTAATGATAAATTAATTTCCACAAAAGTGTAAGAGAAGTCCTTTTATTCAGGCCATTTACTTATGCCAAACACATTGGCAACCACTGTCTTCATACTTAAGGAAATAATCTTAATTTAGGATCTATATCAAATTATTTCCCTCATCACAGTGAATTCCATAGATTATAGCTGGGAAGAGCTCCTTGCATCCATTAATTTCCACTTTTCACACTTTCTCCCTAAAAATCTTGGCTAAAATCGCTCCCCACCAAACCTGTCTGTGGAAATTCAGGTAGTTTGGTTTCAGATTTAAACAGGGAAAAAATTCTGGCCCTGGCCCCTCTGGAAAATCCCCACAGGTAGAGTTTTCTTTTCTATAAGTCTGGAGAGCAGCGACAGCTTTTGGCAGCAAAGGAAATGTTGTGGTTTGGTTCTGTTGGGGCTTTTTGTTTTATTTTGTTCTGGAGCTCCAAGCTATTTTCTGGCAAACAATTGCTGTGATTTATCCATTGGCTGCTCCTGACTCCTGGATTTTCTTGTTTTTCCCAAAGTGTGAGGCTCAGGACTGGACCTGGATTCAAGGCTCCATCAGTATTTTGGGGAGGAATGAGACAAAGGTTTGGGAAATTCCAAAATATCCAGTATTCCATATTGGAGGGATGAGAATTGATGATATTTATGGAGGTTTAGGAAATTCCACAATATCCAGTATCCCATGTGGAGGGATGAGAATTGATGATGTTTATGGAGGTTTGGGAAATTCCATAATATTCAATATTCCATATTGGAGGAATGAGGATGGATGTTTATGGAGATTTGGGAAATTCCCAATACAATTTGTGAATTTGATACAATTTATTGTATCAATTACAATACAGTTTATTGTGAATTTGGGAAATTCACAATATCCAATATCCCATATTGGAGGGATGAGAATGGATGTTGTTTATGGAGATATGGGAAATTCCAAAATATCCAATATCCCATATTGGATGGATGTTGTTTATGGAGGTTTGGGAAATTTCACAATATCTAATATTCCATATTGAAGAGATGAGAATTGATATTGCTTATGGAGATCTGGGAAATTCCACAATGTCCAATATCCCATGTGGAGGGGTGAGAATTGATGATGTTTATGGAGATTTGGGAAGTTCCACAATGTCCAATATCCGTGTAAAGGGATGAAAATTGACATTTTTGTGCTGCTGGAGGCTCCTCCAGAGCTCAGCACCTGCAGCTCCTGAATTCCCCCATAAACACAGGCTGGGAGCTGGAGCAGCAGCTGGAATTTTCTCCCAGCTGCCTTTTCCAGCTCCCTCCCATGGTTTGCAGTGGTTTTAGGATTAGGCTTCATGCAAACATTTCCCTCTGCACCCCACCCTGTCCCAAACCCAGCTCCATGGCTGGGATCAAAGTGCTCCTAATTTGCTCTTACCTTTAATTTCAGGATTTTTCCATCTCGGGCTCTGCTGGCTGTAGGAAGTTATTTCTGTGTTGTCTGTTTAAACACATTTATCATTCCCAGCAGATCCTTGCTTTGAGATCCTGCACGGAGAGGTGTGTGCAGGGGATGGGAAGAGTAAATAGATTTTTATTATTTGTTTTTTGTTTTTTTTTAATGACAGCCATCAGCATCCAGCCAGCCCTGTCTTGTGGGGAGGTTGTGCTGTGCTTGCAGAATAATTTAGACAGCGATAGGGAGAACAAATCCAGCTCAAGGCAAACAGGTTCCTTCTCCTTCCCACCTCCTGGTTTTCGTTGCTTCTTGCCGGGTGCCTCTCCAAAAGCTGATTTTTGTTAATAAAGCAAAAATCCCCTGAAGTGTCCCTGCCCCTGTCCATGGCAGTAACCCCAAAACCACTCAGCTTTTTCAGAGCACAAATCCTCGTTTGTCAGATGGTGGCAAAGCACTTTTGGTTTTGTGTTTTTATCAGTCAGTGGATGAAGTATTTATTTATCTGGCTTTGTTTGAAGTAGCCCCAAACACAACGTTCTTCTCAATGCACTGAAGGGCTTCTTGAAGTTTATATTCTAAATTTCACTTAACATCTTATCTCTGCTTAGATTTCGGTCTTCCTTGCCTCTAAGTGTACATGAGGGAGTTTGTACATCGTATATAATAATTATAATTGAAATCTCAGGTATCTTTCATCCCTGAAAAACCCAAAAACCAGGGCTGCCTTTTGGAGAATTCTGATTCTGCAACTTCCTGTAGCACTTTGTAAACGTTATAAATGTTATTTCTCAGCTGCCTTAAAGCTAAATAATCAAATTATTCGTGCTACAGCTGCATGTGTATTGCAACATGCATGAAATAAAAATTTTGCTTTAAAATTAAATCCATTTTCATTATGAAAAGGTAATTTATGATCACTGAAAGAGCACCCAGTTGAAACCAGCCTTTGTTTCTGGTGTCGGAGCTTTGTGGGAGCTGATTTTTGCCTTGGCTGAGGACAGGGATCCTCCTGCCCTTGATCCTGATATTTTTTTTTTATTTTTTTTTTTGGGAGTCTGTGTTCTCTGGGTCCCTGAATTGGGGCTTTCAGCACATCTTGCTCAGCCATTGTGTTCCAAGCAGCCCGAAAAGTAGGTGAGGAGATTAAATGGGAGTGAATTACTCGAAATGACCTAAATCAAGGTCCCTGGTGAGATTTATGGGATTCAGTTACACATCTTGAAACACGCTGAGAGAACACTGCAATTTTTATATCTTGTTTTTTGTTGTTTTTTTTTTTCTGTCTGGCAGTGCAGCCTGCGTGGCTGGACAGGATGTGCCTCTTCTTTTCAAGAAAATTACTTGGACAGAGGAGATAACTGCACAGTGCTTTTACTTTGTGATTTTTATTTTTTATTTTTTTGGTTCCTTTTTGGGTTTTTTTGGAGGGGACAGAAGGACAGATGCCAGGGTGATGCTCCTTGGATCAGCTGGAAACAGGGAGAGGGGGGATGCAGCTCATCCCAATAAAACTCAACTGCAAAGAACAATCAAAACCAACTCCAGGGATGAGTCAGAACTTTGTAAAATCTGCAATCAGATTGGCAGGAAGCTGAAATGTGCCTGCAGTTATCCCTTCCTTTGATTCCTTTCTCCCTTCCCTTTTTTCCTCGCTCCGATTCCTGCTGTTTTTTGGGGATTAGGAAGGAAATAAACGCTCCCCTGAAATCTCCCAACACAAACAATCAGGTTTGCTATTTTTTAAGCGCCGGTTTTTTCTTTTTTTGTGATTCTCCCAAAGTTCTTTTTGCTCCGCTGGGATCGAGTTTGAGTGGCTGTTTTTCTTTAAGTTTTATTTTTAGGAGTGGAAGGCTTGCATGAAGTTCAGTGCTGGCAGAGATACTGCTCTGCCAGTCCTGGATGTCGAATTTGTGTTTTAAAAATCTTGAAATCTTTCAGGCTGCCAAGAAGAGAGGCCAGGTGAGAATGTGAAGGGGGCTCAGTTTGCCACCTCCTGCACTGGGGTTTTGTTTTGTTGTGAGGAACCCTTAGGGCTGGAGCCAACCTTCTGAGGAAAAAAAAATAAAAAATCTTGGGAAGCTTTTTAATTTAAACAGGAGGAAGTTTGTGAAGGTTGATGCCAGGGTGATAGCACAGTGCGCTATTTGTGGGCTGATTCCTTGTGCAGAACAAATTCTGTTTCCTTGGAGTGGGCTCCCCCATTCCTGGGGGATGGATTTTGGGGGATTTTTGGGGGGAAGAGGGGTTGGTGCCAGAGGAAACAGAGGATTCCCTGTGCTGCAGGAACCTTCTCCTTGTTTTTAGTGCCTGGTGCTGGGAATTCCCTGCTGCTTTCTGAGAGCTGCTCTGGTCCTTCCCCAGAGCTCCCACAGGCTGGGAGTGTTGAAGCCTGGAGCAGAACACACGAGGAGAACCTTGCAGAGCAATCGGATGTGTTGGAGGAAGAGGAAAAGTGTGTCAGGAGCAAAGAGAAATCCGCTTTGCCCTGGCAGCAACTGGGCTGGGCTTGAAATTTCAGCGAGTTCCTGGCCCCGTGGTGATTTCATTTCCTCCATGCCAGGGTTTGGGTTGAGGTCAGGCTGCTCATCCCAGCAAATTCTGCAGCCTGGGAATTCTGTGACACTGGGGATGGCTTCGACTGCTGATGGCAAATTGGTTAATAACGTGATGACTCTGAATAAACCAATACTGCAGGCTGGGTGTTTGATATTTTTTTCTACACCTAGTCTTAACTGGCTGGTGTGGGGATTTTGTTTTTGGGTTAATTTTAGTTCTTTTGCTCAGCCAGATGCAGCTTTTTCGAGCATCAGTTCTGTAACCATCCATTCAGTGGTCCTTCCTTAGGAAAGCTTAAAATGCCATTTAATACTCCAGGCTCATGGCTTGAGCTCTTTGTTAATGGCTTAATTGCTGTCATTTTGATTTGAGGAGAAATTATTTTCAGTATTCTCCTGTTGGCAGGGCTGTTGTAGATGAAGTCAGAAGTCCAGTGAACGCAGCAAGTAGAAGAGAATTCATCAGTGAGTTCATTTTTGTGGCTGTTTTTTTTTCCCTTTGCCTGCTGAGAAGTTCCTTGATTATATTTTCTTTAATCCGCCGTTCACATGCAGCAGGCAGGGAAGAAGCAAACCCCAGTTTGGCGCACGAGAACTCAGCGTGGATGAGTCAAACCTTCATCTTTTATAGGTCCCGATTCAAATTCGTTCCTGTTTGTAGCAGTGGAAATGTCACCAAATGTTCCCAGTGCTGGGAGTGACTCCTGCCTCGGTGCTGGAGCTGCCAAAGGTGGTGGGCTCTGAGGAACGGGAGCCTGGGTGCAGAGTGGGAGGATGAATCAATTCTCTGCTCCTTTTGGACCCAAACTGGAGCCAGGAGGAGCTTTGGGCTCTGCACAGCTGCTGAGAGAAGGAGGAATCCTGCCTTGGATTTGCAGATGTCTTGTGAGCACCGAGGTGCTGATGGGGCTCCTGGGGCTTGAGTGACATGTTTATTTTTTTTTTTAAAGGCTGATATTTCTGTGACAATTACAAATCACAACAATTAATGTTTATAGACGTAGCCCGAGTCCATGGCTTTATTTTTGTCAATGGGGTATCATTCACAAAGAATTAAGAAGTCGTGCTGAGATGAGCAGCATCCCTGGGCATTGGCATTTATCCCCAGCGTGTGCCTACGGGTTTGGATTTTTGGATTTCCTTGCAAGTAGAGGTTAGCTGGTGGTGCTGTGTTCTTGGAAAGAAGAGTGGCTGCAGACTTCAGCTCCCGTGGCTGCCTCGCTCTGTAGTTTTGTGATTTGTGCAGTACCTGGTTGTGTCAGTGTAGGAATGATGCTGGATCAGTGGGATTTTAATAATTCAAGGTAATTCAGGAAATTCAATGGAAAATTGACCCTCACTATTTCAAAGCCCTGCAGCATGCCGAAGGAACACCTGAATGAGCTCTGTACAGCCCCTGGCCAGGTAATTCAATGGAAAATTCAGGTAATTCAGTGGAAAATCACTGGATTGTGCCTCACTTGGAGCAGCGTAACCAGGGTGTGTTTATTGTGAGAGGATAATTTCATTGTGCATCTCTGTCCTGTCAATCTCTGTGCCTTTGTCTATCAGGGCTTGTCTTTAAAGCCTTACCCAGGCTGGAGATGGCGGTGGCCTGGAGGTGACATCAGCCAGCTCCTGTTGGAAGGTGACACTCTGGGCATCGGCCGCAGCCTGGGCTCGGTGACCCTGGAGGTGTTTCCCAAGCTGAATTTTGTGTGATCCTGTGAAGGAGCTGGCTCCTGGACGTGCTGCGGGTCCTGTGCAGCCCTCCACACACACCTGCGCTGGTGTTTTCTCTCAGCAAGTTTTCCATCTCCCGTTGTTTTTAATCACAAACTCCACCCCGCGCCGAGCGGGCAGCGCTTGGAAATCCACAATCTCAAAGGCTGCCTCGGCTCTGACTTCCCAGCCAGAGCTGACATCCAAGGAGAAGCTGTTTGAGGCTGTAAATAGCTCTGGCAGGGAGGTGGACAGGAGCACACAATGTGGCCGTGGGGCTATTCTTAGCGGACAATGGCCGGAATGAGAAGCCGCGGCCGCCGCGGCGCGTTCGGCCCATTGTGCGCCGTGGTGTTTGTGATTCTGAGAGCTGTGGTGTTTGTGATTCTGAGAGCTGTGGTGTTTGTGATTCCGAGAGCCTTCAGGACCTTCTCCTCTCATTGGAGACCTCTCGCTGTTTTTGTTTTCTGGGGAAAGTGGCGTTTCTGAGGGGAAATGGCTCCCTGAGAGGAGACCCCAGCGTGCCACACCAGGAGCGGCCTTGTCCTCCGTCATTGTCGCAGTTTTGAAAAGAGGGAACTGAAAGCTCTTGAGGAAAGAATTTTCTGTTCGCTCTATTTTTGAGAGTGTTGTGAAATCAAGGAAAGTACAGGCTGCTATTAAATGTAAATCGAGGTGGTTGTGGGTGCTGCAGCAGGAATCCCTGCTCAGAGTGTGGTGGTGTGGGCAGCGCGTCCATCGGGCACTTTGGGTTGGAGCATCATCCAAAATCTCTACAAAGGACAGCTGGGAGAAGCAGTTTCTCTCCCATCTTTTATTTTTAAGGGCAGAGCTTTCTTTCTGCAAGGAAGCTGCCACATGCTTCTGCTTCCCAGTGGCTGCCACAGGGGAAGCAGCTGCTGTCACCAGGCACCTCGGCTCCTTCCTCTGCAGTTTGGGGAAGATAATTTGCATTGCTGAGTGCTGTGGCTGATGCAAGCTGCAAGTGTGGAGCTGTTTGTGCGAGCCCAGGCCTTCTGCCCATCATCTGCAAGGCTGCTCACTGTGTCTCGAGTGTCACTGTGCCTAAAAATGAAGATTTTCCAGTTGGGCTGAGGTGGGGAAGTGGAGAGGATCAGGCTGTCTTCAGATTGATTGGCTTGACTTCCTTCCCATGCAGTGGTTTCTTAGCTACACTTCAGGAGATTAAAAAGCTGGACATCCTGTTCTGGGGAGGTTTTACCCCTCTGGCTTGCTGGCTGGGTTCCTGGGATGCAGGAATGCTGCAAGGATGGATGCCTTCTGCTTATCTCATTAATTCCCAGTCCAGCACAGAGCACACTTCCAGCCACGCTGTGGGACAGCCAAGTGTTTAACGTCAGCAGCGGTGCTGTGAAACACAGGAGGGGTTCTTAAAATTCATTTTAGTCTCCCCTGGCTGCTGCAGCGTGGGTAATTCAGCATTTTAAAGCTTGCACACTGACCCTGTCCTGCTGCAGAGCATCTGCACTTGCTGTGTAATCCGTGTTCTTCAGGCAAATGACTCTGCCCAGGGTTTGTTGGTGTTTCTTTTAACCGTAATTTTATTCCTTTTTAATTACAGCATCCTCTGCAGATGTTGGAGTGTCATAAAAATGAAATGTGGAAGCCAATGCAAAGTTGTCATGGCTTGCTCCAGATTCTGGGTAGTAATTAAGCTGTCGGGGAGTAGTGGAAAGTTCGTCTGCTTTATCTGTGTGTCCTTTGGCAAATGACCTCTGGGCTCGTTGATGGGAAAGGCAAATGTGCAACGAGCTGGATCCAGTGCCTTGGCTGGATCAGCATGTCTGCTTTGGCAGATAAAGGAGAAAAACTACCCTGGGTGACCAAGTCCAAGATTTGGGGGGTTATTTAATAGCTGGAGCCATTGCTGTCGGGGCAAATTGAGGTAGAAATGACCAAGAACACCCAGATCTGGGTGGGCTTTTTTCTTTCTGGTTGGTCAGAGGAAATCTCAGCACTATGCTGGGGGGTTGCTGGTGTAACTGGGAAAAGCAGCTGGCGAATTGGGAGGGAGCCAGGACCAGCTCTCAGAGCTGCCAGTGGCCCTTTGACATCTCAGGGGACACTGCCAGGACTCCAGGCTGCCTGGAACCCCCGGTGCACTCGGGTCTGCTCTCGGGTTTTCCAGCTGAAAAAGCTGCACGGTGAAAAGATGAGCCCTGAGTGGATCCCACAAGGATGCACGTTTCCTCCCCTCTGTCTGCTTTTTCAGTTTTTTCTGGCCGTCTCTAACGCGTTCGACAGATCATTTTGTGTAATCCTGTCTGGCAATTTGTTTCAAGATGTTGGGGTTTTTTTTTGTTTTTTTTTTTTTTTTTAAAGCTCTTGTGTGAATGTTTTGTGCAGATGGTGTCAGTGTGAGTCAGACTGGAAGGTGCAGTGCCTTGCTTTGATAAGGTTACTCGCTCTCTTCGGAGAGTTGGTGGCTTTAGAGGAGTGAAAAAGCAGATCTCTCATGTTAATGGGAAATTACCATCCAGGCTTTTAAAAAACAAAAATAGGACGGGAGCAGCTGAAGCTTTCACTGCTCATTTCCCTCTGTAAGTTATTCTGATGTTCCTGTGAAAGTGTTGGATTTTGAATGGTGATAACAAACCCATCTGGCTCTTCACAGGAACGTCTCTCCACAGAGAAGGTCCACCAGGAGAATTTACAAATGTCAGTCACAGCTTAATGGCATCGATGATTTATACACCTAACGAGCACTGGGAGCTAATGAAATGTCGTGTATTGATAATCCATAATTCAGCCGTGCCAATAATTGCATTTCCTAAGTTATCTGAGATGTTGTCGGCGTATAAATCAAGTTTAAATAAGTTTGGTTGAAAGTTACACGTGTAACTTTATCAACGGAGGTTTTACTACACCATTTATTTGTGTGTTCAGTATTATTAAAATAATATTTGTAGACTTTCCTGACACAGGCTTTTGCTAAGTACAGATATTTCCCACAAAACCCCTGAACCCAAACAAAATGCTCCATTATTTTTGGTGCATTAACGAGACTGAGAAACGTGGATATTCCAGGGTGGGTTGGATCTCTGGAGGAAGCTCCTTTTCTCCACCTCAGTGATTTTTTTTTTCCTTAAGGAGGATGGAGAAACTTAAACTCCTGTCACTGAGCTGACCCTGAGTTGGCACCGAGGCTGGGCTGGTGGATCCAGGGATCCCTGGGCTCCTTCCCTGCTGGGCTGGTTGGGTGATTTGGATAATTTGGGTGATTTGGGTGTGTTGTTTTCAGTCCCTGCTCAGTGAACCAACACAAACACTCCCTTTGCTCCCGTTCCCTGTTGATTTTGGCTGGGGCTGTCCCCAGCTCCTGCAGGGGCTGCTCTGCCCCATGGCTGGGGCTTCAAATCCTCGGGGTAAATAAACCACAGGCAGTGGGTTAATTGAGAAATCTCAGCCAGTGGAAGGTGTCCCTGCCCATCAGCAGGATGGGGTTAAAGTCCCTTCCCACCCAAACCAGGCTGGGGTTCTGTATAATCCAATATATCTGTAATCCAAAGAGTATCATCCATTGAAATTTGGATTTTTTTCTTTTTTTTTTTAATGGTGTTTTCTAGGGACTGAACTGTGCTGGTGGCACCAAGGAAGTGAGAAATGAAATGAAGTTTAATCAGGGCTCAGGTCAAGTTTGAAGTGTGCAGAGGAGAGGCAAAGCTCAGGTCTCAGCCTGCATGGGAAATGCAGCACAGGGAAAATGCAGCACAGGGAAAATGCAGCTGGATTTCAGGGAATGCTGTGTTCAATGTTTGTCCAGCTGATACTGGGATCAGATTAATGCCTGCATCCGTGTCTCGTACTCTGGCTCCAAATTGGTTTAAATTTTATTTGTACAAATATGTGTAAAATATTGGAATTTTTCTCCTTTGACACCTAGTGCATGGCTGCAATTTGTGTGCTGGGTTACACCTGAGTTTCTTTGGAAAAAGTTTATTTTTGGAAACTAGGTGATTTCTTCCCCAAGGGGAACTAGGATGGGATCAGAAAGGAAAAGAAAAAAATTCAGATGAAGACTTTAATTTTATTGTAGAGGTTACTATTGTACAAAGGCTGGGCAGAACCCTGTGTATCTTCCAAACAGTGTACGTAGTAAAGTCTTTTATTGAACCTTGAGTCATTTATTGTAAATGCTGGAGCAATAGAAATGGTTTCTAAATGATAAAGCACACGTGTGCGTGTGTAAAAAGGAGGACCTGAATTTTAATGTCAGTTCTCTGACAGAGGCTTATGAAAAATAAGCATCTCCTTGTTCTTGCTCTGGTCTAAGCTGTGCTGATTAATGGGTGTTGCTGTAGCTGACAATGAACTGATAGAAAAATGATGATTCACATAATTCGAGCGTTGCAGGCTCTGTCAAATATTCATTTCTTCCTTTACAAGAGGTGCTGTGGAGTAAAATGTGAGTTCCTTTGGAGACAGCAGCGCTGCACCTACACAGCTGAATTATTTATACCTGGAGGAATTAGTGCTGTGGGTTAGATAGGAAAATCCTGCTTGGGAAAGCTTTGCTTCCATTGAGTAATTCTGGTGTAAACTCCTTTAGAGAGTGAACAGACTGAGCCAGAGAGCAGCAGGGAGACTGGGACACTTTTTAATTTTTATTTTTTTTTTTAACATAAATGTGTTTTGTGGTTTTCAGTTAGGCTCCTGTCTGGCTTTCAGGTGTGTTAGATCTGAATTAAAACAATGCTCCAATTTGCTTTCTTATGCAAACTGTTAAGCCTGATTTATCGTGAGCTCCCCTGGCAGCTGCAAGAGGCTTTGCTTTGATTTTTATGGGGTGCTTTAATGGCAGGTGTTGGTGGGGAAAATGAGAGGACTCTGTCATCATTGTCCACCGGTACCCTGGACAAATACCCGGGGCCTTTTTGATGTTGTTGGAAGTGTTGTTTTGATGCTACTGTGAAGTGTCTGTGCTGATGCTCATTATCCCTCCCCCGGCATGCTCAGGGTTAATTAATGGCCCTGCAGAGCTCCCAGGAGGGCACACACAGGGCTGGCAGCTCCGGTGTGTTTGACTCACCTGGACAGTGCCTGTGCTGCTCCAGGGGCTGGGAGCCTCTCCTGCAGCTCCAGAGGGAAGCAGAGCCCCGGGAGGATCCTCCATGGTGCAGCTGGCCAGGGCTGGGGGCTGCTGGCCTGCTCCCCCTGCTCGGGACAGACCAGGTGGGTGTACCTGGCTGGGACCCCGCCCAGGAATGGGTCATCATTCCCAGCATTTCACTGCAGGATGCCTCTGGAGTGGTGAGACTCACCCAAGGTTATCTTTCACTCTCATAGAATTACTAGATTTTCTAATGCAGCTTCATCCTATCCTCCTCTTCTTCTTTTTTTAAAATTTTTTTTATTTTTTTTTTGCATCTTTAGGAAATATTCCAGCTAAATTGGTGTTGGTTCTTTTTAACACAAAGCAAGGATGGAAATTGTTCCATGTGATTAAAAAAAACCGACCCCACGTGTGCCTGACTTTCCCCTCGCTGCCTAAGACAGCTCAGGAATTTGGCAGCCTGCTGGAAGTGATTTTGAAATTGAGTTTGCTGTGCTGTGCTTGAGGAGTGTTTACATGTCCCCTTTTGTTCCTCTCTTCATTTCTTTCTCAATCATTTATTCGTGTTAACGTGTTGGGTACCGGAGAGGAGAGGAAGGCAAAGAAAATCCTGAGGTGAAATTCAATTAGACACTGGCATTAATCATTCTGTTTGTATCTCTAAATATCTGACATAATTCACCAAAGGAGTTTCCTTTAATTGAAGAGATTAAGGCATGTAAGTTGTAAATTTCCACTTTTGTTCTGGCAATTTTATTCATTTGACAAATATACTTGATGTTGTTTTGCATGAAATAATCGTGTGGGAGAGAGGAACTCTCAGGTCTTGTGAACTGGGGAAAAATAGAGATTTTTTCAGATGAATGCTGTGTCTGGGTTCTTGCATCCCAGATCCTTCAGCACTTCCAAACTTTGAGCGCCCTTGACAGATAAATAAAAAATTATAATATCAAATTAACAAAGTTTTCGCAGAGGCAGCCGGGAATTGGGTCTGGGGAATTTGATCCATCCCTGGACTGTTTTTCCTGAAAGAAATAGTGAGGGCTGTGGAGGATTTCAGAGGATTTCGTGTGGATGCTGCATTCCCAGCCTGGCTGGGGCTGTGTGTGCAGTGTGGCGCTCTGGGGATGTGCAGAGAGCTGAAATTGGGATTCCTGAGGTGAGCTGGGGCACTCGGAGCAGATGGGGACTGCCAGAAATAATGATCACGTTACAGGTTTCTGATGAATAATCCTCTTCAGTTTAGGGCTTGTTCCACTGTTAAAATAAACCCCTCACAATGTTTGACACAGCACAGCTGAAACTCTTGGAGGAGAAATTTTGGGAGGCAAAAGGAGCCCTTGTTTGACTTCTGTTTTAATCAGCAGCAGCAGAGGAAATCTTAATGCTTAGGAGGGAGATGTGTAAGGTTTTAGGATGGAGTTGTGGCTACTAAACAGCTACTACACTGTGGAGCAGAGGGGAGGTGAAGGGCTGCAAACAGAAACTCTAAAATAAGCCAGGAGAGCCCAACAGAAACTGCCAGGAGCAGGAATTGGGAGAAATGTGCCAGAATGGTTTTGAAAATAAGAAATAATTGGGTTGTCTTTTTTTTTTTTCTTACTCTTAACCCTACCACCTTCCTGCATCAGAGATTTGGGGTGAAAGAAAACTCCAACCAAATATTTAAGGGATGTTTTGTGAAGTTTTGGCATCCACAGATCCAGGGATGTGTTTTGGGGGGAGGGCAGTGCCTGACACCTCTGTGGGGCAGAACCCTGGGCTGTGTTTTTGGGATGGAACCCTGGGCTGTATTTTGGGGAGGGGGAGAACCTTGGGCTGAGTTTTGGGGAGAGGGCAGAACCTTGAATTGTGTTTTTGGGATGGAACCTTGGGCTGTATTTTGGAGAGAGGGCAGAACCTTGGGCTGTGTTTTGGGGGGAGGGCAGTGTCTGACCCCT
>VZTB01004792.1:75586-86945 GCA_013397245.1 Thryothorus ludovicianus | reverse complement strand
GAGTAGGATGGGGGAGATTGAGGCAGGAGATGGGGAGATGCTGAGCAGCAGCTCGTGCCTCCTCCTGGTGCCCTGTGCTCCCATCCAGCTTGAGCCCTGCCACCTTATCCCTGGGGAGAGCTGGAACCCTTCCCAAGGAGGGATGTGATCCTGCCTGCAGCAGGAATGGTGCTTAGGGTCTGTGAAGGAGGCTCTGGTCACCCTTTCTTAGGTCACTGTGTGGCCTGTGGGAGAATGAACAAGTTGGTACACAAGATTTGGTTCCATATTCCAGCTTTATGGGATGCTAAAGCCTTAAAAAGTCAAGTTTGGGAAGTTCTTTGTAGGAAGGTGGATGTTGGGTGCTGTATCAGAGCACTGTGGATGTGCCCCTGCTCCAGGTGGAATTGTTTGGTGAAAACACAAATTCTTGCCAGGAGCTCTGCTGCGTTTGGTGGAGTTTGAGGATGCTGAGGATCAGGGAATGCTTTGGGATGGAGGGGACCTTAAAGCTCATCTCATTCCACCCACTGCCACGTGCAAGGGCACCTTCCAGGCTGCTCCAAGCTCTGTCCAACCTGGCCTTGAACGCTGCCAGGGATGGGGCAGCTTCTCTGGACGGGGAATGGCAAATGGGGCTAAAATCTCCAAGGCAGAAGATCCTTCCTCACCCTCTGAGTTCATTATGGACTGGGCCTGCCTCCTGAATGCTGCGTGGAATGTTGAAAAGGTGGTTGCAGGATGGATAAAAGTCAAATCATGCAGCAGCCCAGGATTATCCAATGATCCGTCCCTCGGTGACCCAGGTGACTTCATGAGCTCCTGGTGGAAACCAATAAATGGTTTGTTTGAAGTGGACAGAAAACTTTCTGTGGCCGCCGAGGATGTTTGGGTTGTGTAGGTGTCAGCCACGTGAGCTTGAAATACAATAGACAGAATTCAGCAATGCAGGGCAAGGCTTCCAATAAGAATACCTGGTGTTTAATCCTAATTTTGCCAGCGGCATCTTGACCTTGGATTCCACGTGTGCTTATTCACCTTCAGGAGGTCGCTCCTTGTCACCAGCCATCGCAGTGGGTGGGATTGTCAAGCTCTAGAGGAAAGGAGGGGGGTAAAAGGCTTTTTTTTGGTGTTTAAAGTGGCTGTTAACCTAATAACCTGTGCAAATTAAAAGATGCAGAAGCAGTGGATTCAGGCCTGGAGTGGTTGTTGTGACTGGAGACATGAAAAGGTCCCGTGTAATTCGGTGACCCCCGGGTTAGAGCAGCACGGCCCAAAAAAAAAAAAAAATCCCTTCTGCTTGTGCAAGCAGTGGGAAAACAAGCAGACACTTTATACTCTGGAAAGCCCAGTAAGCCTCAGGAAATTCCTGCATTCTTGATTTTATTTTGTGGCAGAGGGCTGGGGGGTGTGTGTTTGAAAGATGAGCAAGGTTGCCTCGGTGAGCCGGCGCTGAATGGCTCATTGTTCCCCATCAGCTGTCACTGCTCCCCTCCGAAACACTGCCTTTATTTACCAGGAAAAGTGCTGATATCACATTTCACACCCAAGGAGAAGTGGCTGCTTCTCGGTGCTGTTCAGTGAGGGAGCTGTGTGTGGAGAGTCCCACCTCGAGAGCCAAGCCTTGGGATTTTCTAATTAAAACACTCGTGCTCTGCTGATCTTCTTGTCTTTGAGAGCTGCTGGCTTTTTTGGAAGCGGTCCTTCGTGGCTGTACTTTTGCTCCAGAAGGTGGTTTTCCAGTTGAGAACATCAAGGATAATTTTGCTGGGTTGTTGCCCTCATAAAAAATCCATCATTTGAGGCACCGAGGAGGGTGATCATACCATGATCTGCCTGAATCTGGTATTGGCCATCCCTACCCCAATCCTCTTCTCTGACAAGGTATCTGCTGCTCATCCACGCTGATGCTGACTTCTGATAAATTGCAGATGAGCCATCCCTAAATGCACAAATAAAAATACCACAGGCAAAATTCGCTGCGTTTGAACCCTGACTCTTTTTCTTAATGTGCTCAGCAGAAAACACCAGATTTGCTCAGGAATTTTCTTTGTGGGATCCCTTTCAATGAATGCTCAACTTACTAAAATGAGTGTCTTTTGAAAAGAAAAGGTCACAGAGTTGTTTCTGTGTTGGGAACATCCCTTTTGGTGAGGAAAGGGTGGAGGAGAAAACACAGAGGGAGGAAGAGCTTTCTAATGCTCCTTGTGATGAAGGATGTTCCTTTTTGGGTGTCAGGTGAGTGTCAGGTTAAGGTTCAGTAGAGCTGAGTGACTGCAGCAGGGAGGCACCACCTTTCTGCCAATTTTGGTGCTGTCATCCCCTCCTTTGCTTTAAAAAGCCTTGATGGCAAAGGCTCAGGTGGGATGGGGGTGTCTGTTTGCCTTTCCCTGGTTGAATCTGTCACTCGTGCAGAGCCCTCCAAACCCCAGAGTGGTTTTGGGGCTCGAGCTGAGCGTTGAGCATCAGCAGCAAAGTTTGACACGAGGTCTGGTGTGTGTGAGCATCCCAGTCCTGGCACACCGGCTGGGATGGGGCAAACTGGGAAAGAAAGGGATCTCCAGGTGAATGCAGCGTGGCTCGTGCTTCCCTGCACATCCAGGGTCACGTTCCTCCTGGGTTTTTCTCCTCTGAGGGTGCTGAGCCCTTCCTGGGGTGACCCCACTCTCTTCCCACCTGAGCTGGGGCATCCCTGAGCCCTTGGAAACGGCAGAGCTGGAGGGGTTTTGGTTAAAGCACGGGCAGCTCAGGTTGATGTATTTGCCTGTAGCTGTGTTTCCTGATGATGAAGCACAGGTTTTCTGGGGTTTAAGGTTCTTTTCTGGGGAAAAATATCAAGCTGACCAGCTTGGCCCCCACATTGTAGTGTTGACTCCTCCTTTTCAACAACCTTGCTGGTTGTATTTGCTCCTTGCAGCAAAAGCCCCCGGCTACCACAGGCTGAGAAGTTTGGAACGACCAAATTAATTTCTAATCAAGGTCATCTTGAAGCCTGAAAACCCCACATTTATTCAGCACTTTATTTTTGATTTTTTTATTTTGTTTTCCTTTTTGGCAAGCCTGACTGGGAGCCGTGTTTTCATACATGTGGTTTGGGTTTTGGAGTCCCTAAAATAAAGATGAGGGGTTTTGTTCACGACGAATCCCGGATTCCCTGAAACTGTTCCTGCAGATGTGAGCATGATCTGGGAGTGCATGGCAGGAATGAAACCATGCAGGTCCAGATGTTTTGTTGGTTTTTTTTTCCCCCGGGCAAAGGGACAGACTCACAGAGGAGCCAAGCTGCGCTCCGTGATTTTCTGTATTTCAGGAATCAGCGGTGAAGTCGTTGATTTCTTTAAAAAAAAAAAAAATCCCTGGATTTGGGAAACGCTCCCTCCCTGCCTTCCCTTGTGGTGGTGGAGTTGTGGGCGCCTGCAGTCGCAGTGTGGAGGTGTGAGGAAAGCTGTGAAACCTGAAATGTTGTTGCTGGGTTCAGCCTGGAACAACCCATCCTGGAAAACCTTCGGAGGGAGCAGCACTCGCAGTCGGGCCGTGGCAAAGCTCTGCAGTTTCACTGCTCAAAGACCTTTAGATGAAAGGGCATATTTTATTGATTTCATGTTGAGTTTATTGCCTGTGCAGAAGCCAAATAGCCTTTGCTGGCTGCATCGCTGAATATTTCTGCATTTTTAGGCTGGGACTGACACACTTGTGCTGTGTTTTCTTGCCCTGTTTGACTGTGAGTGAATTATTTTACAATTCTGTCCCTCGAATTCAGGATCAGTGGGATAAGGAGAGCTTGAGGCTAATGGGAGAAGCTTTCATATTTGTAAAGAGCTTGAAAACTGCTTGTAAAATATTGTGTTAACATAGAGACACTCATAATAATTATGCCGTGATTCTTATGGATCTATATTAATAATTAATTATAACATTAACACCTATATCTGTGTGTTTTAGGGGGTCCTTAGGTGGAGATATGTTACTTGCAGATATTTTAAAAGGAAAAGGAGCTTTCCTGGAGATGATTCCCTAATGGGAAGTGCTCTGGTGTTGGCTCTCCAGAGGGGTTTCTTCATCTCTTTCATGGCTTGGTTTCTAATGAGCTGCACAGCTGGAGACTCAGGGACAAACGGAATAATCTGAATTTGGTGCCTTTGGGGAGTGCCTCAGAATGTGCAATGTGTTGTTTCTGCATCAGGAGAAGCGTGCAGAGGAATTTGATAGAAATTCCCTCAAGTGATTGTGCTGAGCTGACGTGGGCCATTGCAGCACTCAGCCCTTTTTTCCAGGCTGAGATTCAGTACATTTTTAGGCAGTGACCACTCGTTCCCCCTGCCAAAAATGCACTTGACACTTGTAGCTGATGCACTTTGCAGCACCAGAGCTCTGCTGTGCAGCAGCCTGCAGGCTTTGGGATGCATTTCCTGCATTTTGGTGTGTCCAAGGTGCAACCCCAGGCACTTTGTGCCTGCAGAGTTCATCACCACGAGGGAGCCTGGCTGACACCGAGGAGGGAATTTTTTAACGATGTTTTTGCTGGAGAATTGTGATGGTGTTTTCTGGGATTGTGTTTAATCTGCAGTGCTTTTATTTGTTGCAGAGATCCGTGCCCAGTTGGTAGAGCAGCTGAAATGCCTTGACCAGCAGTGTGAGCTTCGGGTCCAGTTACTGCAGGACTTGCAGGATTTCTTCCGCAAGAAGGCAGAGATTGAGATGGATTACTCCAGGAATTTGGAGAAGTTGGCTGAGAGATTCCTGGCTAAAACTAGGAGCACCAAAGACCAGCAATTCAAGTAGAGTATCTGCCTTTTGTTTCTGCCCTTTTTTCCCCCCCTGCTGTAGATTTGATTGTGAGGACAGGGATGGAACAGGGAGTTGTTAGAGTGAATGTAGGCACCAGCACTGCTCTGAATTCCAGGGCCAAACATTCCACAAGTTTGTGTTGGACACGGAAGCCGTTCCCTGTTTCTGGGTGCTCATTCATGGCAGCAGTTCCTGGTAGGTTGTGTGTTGTTAATAGGGAATGTAAGAACTGGAATGTGCAAAAAGAATAATTTTATTGGGGAAGGTGGGCAAAGCTGTGTGCCAGATTTGATGGACAAAGCCAGGATTTCCTTCAGTGTCAGTGGCTTTGGTTTTCTGGAGGGAAGCTGTTCCCAATCTGTTCCCTGCTGCCAGTTCTGTGTTTTTGGGATCCCACACACGCTCTGTGTGGGAGTTGTGTTGCAGCTCTGCTACTATCACTTCAAACAGCAGGGAAATAAGGCCAGTAGCACTTCCAAAGAGAGCTGTGCCACTGTGGGTGGGGGAATCCCTGGATACTGAGCTGGTGGGACTCAATTAAAACCTAAACATGTCCTTAGTGACAATCCCTTGACTCTCCTGCTGCAAACATCGTTCACAATCAGCTCTGGCCGTGCTGCTGGGCTTGTTGCTGGGTATTGGTTCTTCCCCACTTCTCTGAGCTGGGATGACTGATGCAGATGGGACTGGATTTCATGGATTCACATCCTCCTGATCCACCTGAGGGGCTTTTCCCAGGAGAAGGGGCTGGTGTGGGTGAGGAAGGGGCTGCGTGGCACGGCCACGTGAGCCCAGCGCGGCGCTGCCGTGCTCCCACGTGGGCAGAGCTCAGCCCTGTTGGGCTGTGTTGTCAGGGCAGCAGCTGGGGAAAACAGAGCAGCAGCAGCTTTGGGACCTGAATCATTTCTGCCTTGGACATTTTGGGCTGAGAGGATCCATCTGGGCCTGCCCCCACCCAGAGCTCGGCGTCGCTTTTGGCATCGTTGGGGTCGGGACGTTGTCCCTGTGTTTGTGTTGTGCTGTTGCTGTGTTTGCAGGGATGTGGGGACACAGCAGCTTCCCGTTTCCAGCAGCAGCTCTCTTTGTGGAAGCCATTAAGGAGGCACCATTGGAGTTTCCTGTCTGCACAGCTTTGATGTCACTCACTGCAGCTCTCATTTGGAGCTCACGTTGTGCTGCGTGCTCAGGAAAGCCTGACTGACAGACTGGGGAAGTTATTCTGCATATCCATGGACCTGTCAGAGCCTGGAGGATTTTTTTCTTTTCCTTTAGAGTGAAAGTGCTGTTACAACTATAAACTGTGCACATCCTGCAGGTGCCTTTAAGATGGCACTAAAGAGATGATGCCTCGAATTACAATTTTCCTCTGCAGCGTGAGCGGTGCTTTCAGTTGGTTTTGTTGTTATTTCTGGTGAAAATTGAGGTGATTTTCTTTATATTACATGATATGAAACAACCCATCAGAAGCACTTCTGTATTCAGTTTGACAAAAGTAGCAGGGAACCCACCTTCTGCTTGGGGATTTGGGATGAATTTCTAATGTGGAAGTTTTGACCAGAGTTGAGCAGAATCCTGCTGGATTTGCAGGGAGAGGAGCAGATTGCTCCTGCCAGAGCAATGCCTTGCTCTTGGAATATGACATCCCTGCAAGGTCTGAGTCCTAAATACACAAATCAATTTGGTCAAGGGTTGGAACAAGAGAAAAATAACCCAAAATCTGAGGCTGCTGGGCGCGTGGGCAGCGTTGCTCAGCAGTGGCACAGGTCTGGCTGCCCATGCAGCACTTGCTGGGTATTTCTGTGCTGGCTGTGCCAGTCAGGGGAGTGCCAGGATGCCACAGGAATTCCACGGGGAAGCAATTCCCCTTGTAAGCACCTGTCCCCCAGTGCTGCTGTGTGGGAATCACGGCGATTCTCGTGGCTGGCATCTCTTGTGGAGATGCTGGGATCCCATTGGGAGCCCCCAGTGATCAAAGGCAGCCATCAGCTCCCTGCTCCTCAGGATTACACGTCTGGGAGAGGAGCCTGCTCTGTAATTGCCTGCCTCTGACCCTATAAATACCCCATAATAGCCTGCTCTCCCCACAACCTGGTAATTATGGCAGAAGGCACCGTATCATTCCCTGCCTGCTCCCCAGCCCATTTTTAGATCTCCTGACACACGGGGCCGGGAGGAAATCTGTCAGGCAGCCACCCTGTAATTTGCATGTGCTTTCCTGCTCTGCAGCTCCTGTGGGATTGCCCTGCCTGTGTTTGTCCAAGGGAATGCTCTGCAGGGCACGGGGCTTCGGGCTGACCCCTGGAATTGGAGGGTGTGGGAGGTGCAGCCTTCCCAAAGCTTGGTGAGGTTTGTTTTTCTTAGATGTGGCTGTCTCAGAGTTGATCAGGTGGCCACGTTTGTGTTGAATCACAGGATGGTTTGGGTTGGAAGGGACCTAAAAGCTCATCTGGGAGCCTTCCACAATCACAGGATGGTTTGGGTTGGAAGGGACCTTAAAGCTCATCTGGGAGCCTTCCACAATCACAGGATGGTTTGGGTTGGAATTGACCTTAAAGCTCATCTAGGACACTTTNTTTCCCTCTGTCGATTTGAAGCCATTCCTCTTGTCCTGTCCCTCCAGCCCCTGGTAAATCATCTCTCTCCATCTTCCATCAGCTCCTTCAGGCACTGCAAGGGCACAGCTGGGTCACCCCAAAGCTTCTCCAGGCTGGACAAACCCCAACTGTCATCCTCCACAAACCAAATTCTCTGAGCCTTTACAAACCCCAACTCTCTCATCCTCCACAAACCAAATTCTCTGAGCCTTTACAAACCCAGCTCTCTCAGCCTCTATAAACCCAGCTCTCTCATCCTCCACAAACCAAATTCTCTGAGCCTTTACAAACCCAGCTCTCTCATCCTCCACAAACCAAATTCTCTGAGCCTTTACAAACCCAGCTCTCCCAGCCTTTCCTTGCAGGAGAATTTTCCAATTTGGGTTTTGAGCTGGAGGTGGCTGGCTCTGGGCTGAAAGGCAGCCCTACACTGCTCAGTTTGAAGCTTCACTGGAGAATTTTTGAATTATTTACAGGGGTAGGTGTGTGTTACCCTCATGTGATGCCTCTGAAGAAGGGGAACAGATTGATTTAGCCAGGGTGACACAGGTGTTGATGGCAGTTGGCTCCAGCCCAGCTTTTACTTGCTTTTAACTGCTCTGCCATGGCTGTTAGACCCCACTGGGCCTCTTCTAATTTTTATTTTTTTTTTCAATGAGGCTATTAAAGGGAATAGTCATACTCAATATTTGGGGTGTATTTTATAAATATTCCTCAGGATCTGAGTCTTGGAATGGTGGTTGCTACAGGAGCTTGTTTGTCCCAGCTTTGGTCCCCGAGGTGTAAATCAGAGCATCCATCTCACAGGTGGCTCTGGGGGTCCCTGCAGGGCTGGCTGTGACTTCCTGCCCCAAAAAAGGCTCTGTCCCCCTCCACTCACACCCTGGGGCCTCCAACCCCAGCCTTCAGTTCTCCTATTTCTTGTGATTTTTGTCCTGCAGGCATTTTGCCTATTCAAATCATCAGTCAGCAATATGAAAACCATGGCAAATCTTGAGTGATTGCTTTTGAGGAAGAAAATGTAAAAAGAAAAAAGAAAAAAATTAAAAAAAAAAAAAAGACAATGCTATTTTAAGGCCATATTTTAAATTAAGATAATCTTTGGAAGCAGGATCCTGAGTAGCAATTGTCAGCTGGAGAGCTGAATGTCCAGGATATCCCAGCATGAAATTCAGATGGCTTTCTGCTTTCTGGCAGCCTTTGCCTTGGAGTAGAAGATGCAGAATAAGTCTGGCAACCTTCAGGCTGAGCACTTGTAAACAACAGATGTTCATAACTGGAATCTTTTGGAAGAGAAGGGCAGGGAGCAGCATGGATGTCCATGCTTGTAATTCTCCAAATTTGCAGCTAACACCGAGCTGTGTCAGGGAAAATCAAATGTGGATTTGAATGAGCAGCTTGCAGAGGAGTTCAGCTTTAATTTTCCTGCAAGTGAAATGATTTCTGTAAAGCAGGGCTGATGCAGGTTGTGAGGGAGGAATTGACAGAAGCATTTGGGTCACGTGGGCTTCACTTACATTATTATTATTAATAATAATAACAAACATTGTCATGGGCTATTTTTGTGGGTTTTTTTGCTGACGCCGAGTCCTGCACATTTTATTCCGAGCCTGTCAAATCACCCCATTTGGAAGGTTTTTGTAAGCATTAAACATTCATTGACTCAGTGACCTCCGTGAATGCACAGAGCCAGGGATCCATGACCAGCAGGGATGGATGTGAAACCTCTGGGAGGATTTTTGGGCTGGTTTTCATCCTCTCAGTGATTCTGGTCTCACACCTCATTGCTATGATTGTGGCTTGCCAGAGCACACAGCAGAGGACAAAATTCAGAGAGGGTTGTAAGAGAGAGGAACAATAAAATCTCTGCTCTCACCCTTGGCCCTGCTCCAGCTCTGAGGGTTTGCAGAACTGACTGGCCTGGGATGCACCAGCTTTGTTGGACACATCTAAGGGAATTCTGAATATTTTGGGGAGACCTGGAGTGGAACAAGAGACTTGAGGTGTGGTTTTAAACCCCTCATTCTCAGCAGGGAAGTTTTCTGTTGTCATAGGCAGTGGGACGTCACTTGGAGAAGGGACAGGACAGGACAAGGAGTGATGGGTTCAAACTGAGAGGGGAATTTCGGTGGGATTTTGGGAAGGGATTCCTCCCTGTGAGGGTGGAGAGGGCCTGGCACAGGGTGCCCAGAGAAGCTGTGGCTGTCCCATTTCTCTTCAGCAATATTTTCATTCTCATCTGATTCATTCCTTCATCTTGTGCTCCTCATGAAAACACAACCATTCCCGTTTGTGCGAGTTTTAGATTTTTTTTAAAACTTTGTTATTTGTTGTGTTATTAGTTATTTTTTTAAATTGGAATCTATTTTGTAAGATGATTTTTCTCCTGTTTCCCTGCAATGCCCAACTCAGCGTCGCTGGCGTCCGTCGCTTGCCTTGCAGCAGATCAATCTTGGATTGTCTGCAAGTCCCTTGCATGAATGAGTCATTTAATTAAGATACTTGAGACTCAATCTTCCCTTATGATCTTTTTGAGACCCAGCTGAAACCTTTGAAGTGGGAGCTGTGCAGGGACCCGATCAAGATAACACCTGAGAAACCACAGGGCTTCATCGTTTGTGGTTCCCTAAAAATCTGTGCACAGCTTCCTCTTCCTGCTCCCAGCCAGCCCCATCGCTGTGATCTCTGTAATTTAGGCTAACCTAAATAAACTATCACCATCTTTACAGCAGGAGAAACAGTGCTGGAAAGAAATCTGGATCTTGGCATCTTCCTCCTCCTCAGGCTCATGGGGAGTTTAAATCAAAAAGTTGTCAGCGTGAAGGCACCAGCACTTTGGGAAGAGTTCATATTCACATCCTAAAGGTTTTGGGTTGATCTCATCAGTTTTACCTCTCCAGGGTGAAGGGGACTCTGTCACTCTGCAGAATGTGTGGGGATGGAGCTCGGGGTGCTCCCACCCACCAGTCCCTTCCCTTTGCCATCCCTCCCTTGTGGTGCCCTGGAACTGGGAGCAGAGTGCCTTTGGCAGCTCCTTGGAGGGACTGGAAAAGGGAATTTGGGCTGGGAAAGGGGATTTGGGGTTTTTTTTGGGGCGGCTCCAGGTGCAATGTCTGCAGAGAGACCCTGGGTACAAAACCCCAAAAACCCCTTGGGAACCTCAAAAACCCCTTGGGAATCCCAAAAAACCTCTGGAGGTGCTGGGAAAGGGAATTTGGGCTGGGAAAGGGGATTTGGGGTTTTTTTTGGGGCGGCTCCAGGTGCAATGTCTGCAGAGAGACATTGAAGTGGTTAATGGGGTTCCCAGTTTGCTCCTGTGCTGAGGATTGAGGAGGTTCTGTGCTGAGCAGTTGTGGAACTCCTGCTCCCTGTTGGAAAATCAATGCTCGTGTCCCACCCCAGGAGAAGCTGCAGTTCCAGAGGTGCTTTAAAAGTGAATGTGTGTGGGGTTTTCAAGGCTGCTTGGGAGGTCTGAAGCAGCTCTTTCCTTTTCTGTTCCATTTCTCTGCTTTTTGCTGGGAAATATCATCACTAGCAAATAACTCAGGAGAGGTTTTGCCTCCCTTCCTTGCTGTGGAAAAAAGCAAAGAGCCAGTTCCAGCCAGGCACTGGAGGGGTTAATTGACACCAGGAGACAGCGAGAAATGAAAGGAATTTAAAATGAGGATCTGGCTGTGTGTGGCTTGAGCATCCCGAAGGTGACAGTGCCGGGAGCCCGTGGGGTTTGGGGTGATGTTTCCCTGCAGGATGGCCTTTCATGTGTAACCACAGCGAGTGTCAGCAGCCCACGCGGCGCCAGCAGCCAGCCCTGAGCCCTCCCCAGCCCTCCCGGGGCTCCTGCCATTCCTGATTCTTGGAATAGCCCGGGCTGCTGTGCCTGGGACAGCTGGGCTTGGTGCAGTTAAATCCTGCAGCTCTGCTTGGGAGCCAGGACACTCCTGCAGGGACCAGGGCACTCCTTGGGGACCAGGGCACTCCTTGGGGACCAGGGCACTCCT
>VZTB01004792.1:29894-66707 GCA_013397245.1 Thryothorus ludovicianus | reverse complement strand
ATAGATTTTATATATAATTATATTATTATATTAAGTTATTGTCTATTTTTGTAATGATTAATGGTAAATAATAATAAATAATAATAAAAAATAGTCTCCAATATAGCAATTTTTTCATCTTAGAAACACACTCCGAGCACTGCTGAAACTGGACAGTAAGGGGAAAAGAATCATTTAAATTTAAATCAGATAATCTTTCTTTTCTGGCTTTTCAATTTATCAGTGTGGTGTCGGGTTTTTTCCTCATGGCTTAGCACTATCTTGACTTCCTGGGCAGAAATGTTGGTTTAAGCGTGGGTTTGGCTGCATTGCCTCTTTATCTGCTTCTTTTCCTGAGTGTTGTAGGCATAAATAATCTTGAATTTATCAAATTTGCTTGCCCCAGTAGATATTAAATACTCATAACGTGAGGGTTGGAGCAGGCAAACGCTGCCTTAGTGGGCAGTGAATGAATAAAACCTATAAACTGAATTAATTTATTCCTGTTTGGTTTCCTTATCCTGCTTTTCTCCAGCCTCCACCCCAAGCTGTCCTGATCTTGTGAAAATGGGAAAATTTTGTATTTCCAGGCTGGCAAATTGAAAATCTCACGTTCTCTGGAAATTTCCATCTCTGTTCCTTTGAGCTTTCAGGTTATTAATACCCTGGTGTTAATTAATACCCCTGAGTGCCCCTGGGCTGGGTTTGCCAGCACGAGCAGTGGGGATTAATTGGGCCTGGATTATTTTTGGGTGCCCCTGTGCTCACTTCCCCTGCCTCTGCAGTGCCTTCCCCAATTCACTTTCATTTCTCTCTTCTGTTGCAGAGCAAGGAAGTGGGACTGCAGCTCCAGGAGGACCTGATGAAGGTCCTGAATGAACTCTACACGGTAAATAAACTCATTTTTTGGCATCTCCTCAGGCAGAAGGGTTTGTTCTCCCACCAGCTCTGAAGCTCCATAAATCCCATTTTTTCCCCCTCTGCCCTGGTGTTGTTTCAGCTCTCTAAGTGTTGGCTCCCCAAAGATCTCCACGCCCATTTGTTGCTTTGCTGATGGTTTAAAAAAGAGCCAGAAAGAGGAGAATTATTTCCAAATATGCCAGAATTGTGTGGTGTGAGCCTTCAGAGGCACCCACGGTGCTTTTTTTGTCCCTCAGCTCTCAGCAGAGCAGCTCCTTTTGGAGGAAGAGTTTTCCCTTCTGTGCTTTTTGTTTCTCAGTAAATCCACAGAGATTTATTTCTCAATAAATCCACTGGAGACACCAAGAGGAGGAGGAGGAGGAGGGATGTGCCCCAAGGGTTCATGTTCTGCGTGGGGATTTTTCTTTTCCTCACACAGATGAATGCCAAAACCTCTCTGCAGCTGTTCCTGAGCAAGTTCTCTTCTTTAAAAGCAGAACTCACTGTTGAGTGGCTCAAAATACCTTTTTTTTTTATTATTTTTAATCCTTTCTTTAGTGGTTTGTTGGGTCATGACACTGAGATTTGTGTTCTGGCCTTCCTCCTTCCAAAAGGTGACCCAGGGTTGTTTCTGAGGCTGTGGTGTTTTCACCCTGTGGTGAAATTTGGGATAAAAATCAGTGTTGGAGAGTTTCAGGGGGTTCCCTGAAATTTCCTGTGCCAGTAAAATGTATGGAGGGATTTGTTTAATTGCAATTTGTTACAATTAGAGCCTCAAAGCCAATATTCAGGCAGATCAGCACTCCAGAAATTGTTTTCTATTTGAGGCCATAATTGGCTCAGCTTTTGAGTCCTGTCATGGATGGGGTCCTAGGAAAGGACGTGGATCTGCCTCTAAAATCAGATTTTAGGAGCTGAGATCAGTTTCTGATCCAAGTTCAGCTGGCTCTGGAGTGGCTGCTGAGTGGAGTTCATGGACAGGGGATCATTTCTGGGTGCCAGGCTCTGTTAAGTCATTTTTTGAGCCAAATTCTGCTAATTTCTCAACCCCTGGAAGGAAGAACTTCCAAAATTCAGCCTTTGCTAAACAAAGTGATGTGGGGTGTTGATATTTTTAATGGCAGTGCTGGGAATTTGGAATCTATTTATTAATTCCTCCTGCTGCAGAATTCTAAATTGTCCCTTCACCAGAAAAATTTGCCTTTGCAAAAAGCCATTTCTGATATTGCTAAAAGATGCTTTTTGCTGGAATTAAAGCCACCTCACCAGTGGTTAAATTTAGTGGCACTTTTAGAAATGATTCCACCTCTTTTTCTGCTGGATGTGGCACTCAGGGCTCTGGGCTGGGTGACAAAGTGGGGACCAACCCAAGGCTGGATAATTCCGGAGCTCTTTCCCAGCCTCAGGGATTCCCTAATTCCACATCCAAAGGATTGGCAGAATCCCTGCTTTTTAGGCAGAATGGATCTGGGTGACATCTCTGCTTTCTCCACGCAAATAAATCACAGAGGGTTGTCCCAGCCTGGAGTTCTGTTGTCCTGTGCCATCCTCAGTCACCTGTGGCCACCAGCGTGGCACCAAACCACGAAACCCCGTTAAAATCTGGGATTGCTCCCTGTGCCAGCCCTGCTCTGAGCCAGGGAGGAAAAGCAGCTCCTTTGAATGAATTATTATAATTCTGAACGCCTGCTTTTACAGCGTGAGCATCTGCAGGGGCTGGGAGTGGGGCTGTGGGAATTATTCAGGGTGTCCTGGAGCCCTTTCCTGTTTCCATCCTGAGTCTCTCTGGATCTGGGACCTCTGCTGATCACTGCAGAGGGGGAGCACGCAGCCCCTGACGTGAAATCCTGTTATGTTCTGGTGCAAAATAGCTGTAAAACGGGTTTTCAGCTGAGAGAAATCAAATTATTCACAAGTGGAGCCTTTATTGCTGCTGGAATGGGTGGCTTTATGCAATTGTACTTTTTTTTTTTTGCCCCCTGTGAGTTTGTATCGTGTTTGTTTTGCTGTGGGATTCAAATTGCTTCGCATTTATGGATGAAAAATTGGTTTGTATCTCGTGTCCTTTGGTTCTGTTTGCTTAACACAAATCTAGGCATTAATATGACTGAAAGAAATGGGATTTTTGGGACTGGGGGTGGATAGTTATCTATATTTACTTATAAAAATGTGCTATAATAGAAGTTGTCCATACAGCACAGGGTCCAGGTCTCCCTGAACACAAGAACCACACTTGTTTATTAATTTTTTTATTGCATGAGGTGCCCAGAAGTCCTTTTATACCCCAAATTTGATTTGAGCAAATGGCACCTGAGTGGCTCCTGCGGGCTGAGTCTGGATTTCCATCTTGTGATGTTTAAAGCTCAGATGAAAGGCTGATAGGGCTCCCCTCAGACCCCTTACCTGCTGATGAAAAGCTCTCATTTTCCTGCCACATCACTGCCTTTGAACCCTCAAGGAGGCTGGATTGAGTCCGCAGCCTTTTTTTTTATTTTGATTTTTGTGCCTCCTTTATTGGAGGCACGCTCCAAAACCAAACAAAGCAGCAGCTGCAGAGTCACCCACTTGGATTTCAGATCCATCTGGGCAGCCAAATTCACTCAGGCACCTCCTGCCCTGGGAAATTTTTCCCTGAGTGGATTATTTTTATTTTTTTTATTTTTTTTGTCCCCTGGTTCAGCTGTTTCAGCCCAACAGCCTGGCTCGGGTTTTGTTGTCCGCAGGTGATGAAAACCTACCACATGTACAACGCTGACAGCATCAGTGCCCAGAGCAAGCTGAAGGAGGCTGAGAAGCAGGAGGAGAAGCAGATTGGGAAGTCAGTGAAGCAGGAGGACAAACAGACCCCGCGCTCCCCCGACTCCACCTCCAACGTGAAGTTTGAGGAGAAACACGTCCGGAGGAGCTCCGTGAAAAAAATCGAGAAGATGAAGGAGAAGGTACAGCCAGGGAGCCCAGGAGATTCCCTCCTCACGTCCAGATCTGGTTTTTGGGGCAGGTTTGAATCGACCCCCAGCTCAGGTTTCCTTTGGGGCAACCAGGTGCTGTCCCCGTGTTGTCCCAGGGAGTGCAGGTGTGGCACAAAAAGCTGGAACCAGGTCAGAGTGGGGAAGCAGCACTTGGAATTGCTGGTTAATGGGGTTGTTTTTGTCCAGAGCACAAGGAATGTGCTGCAGCAATCCCAAAGTGGCTTTGGGGGCAGAACCAGTGGCCTCAGCAGTCGGTCACTCCAGCTCTAAGGTCCAAGGCAAGAAGGGAAGGAGTCATTTTGGAATGGATTTAGGCTCTGGAAGGAGCAGATTCAGGCCTTGGAAGAGGTGGGGTGCCTGTAGCAACCCTCATGGACTTCCCTGGTGGTGCTGGACCCCCAAAATCCCCCTTGTCCCTTCACTCCTCCTTTAATCCTCCCCATCCCACAGTCTCAGGACTTCCAGTGCAGTGGAGTGAAGCTTAGAGACATCTCAACAATTAATCTGCACAATTAATCTGCACAATTAATCTGCATTTCAAGCCTTGGAGTCCTGGCCAGCCTGGGGTTCAGATGGGCAAAGCCTGTGTGAGCAGAGTAAGATTTGTCAGAGTTCTCTGGAGTTACTCAGGGTGCTGCCCTCCCCTCCTGAAGCTGTTTTCTGGTTTTTGTTGTCTTTCAGCGCCAGGCAAAGTACACAGAGAACAGACTGAAGGCCATCAAGGCGAGGAACGAGTATCTGCTGGCCCTGGAGGCCACCAATGCCTCGGTGTTCAAGTACTACATCCACGACCTGTCTGACCTCATTGATGTAAGTGCTGGGGCCAGCAGCCTCCCACGGCCCCCTCCTCCCTCTGCACAGCTGGAACCAAACCTCTGCACAGCTGGAAACCTCTGCACAGCTGCCCTGGGCAGCTTGGGGGTGGCAGGAGCCTGATAAATTGGTCACCAAGGTGTGACAAGGGCTTTTCTCTCAGGTGGCCACCTCAGGAATTGAGAGGAGCTGCTCAGTTAAAGCCAGCTCAGTGTCACACTGCTGCCTCACATTCTCATCTGTTTTAAGCAAACCCCCAGGATTTTAACTCAGAAACATGCTTTTTAACTCAGAAACGTGCTTGAGAAAAAGATTTTTAGCTGTGGATACAGTAGAAGAAATTTGGTAGAGGGGAGGGAGCCCAGAAGTGTTTCCTAAAGCTGCTTTTAACTGGTTTTGGAAAAGTTATTGAATTATGGGATGTTCTGAGTTGGAAGGGACCCACAGGGATCATCTGCTGGCCCTGCACAGACACCCCAAAATCCCAGCCTGTGCCTGGGGGTGCTGTCCAAGCACTCCTGGAGCTCTGGAAGGTTTGGGAGCACCCTCTGGGGGAAAACCTTTCCCTGATCTCCATCCCAAACCTCCCTGACCCAGCTCCAGCCATCCCTTTGGACCCTTTCCCTTCCCACCAGAACATATTTCAGCCTCCCCACCATTCTGGGGGGGCAGCAATTGGTAAAGCAGAAAAAACCAAAATTCTGATTTTTGAGAGCTCAGCCAAGGCAGTGAGGAGCCCTGAGTGAGGCAAGGGTGGAGCCTGGGCACACCAAGCGTGGGGCAGCAGCTCTGGGGCTCCTGCAGAGCCTGGAGGAGCAGGCAGTGATGAGCACAAGAGTCTCCAGGCACGGGCAATAAAGAGCACTCAGCTCTCTATTAATTACTCAGCTATTAGAATAAGCAGCAGGCTGTGGGGTGCATTTATCCAGCTGGTGATAAAAAAAAAAACAACTCGCCTGGAGTGCTCTTGTGCCAGGTGTTGATTTAAGCCTGTCCTTTGGAGGTCAGGGCTGCCACTGAGAGTGGGCCTGAAAAATGCTGCTGTTTCCAAATGCTTGGAGAGGCCTGCCTTGTTTATTCCTGCTGCCTTTTTTAGGAGCCCTGTTTGGGTTAACCTTTGCTCAGCCTTAATGGCGTGGCCCTGGGTTTTTAACAAATTGGAGCTCTCTGTGTATATTCGTATCAAGGGCACAAGATTGGGGTTGATTTCACCAGCATCAGCCCAATTTAATTGTTGTAATTTTTTTCACCTAAAGCCCTGTCTCTCAAGCCTTGTCCCAAATGCTGCCTGGTTCAGCTGGGCTTTTTTTGGTGTATTTTCATGAATCACAGGTGGCAGAGAATCCATTTAGGTTTCACAAGCCCAGAGCAATCTCTAAGCACAGAGCTGAGGAGTTTTCAGCAGGACAGGACAAATCTGGGCTGTCCCTGGGCATGGCAGGACAAGGATCCAAACTTCTGATTCCAAAATTCCAGGGATTTGTCTGTTCCTAGAGGGGAGCCCTCGTGGCTCTGGGTGAGCCCCTGCCCTTGGAGCATTCAGTTTTTAACTCTACAAGTTCCCATCATCTTCAAAATAAAAGAGTTCTCTGCTCTGTGTTCAGGCAAGGAAAAATGTGGGGCTTGTCTGGGAGCACAGGAGATGGAGTTATCTCATTGTTAAGACGCAGGGAAAATAGATTTATTAATGCCTTTGATCCTGAAGGATTGAAAATTAACAATTATAACCAGTGATAGTTATCTGAGCCATCTGACTTGAATAAAAATGGGATTTTTAAGCCAGGCTCTAATGCCTTCCCTCGATCTAATCATTTGATGATATTGAATTTTGAAATAGAATATAAAAGTAATCCTCAGAGTTACCTACAAGGAGGTTGTGTTAGGCCAAACAGCATTAAATTTTAGGTGTAATATCATGTTTATCCAGCACATTGTTCCTCTGCAGTGTGCAGGCTGGGATAACAGGGAGTTAATTCTTTGTGGAGAGTTAAGAGCCATAAATTGTTTCTGCCATAGCCCAGTAGTTTTGAATTTCCTGACTTTGGGGACTGAGGCAGCTCTTTGATGCTAATGAAATATTACAGTAATGGGGAAGTTTGCATTAACTCATATTTATAAAAGGGTCACTGGGACAGGATTGGGAAAAAAAAAAAAAAAGATAAAAACGTGTGTGAGAGTCCCAGAGCTTGCTTTGCTCTTCTAGGAATTGTGTTCCATGGCTGCTTGCTCCAGGATCTCATCCTTCCCTTCCAAATGTGAGCTGCATTTTAAAACAAAAGGCTTTTTCCCCTTCAGTCTCTTATTTTTGAGGCCTGTTTGAAAGCTAACTGGCAAAGGGTTAATCAGCTGTCATGTTGGGAAGTGAATTTGAATGAGTTATCATTAAATTCTTATAAAAAATTGATTTCCTTCGAGAACGATTCCATCAAACATTTATATAACCCAGAAAAGGGATGGCAGGACTGGTGCATTTATAAACAGACAACACTGGACTTAAAAAAAACAACTTTAAAGTGGGGGAGTGGGCCTGGAGATGTTTTCTGTCAGTGGCTTCAATAGCAAGGAGCCCACACGTGCCTGAGCAGGGTGGGGTGGGACACATTCACCCCCTAGTGCCTTCCTGGGGACACTGGGAGGACAAACTGGGCACGCTGGGAGGGTCCCACGGCAGGAATTGTGTTCAGTTCTGCAGCTGAGGAGTGACAAGGAGCTGCCAGGAGGGTCCAGCAGAGCCCACAGAGGTGATTTGGGGTCTGGAATGTGCCTGGTGAGGAGGGGCTGGGGCTGGAGAGGGGATCCCATGGATCCATCCCAATCTCCCATTGATCCTTATCAATATCCTATTGATCCTTATCAATATCCCATGGATCCATCCCAATATCCCATTGATCCTTACCAATATCCCATTGATCCTTACCAATATCCCATGGATCCATCCCAATATCCCATTGATCCTTACCAATATCCCATGGATCCATCCCAATATCCCATGGATCCATCCCAATATCCCATGGATCCATCCCAATATCCCATGGATCCATCCCAATATCCCATGGATCCATCCCAATCTCCCATTGATCCTTATCAATATCTCATTGATCCTTATCAATATCCCATGGATCCATCCCAATATCCCATTGATCTATCCCAATCTCCCATTGATCCTTATCAATATCCCATTGATCCTTACCAATATCTCATTGATCCATCCCAATATCCCATGGATCCTTACCAGTATTCCACTGATCCATCCCAATATCCCATCAATCCTTATCAATATCCTATGGATCCATCCCAATATCCCTTTGATCCGTCCCAATATCCCTTTGATCCATCCCAATATCCCATTGATCCATCCCAATATCCCATGGATCCATCCCAATCTCCCATGGATCCTTATCAATATCCCATGGATCCATCCCAATCTCCCATGGATCCTTATCAATATCCCATGGATCCATCCCAATCTCCCATGGATCCTTATCAATATCCCATGGATCCATCCCAATCTCCCATGGATCCTTATCAATATCCCATGGATCCATCCCAATATCCCATTGATCCATCCCAGTATCCCATTGATCCCTCCCAGTCTCCCACAGATCCATCCCAGTCTCCCACAGCTCCATCCCAGTGTCCCCAGGGGTGCCAGGGTGGTGCCAGGCTCTGTCCAGTGCCAGGACGAGGATTAAGAAACTCCAGCCCATGAGATTCCCTCATCCCGAGGAGCAGGAGGGGCAGAGCCCTGGGGCTGCTGCCAGGGAGGCCCTGGAGTTCTGCAGACACCCCAAACCCACCTGGGCGTGTCCCTGTGTCACCTCCAGGTGACCCTGCCGTGGCCTGGGTGATCTCCAGGGGTGCCCTGAACCCCAGAAGTTCTGTGGGAAGGAGCAGCGCTGCTGTTAAACCCCAGCTCATCCTGCTGCTGGTCCCTGTCCCAGTCCCATCTTCCCCCAGGCTGCAGTGAGTGCCTCTCCATCCAAGGCTGCCTCCACACGTGCAGATTCTCAATCAAACCTCTTTTGTTTGCCTTTTTGTTTTGGTTTGGGGTGGGTTTAATTTTTTTTTTTTTTTTTTTGGTTTTTGCTTGGCTGGTTTTGTTCTTTTCTGATTGAATGTAAAGTCCCTTAATTCTCTGCCTGCAGCCCAAGCAGCAACTGCAGCTCTTTTTCCAAGGCTCCACACCTGCCACAGCTTGTTTGGCACAAGCTTCCAGCACTTGGTGGCAGGAATTCTGCGGGAGCAGGGAATGGTCCAGCAGCTCCTCCTCCCTCTCCCCCCACCCCTCCTTCTCCTTTTTTCCCCCCCTTTTTTTTTTCCCCTCAGCGTTTGCAAACAATGACAGTGATGAGACCCAAATGATGGGCGAGGAGGAGTTTTCGTGTGGATTTTGCTTACAGAGCAGCACAGCAATCAAGCAGATGGTCTCTTTCTTTCCTTTTTGGATATTCTCCTAGTGGATGTCGTCTTGCTTGTCATTCCAGGAAGGTGGGCTCCTTCTTGCTCACTTTATGAGGTGGCTGAAAAATCCAGGCTGATTCTGACCTCTTGCTAATGAAAAGCTCTTTTTTATTTTTTTATTTTTTTTCCCCCTTTCTGAAACATGAAAACTTGGCTCTGCAGCCGTGGTGGGAATGAAGCTGCCTGATTGTCTCCCAGTGACATCATCCCAGTGTTAGCCATAGCCAGGAAATTCTTGACCATAACCACTTCTTGCTTCTAAGTTGTTTTTTTTTTGCTCTTCTGTTTCAGCCCAGCAATGAAATCATCCCAACTGGTGGCTGCTGGGTTTTGCATGGCTCTGGTTTCATGTCCAGGTCATGCTCCTCCTTCCTGAAGTACACAGAACAAAGCAGTTTTGCTGGAGTTTTGGAGTTATTTGGGTGCAGATTTATAGATGATCCAAGTCCTGTGTCTTGTCTCTCCAATAGCCCTTCAGTGCCTTGCTGTTCTCTTCCTTTGAATGATGTTATTTAAGGATTTTGGAGTGTTTTCATAGCAACAAGACCCTTAAAAGTCAGGTTAGAATTTAGGGAAATCCACTGCCCTGCTATTGAACTTCACCACTTCATTTTTGGATGGAACGAGTCTCCAGCACTCCATGAAAAATGAGTCTCTAAAACTCCAAGGAAACTCCACAAACTGTTACAATAACCAAAGCTTATATTATAGCTCATAACTTAAGCTGTAAGATTATAACATGATGATAAAATTTGCATGGGGTTACAGGCTGTGCAGGCAGTGAGGGGTGTGGGACCTCCCTGCCACCCAGAAGAAAACAAAAATCCCCCAGAGCTCATTCTCTGGAGGAGATTGGTGCCTGGGAATGGCTACGAGGGATGGAGAGCAGAGAGCTCTGGAGCTGGGTCCTGGAATTTACAGTTTATTGCAAAGGCTGTGGGTGCAGGGGCTCTGCTTGGAGCTGCAGCCCCAGCTCAGAGCAGGCCCAGGAGGGAGAGAAAGGGAACAAAAGAGTGAAGAGCAAGAGATAAGAGCAGAGCAGCAAGAGAGCAAGGGAGAAAGCACCAAAAAGAGGAGCAGGAAAAGAGAGCGAGGTTCCCCTTACAATGCAATAAATCCTCTTCTATGCTGAATATTCTAATTTCCACTGACCAATCTATTACAAGATACAAATCCATTTACATACAGCCTATAGAAATCCTTACATTACCCTGGTTATCAGCAGCAGAGGGTTTTGTTTATCTAAACAAGAGGGGATTACCTTCAGCAGCTATCCCATTGTTTTTCAGTTGTTCAGGCTTGCTGTGTCAAAGCTTGCTTTCATTTCAATCTCACTTATAATTCCCATATTCTTAAAATCTTTTGTCAGGCAGTCATATCTATAAGGCTTTCCTGTTTCATCTTCCCCAGCAATTCCCCATTCATCCTCTGTCGGGTTTTCTGCTGTTTTGCAGAAATTCCCCCGAGCTAGCAAAGTCCTTTTCCACACCTGANAAACCCAAAAGCCACGAGGTTCCTCCATCTTGGCAATACCCACCCCCTGTACCAAAACCCAAAATCTCCTTTTACCCCCTGTGACAAACTCACTGCTGCTCTATTCAAACTCCTGTCACCTGGAATTCTCCTTTTAAGGTTGGCAATGGTTCCCAGGGGCTAAAATCCAACCCACAGGTGTTTCTGGCTGTGTGCCAGGGTCTCTGAGCCCCCTGCCCGGGTCCCTGAGCCTCCAGGGCAGCTGGAGGTGAATTTTGTGTTCCCACTTCCCCCTGCTGCCTTTGGGAGCCTTCAGATTCCCAGTCTGGGCCTTCCCCTCCCTTCATTCACCTGGCCTTGGGTGTTGTTTTTCCAGCAGTGCTGTGACCTGGGCTACCACGCCAGCCTCAACAGAGCCCTGAGGACGTTCCTGTCGGCCGAGCTGAACCTGGAGCAGTCCAAGCACGAGGGGCTGGACGCCATCGAGAACGCTGTGGAGAACCTGGACGCCAACAGCGACAAGCAGAGGCTCATGGAGATGTACAACAACGTCTTCTGCCCCCCCATGAAGTTCGAGTTCCAGCCACACATGGGGGACATGGTCAGTGGGGCTCCCTCCTGCAGCTCTGCCTGTTTGCCACCCTGGTTTTGGGTGAATTTGGCCCCCTCCGGGGCTGCCTGTGTGGCTTTTTTTGGGAGCCTGAGAGGTGGGAGATGATGGTAAGATTAAAGCAGAGGCTCATGGCAGGGAAATTTGAGTTTTGGTTTTTTGGCTGTGGAAGCTGGGTGATCTCCAGAGGTCCCTTGCAAACCCAAAGGTTCTGTGAAAAGGAGCAAGGGCTGCTGTTAAATCCCAGCTGATGCTGATCATGGCCCTTCACTGCAGTTTTAATAATATTAAATGTGAGCAGGAAACACTTCCCTTCTACCTTCAGGTTAATCCCAGGACAGCCTCTGAATGTTGAGATTGGAAGGGCCAATATAAGAAACACAAATGCTGGTTTTTTGCAGCACCTGAGTGCACAAATGCCCTGGTGCTTTTGGCATCCTCCTTGTGAGCTGGGGCTCTCAGAGGCCTCCTGGTTTTCAGCAGGGCAAACCCCTCTCTTTTATGGCTTTATCAGGAAGGGATTGCTCAGCTGGGAGCTCTTGGAAGTCCCACAGGCTGGAGCTGAGTGGGAGCACTTGCACAGTGTGACAATTTAGGTCAGCTGGATTTCCAGCTCATCCCCTGAGCACAGACTGGAGCAGTCTCTTGCAGCCAACCTCCTCTTTTGGGCTGGGAATTACAGCTCCAGGCTCTTCTTTGTCTCTCCTGCTTTAAGTGAAACCTTCAGACTGCAAATGACCTTCCCTGGGTTTTTCTGTGCTGTAAGATCGTGGGAAGAAAAGGAATTACCTGCAGAGTTTCATTCAGGAGCAGCTCCCATTCACTGAATCATTTATCTTGCTGCCTCTCCAGGCTGGAGGAGGGTTTAGAAATGCAGCTGTGATGGTCTTGTTGCAATGGTGCTGCACGCAGCAGATTAAATCAGAATGTGTGATCCTGTGTGTGCATGGGTGGGATAAAGCTCCCAGTTTCAGTTCCTGTCTCTGAAGAAACAGCCTCAGGCAGTGAGGGCAGTGTTTTCTTGTAAAAAAAACCCACACAAAACCCAGAACAAAACGAGCAGCTGGGGGAACCTCGGTGTTCTGGTGTCTGTGACAGGTCCCCAGGCTGTGCTTTTTTCATTTCAGCTGCCCTGGATTCACTCAGCAGTGACCTGTGCCTGTTGCTGTGCTGTGCAGGTGGCTCAGCTGAGCAGCCCCAGCCCCTTGTGCCCCTACCCCAGGACACCAGGCTGAGGCACTGAACCTCATTTTTGATGTGATTTATCCAAATACCTGGGACAAAGCACCTCCAGACTTCCCAGAACACACGATGAGCTGACATCACAGACAGCAGCTGATGTTTTTTAGCTCTTCTTTGATGTTGCCATCATCTCCTGTTCAGTCCTCTCAGGGAGGGAACTGCAGTTTGGCAGAGCCTCCTCTGGCTGAAATCCAGGTTTACCAAGTTTTTAAGGTTCAGCGCTTCAGAGAATGCTGGTGCCTGATAAATAAAGGAGTAATTGCAGTGCTCTGCTGGGCTGTCTCTCCTGCAGGAGTCCCAGCTCTGTGCCCAGCAGCCAGTGCAGAGTGAGCTGGTGCAGAGGTGTCAGCAGCTGCAGTCCCGCTTGTCGACGCTGAAGATTGAAAATGAAGAGGTCAGTTAAAAACCAGAATTCAGCAACCCCCTCTCAGCCACTTCCAGTGGTTATTGGGCACTGATTAGGGAAGAATCTGGTTGTTTGGATTCTTTTTTATTAACACCTGTGGTAAAGTTCAAGGCCAAAGCATCTTGTGCATTAATTATTGTGTGATCTCACTGGAAGGTTTGGTGTAAGGAGAGAATCCTTTAAAATTCCTCCCCATATCTCTCTTCCCACCCTGAACTTGATAAGACTGCCTGTGTTGCCAGAGTTGAATTTGGATAGCAAAGGGAAAAGCAGGAATTTAATGTTTAGAAGAGACTTTGCATAACCTGAGTTAAAGTGATTTTTGTTTAATTGGCTGCCCGAGATGAGAAGATGACAGGAATGGGGATCTAATCTCTGCCCCTCTGTGTTCAGGAATTTGGGGCAAAATTTGCAACCCCTTTTATGTCTACAAAGTTGATCCTGGCCTTCAGTAAGAAGGCACAGAGTACAAATGTCTGTAATGAACATTTGATGCCCAGTGGATGCAGTTGCAGGAGACAATTAGAGAGTCTTTGTTCCACCTTTCTTGGCTTTGAGGTTAAATTTCTTCCCATCTCCTCCTGATGCCAGCCCATGAGATCACAGCTGCCAGCCTGGCACAGAGTCCTGGCAGGTTCAGGGTGCTGCCAGCTCCGTGCTTGCATGGACTGTGCTGCTAATGAGCCAGAATTAATTACAGCACTCGGGGTGTGAAACCAGAAATGTCTGTTTATGAGCAAAGTGCTCCGGGGGACTTCCCCTCCCTCTGTTTACTCACAACACCAAACCTGGCGGTTCTGAGCTGTCCCCTCCTTGCTGGGCAGGTTAAGAAGACGATGGAAGCCACGCTGCAGACAATCCAGGACATTGTCACCATCGAGGACTTCGATGTCTCTGACTGCTTCCAGTACAGCAACTCCATGGAGTCTGTGAAATCCACGGTGTCCGAAACGTTCATGAGCAAACCCAGCATTGCCAAGAGGAGGGCAAACCAGCAGGAGACTGAGCAGTTCTACTTCACAGTAAGGGGCTGATTTGTTGGGATTTAGGGGGATTTTTTTTCTCTTTTGGGGAATTCTCTCCTAGGAGGGTGGGGAGGCCCTGGGGCAGCTCTGGTTGCCCCATCCCTGAATTATCCTAAGCCAGGAGAGGCTTGGAGCAGCCTGGGATGGTTGGAAAATGTCCCTGCCCAGCCCCTGGGTGATCTTCAGGATCCTTCCCAACCCAACCCATTCCATGATTCTGTCATTTTCAATGTGGTCTATTCAGAATTACCCTCACAGCACAGTGCAAAGTGGTGCTCTTGTCTAACAAAAAACATTTCTGGCACTGATTTTTGGCAAGCAGAGGAGGCGTGCAGGGGTTTGAAAATGTGTGCTCTCAATTCTCTGGAAATATTTTGGGATATCTCTCTTGATTCAAACGTACTCTGTGGGTAAATTGTGTCAAATTTTATTTCTTCTGCATCTGAAAAAGAATTTTCTGAAAAAGAACTTAATAGCTTGTAAACATGAAATTTCAAAGCTAGTGCAAACTAAAAGAATGTTTAACTCTTCCATTTTTTGTTACCAGCTTACAATTTCAGCCTGCATAAGCTTTTCATTGAGTCAATGTTTTTTACAAGATGCTAAGAGCCTTTGGATATTGAATTTCATATTTCATATTTCATATTGAATTTCACTTTTTTTCCTATGTCAGATTTATGTTAAACCGTTGAATTTGTTTCCAGTTTCAAAATATTTCAGAGTAGCAGATGAAAATCATGGACCTTACCCCGGTTAATTTGTCATTCCTTTGGGCATCCTTCACCTTCTCCTTCCCAGAATGTGTTGCTTGTTAAATGGCACTAATTTGGCAGGATGGATCATGAGGCCTCGGCTTAGAAAAATCCAAAATCCTTCACTGAAGGTGAATCTGGCTGTTCACAGAAGTGGATGGAGAAGCTGCTTCAATTAAGGCAGGATTGACCACCCAGCCCAGGGTTATGGAATAGAAAAGTGATTTTTAATTGATCTCTGAGCACTCCCTCTCTGGAGAGAGCTCTGCTGAGGTCAGAGAGGAGAAGGAGGAATCCAGGGCTCAGCTTGGGGGGGATATTTCTCCTTTTCATGTTGTTGGTGAGGGGTTAGGGAGAGACCCTCTGCAAGCAGCCTTGATCAGATGCTGCATTGATCTGCCATTGACCAGGCTTAGAAATAGCCTTGAGAAGGATTTCCAGCTCTGGATCTCCCAGGAGCAGCTTTTTCAGAGTCTCATAAAAACCCTCAGATGGGTGTTAATGAGGCTTGAGGGTAGGGGATAAAAACACAAAGTGCAGTGCAGAATTGAGATTTAATTCCCTTTTACCCCATGATGTGCTGAGTGCTGGGGGACAGGAACCAGAAGGAAAACACTGATTTAAAAAGAATATTCCATCCTAACGTGAGCCAAGGAGGAAATTCCACCTGCAGCATTCCTGGGCAGAGCTCTTGGGTGAATGCAGTGCTGGGAATTCAGTGGAAGGATTCTCACTGGGCTGTCTCCAGGCTGCAATAATCTGTATTTCCACTGGCACACCAGTGCTCAGGGATCTCCTGCTGGGCTTTGCAGGGGGATTTGTGTCCAGGTTTAATTTAAACTCCCCAGTTTGCAGGCAAGGCTGGGCTCAGCCCTGAGCTGCTGCAGGTGGCTGAGGCAGGGAAGCAGCAGCGACTTCAGGGAGCCAAAATCCAGGGATGTGCTGGTGCTGCCATGGTTCCAGCCCTGGCATCCTGGCACTGCTGCCCAGCAGGGCACAGCTGGCACCGGGGAAAGGAGGGCAATGATTTCCTTCTGCCGCCTCCAAAGCGGCGTAATTTGAGTTTTTAGGCAAAATGTTGGGGTTTTTAACCTCTGGGAAGGGGAGGAGGAACCAGAGCAGTGCTGCTTGTGGGATTAATGGGGGTCTGGTTTTGCCAAGGCCTGAAGATGTGGGGAGATTTGGGATAAAATCCTCCTGCTCCTGGTGCTGCTGGTGCTGTGGGATGTGGATCCAGTTCCCCCATCCTTCAGGGATGCTTTGGAATTTATTCTTGGAGGGCTGAGAGGGAGGAAAATCTGCGTTTTCCTGACTGAAGGTGGCACAGGGTGTGGAGCAATGGCAGAAATGTTCTTTTCTCATCTCCTGAGCAGGGAGGAAGGGCTGGTTGGGGTTCTGCTCCATCCCGAGTGCAGCTGGTGCTGCCTGGGGACATCCCAAAGGGTTTTGGGCTCAGAGGGGCCCAAATTCCTGGGATTTGTGGGTGCCAAATGCTCCTGGCTCTGCTCCTCACCTCTGGGTTGTCACTGAGCACAAATGAGGGGACTCAGGGACATTTCTGCTGCTTTGTTCTGCTCTGCCCCGGATGAAATCCTCAGGAGCTCTCCTGTAGTTTGATGATTTTTATTTTTCCTTTGACTGTTTTTATTACACCAACAATCCAGGGCTAGTGGAGCTCTGTAATTCACTGGGAAGAGCCTGAAGCTTTATTTTGAAATTAATTTTTTTTTTATCATCAGCATCCTTGCAACAGGCAGGGAACAGAATGTTAGGCATGAGGAAATAGTGATAAAAAAAATGAGATTCTGCAGTGGATGGGAACAGCTTTTCCTCCTTTCAAGCCACCCCTGGTACCTGTTGATGTTTTTAATGACCTCAAAGCCAGAGCCTTGCAAGTCCCAGCGAGTGCCTCTGCCCTGCCCTGCCTGACCCACCTTAGGCTGGGCCTAAGTGTTTAGATCTGCTTCAAAAGGGAGCTTAACTCTGCCAGGAGATTGATCTGCTGCTCTTTCAGCTTCTCTTTGAGCCTTCCAAGCCTCCTGTGACTCTGAGACCCCCCCGAACCAAATTTATCCTCAACTCCCCCACTTCAGACCCATTATTTTTACAGTTTATGCTCCTTGTATTTCCTTCTGCAAAAATTTTAAGCAATTGAGCAAAATGTAGATATTTTGGCAAGCAGATTCTGCAGGGAAATCCCCCCCCCAAAAAAAAGTAATTAATTTTTATAGCAGTGAGGGCGCTTCCTGTTTTCTTCCAAAACAACAACAAAAAAATTTTGAAATATTAATAAAGGAAGCAGGAAATACTGCGACTTTCCAAAGGGACTTAATTTTTGTGCAATGTTTCTTTCAATGTTGTCAAGCAGGGGACATAAAACACGGGCTTTTGGCAGTTAATTAAAGCCATTTCTGTTTGTTGTGTCAGTGCACACCAGGGCTGGGCAGCCCTCAGGGTTCCTGGAAGGTTTTCCCTCACCCTCAGTGTGTATATATTTATTTATTTCTTTTATTTATGTGTACATTTCTGTTTGACTCTTTGCATGCTGGACAGAGGCTGCTCCTGCAAAGGCCAAGCAAGGCCCAGGCTCTCCTGTTGTTAAAAATGTCAATTTTTACCTCAAGGATTTGCAGTCTTTCTGTACTGACATAAACTAATCCTCAAAAATTCACTACATTTCACCTAAAGCCATCTAAAAACCTCCCAAAACTGAGTAGCAGCACTAAAGTTATAAATGTGTAGTTAAATAAAAGTGTGTTACCTCACTAAGTAAAAAAAATCTAAAATTTAGATTTTTGAAATATAATAATATAAATAGCAAAATAAAATTTTAAGGCGTAGTATTCTTGTTCACAAATTTAAGTAATTTTGTATAATTAGTTAAAAAAAAGAAGGAAGTGGGTTGAACTGGGGAAAGGTGGAAATGAAAATGGGGAAAGCTTGGAGCAGCCTGGGATGGTGAAAAGTGTCCCTGGAACTGGGACTGGAATTGGAACTGGGACTGGAATTGGAATTGGAACTGGGACTGGAACTGGGACTGGGACTGGAATTGGGACTGAAACTGGGACTGGAATTGGAACAGGGACTGGGACTGGAATTGGGACTGGAACTGGAATTGGAATTGGAACTGGGACTGGAATTGGAACAGGGACTGGAACTGAGACTGGAATTGGAACTGGGACTGGGACTGGAACTGGGACTGGGACTGGAATTGGAACTGGGACTGGAATTGGGACTGGGACTGGAGGATCTTTGAGGTCCCTTCCCACCCCAGCCATTTGAGGATCTGATGATAACACCAGCATCTCACTATTAGAAGAGGATCCTCTCCCTGTGCTGCTGAATTCTGAAGATCTCTCTCGGTTCCAGGGGTGCTCTGTGATATTTGCAGAGTTCTGTGCTTTTCAAACATGTCCCATTTTTAATGCTGCCACTGTACAGCAGAGTATTCCACAAGCTGCAGCTCAGTGGAGATAAATAAAACTGCTCTGAACTGCAAGATAAGGGATGAAAGAACTGCAGAAAAAAAAAAAAAAAACAAAAAACCCTCAGCATTTGCAGAGCTGTGAAAAATCAGGGAGCAGTGGGAGAAACGCCTGTGCAATATTCCACTGGCAGAGTCAGTGTGAACTTCAATAATATCTTTATTTGTTTTGTCCCGTGCCCTGTGGCTCATCCAGCGTGGAGGATTTGACGAGCAAAGTGGGGTGAGGGAGGTTAAGTGAGGGAATAAGCACAGCAGCAGCCTTTTAGTTGGTTAAAACAGATTGCTCATTCAGGGCAGCCCGCCCTGCCTGCCCAGGGAGGGATGACAGCTCCTCTGATGGCTCAGAAAATGACAAATATTCAGCAGTGGAACAATGGAAATTGCCCTGCAGATGGAGAATTTGGAGAATTTCAGAATGATCAGGGTTGGAAAAGGCCTCTGAGATCATTGATCTGAGCTTGGTTGGGCTCAAAAGAGGAGTGGCCTGAGCTTCAGAGCAGCCCAGATGGATGAGGCAGGACTTAGTTCAGGCTTTAACCAGGAATTTCAGAGTTACTCTGTCACTGGAAATTCAGTGTCACTCTGTAAATTCAGTGTCAGTCTATAACTGTAAATTCAGTAGCACTCTCTAAATTTGGTGTCACTGTGAGTGTAAATTCAGTGTCACTGTAAATCTGGTGTCACTGTAAATTCAGTGTCACTCTGTAAATTCAGTGTCACTCTGTAAATTCAGTGTCACTGTAAATTCAGTGTCACTGTAAATCTGGTGTCACTCTGTAACTGTAAATTCAGTGTCACTGTAAATTCAGTGTCACTCTGTAAATTCAGTGTCACTGTAAATTCAGTGTCTCTGTAAATTCAGTGTCACTCTAAATCTGGTCACCCTGTTACTGTAAATTCAGTGTTACTGTAGATTCAGGTGTCTGTAAATTCAGTGTCACTGTAAATTCAGTGTCACTCTGTAACTGTAAATTCAGTGTCACTCTAAATTCAGTGTCACTGTAAATTCAGTGTCACTGTAAATTCAGTGTCACTCTGTAACTGTAAATTCAGTGTCTCTGTAAATTCAGTGTCACTGTAAATTCAGTATCACTCTAAATTCAGTGTCACTGTAAATTCAGTGTCACTCTGTAAATTCAGTGTCACTCCACCCTCACATTCCCAGCCCTGCCACCCAAAGGCTCCATCAGAGGAATGAATTGCCCTCTCACCACGCTGTTTTTCCCACAGAAAATGAAGGAGTACCTGGAAGGCAGGAACCTGATCACCAAGCTCCAGGCCAAGCACGACCTCCTGCAGAAGACCCTGGGAGAAAGTGAGTGTGACCCAGCAGGGTGCTGAATTTATTTATTGAATTCCTCAGCTCAGGGGGGCACAGCTGCGTTGGTGATGCTCAAGTGGCCGTGCTCATGTTTTATAAATTGATTTTTTCTGATCTGCATGAGGGAGAGGCCAAACTGTGGCTGCTTGATGAATGGTGAACACCAAAATGTTTAATGAGACACTAATGAGCATCAGTGATTGGAGTGCTGCCCCCTCCTTCACAGCCTTTGTGATCCCTGTTGGGCCAAACCTGGTGATTCACTGATCAATTCACTGATCAATTCACTGATCAATTCTCAATTATTGATTGATGGGCTGCTCCTCACCTCTGTGGGTTCAGCCCCAGTGTGAGGGAGCCCAGGTTTTTTTTTGGGAGAAGCACAAACAAATTTCAGAGCATGTGAAATATGTTGCCTGTCCAGAGGGCAGCAGCCAGAACTGAATATTCATTTTCTGTCAGAGTCAGAACAAAGGCAGATTTCTTTCCCTTCATGGTATGGGCAAATCCTGTTGGCCAAAACCTCTCAAACTCTGCCTCCAAGTTTCCATAGAAACCTGCCTGCCTTGTGTTTGCAGAGGAGAGGGTTTGAGTTGAAATGTCAGGGCAGGATCGGGCTCAGCTCAGCCCTGGGTTGTGTCTGGAGCTGCACTCCCCACAGCTCGTGGAGTGCAAATCTGCTGCACGAAAACTCAGCCAGCATGAGGCCTTTGAAGTGCTTTGCTTCCAGTTTGGAAATGCAGGGTCAAACTGAAATAGTTCTTGCTGCAGAAATTAAGAGTTCCGCGTTGATCAGCCCCCGAGCGCTGGGAGACCAGGGGAGGTTGTGCCTCACTTTGGGCTGGGTTGGTTAAAGCTGCTCATCTCCTCAGCTCTCCTGGAGGAAAGCCTGGCTGAAGCCAAGGTTTTGTGTCCTCAGGGTGTTTTTCTGGTGGCTCTGAGTGTCTGCAGTGACAGCCGGGTGACATCCCCGGGGCAGGGCTGACCTCTGCATTCCAAGCCCTGTTTGCTCTTAACCTGCCTGGCCCTGAGCCCTGCTCAGGCTGTGGCAGGGGGAGAGGAGAGGAAATTAAACGTGATTTCTGTGCTGCTAAATCCCTTTGAAGGCTGCTTCTCTTCTCTTCATTTGCTTTTTGCAAACCAGTGGCCCCATGAAGACACCCAGTGAGTGTCAGAGTGAGCCCCAAAAAAGCTCCTGCTGTCATCTGTGAGATCAAAAGGAGCTGGGAGAGGGAGGAGCATCCCATTTCCCAGCCCACAGGAGCAGGTTAATGGTACAGACTGGGGACTGTGCCTAGATTTATCCATAAAATGCCACTTAATTGGGAAACGGGCAAATAAAATTCCCTTCACTCGTCCCCAGAGCACATTCAGGAGCTTTGCAGGAAAATGTGCCTCCAGCTGTGTGCCTTCAGTGCCTGGGAAGTTCAAGGGGGTGGTTATTTTTTATTCTCCTCCCCGCCCCATCCTCAGGTGACATTTTTTAGTCGTGGTGCAAATTGCCTTAATCTGAAGATGACAAGTTCCCAGCAGTAAAAGTAGCAGCAAGTCCTCCTCTCTGCGAGTAATTATGTCCCTGCCTCCTGTCCCCATTTGTCACCCTAATGCAGGAGCCCCTTGATGCTGCCACAGCCGTGTAATTTCTCTGGATGAATATTCCATGATGAAAAAAAAAAAAAAACCAAAAAAAAAACGGGACAGATGGCTGGAAATTCTGCTGCAGAATAACATTTTCATGTCAATTATGCACTGTTTGTGGCTTTACGTGGGGAGAGCAAAAGTGGCTATCAAGATGTGCTCGACTAATTGTCAGCCATCAGCAATTAGCTGCTTCCCTCTCCCCTCCTTCCATCTCCCCAGGAGCAGGAAGACAACAGGAGGGAAGGTGGATTTTCAGCTGGTGGGAATCAGGGTGATTTTTTTAAATTTTTTTTCACCAAGAGATGGGCCTGTCCCACTCCCAGCAGCACATCCTCCTCTCCCTCTGCCTCTTTCTGTTGTGATGTTTTAGGTGATGCTGCATTAGCAAGTCCCGAGCTTGGCTGCTGCTTCCTGGAAAACTCAGCTCGGGTGAATGGAGTGTTTTTTTTATAAATATGTTTGTGGGAAACCCCACTGAATGTCTGTCTCTCAAAATAACTTCGGTGCCAGCACGTTCAGGCTGTGGGCTGACAAATCTGGGAATGTTTGCACTCTTCCTGAGGGGCCTGGGGAGGTGGAATCTCTCACCCCACCAGTTCCCCTGGGAGGAGGGAGGGAGGGACTGACAAGCCCAGTTTTTTGGCAGAAGTCAGCAATTAGAACGCTCAGGGAGGTGATTTCTGTTTAAAAACAACAATTCCCAGAGGTCGGAGTCCTTGGACAGCCTGAGCTGGTTCCTGGTTGGATTTGGTGCAGCTGAGCTGTCCAGGGGTGGGTTTGGTGCTGTCCTGGACTCCTCTCCTCTCCTCTCCTCTCCTCTCCTCTCCCTCTACAGAAATATTGAAATTATTTTCCCACTCCTCCCTCCTCATTCTGGATTTTTTTTCTCTCCTCCACAGGTCAGCGGACAGACTGTGCCCTGGCCAGGTAGGTGTGGCTCAGGGAATTGTGTTTTTAAGGAAAATCTGTTGCAAATTGCTCATCCCAGCTCAATATCCCAGCCCAGGATATGTCTGTTAATAAAATCCAGTGGTTTGGAGTCCCAGAAGGGAATCATGGAGTGGTTTGGGTGGGAAGGGGCATTAAAGCCACAGTGCCACACCTGCCACTGCTCCAAATCCCCCCCGACCTGCCCTGCAACACTTCCAGGGATGGGGCAGCAATTTCATAAATTTAATTAAATTTAGTGTGAATTTAATAAATAGAAACAAAATTCCTTTTCTTGCCATGGTGTATTTAGTGCAGATCAGCAGCAGGATGGGAAAGGGAGAGAAATTCCTAAATTTGGCGCTGTCACCCCGAGAATATTCTCCAGATTTAGGTTTTTTAACCAAATCCCTGGTCCTGGGAGAGAGGTGGTTACCCAGAGGGTTGAGGAGCATAAAATTGGGAAACTCTTGATGCCAGAGCTGCTCTGCTGTGCCTGGACTCCAGCAGGACAGAGGGCATCTCATTTTTTACGAAAATAAACGAGAACGAACCTTTAAATTGGATGAGGACCCATCCCAGAAGCAGCACTAAGCTTCTGGTGGGGCTTTAGTAAAATAAAACAGATTTCCATCTCGGAATTGATGGGTTCAGGAGGGGCTGGGGCAGGGGCTGTGCCTCACCCTGCCTCGTTAACAAAAGCAAAGGTGATTACCACCAGCGTGGACTCATTACTGCTGTTCCCATTCCTCACAGCAAAGCAAAACTGACAGGTCCTAATTAGACCCTGACATCTGTAATAATAAAATATTATTCATCATGAAACAATTTTAAATATCAAAGAATCATTTCCCCCCCCCAGCAGTTTAAAACCCACCTCGTTGTCTTGTGACAGCCCGTGGAATCGGATTTATTTTTTTAAATTTAGTTTTCATTCAGCGTTTTTCATTTTTTTTTTACAAAAGGAATTTCCCCCAAATTAACACATTGTACAGGCTTTTTAAAAATCACACTTCTAATCTCCTTATTTATAATTCAGCAGCCATCTGCCCTGGCAGGGAATTGGCTGCAATGATACATTAGACCTCTCTGCTATTATCTCCCTTGCTTCATTTTTACAAGAAACTAAAGGAATTTTAAACCCCAGTAATAAATTTTGAGGGGAAAGCCTTGGCAGAGCAGAGCTTTTTTTTTTTCCTATTTTCCTGCCATTAATGTCTACCAACATCAGCAAATGAGAGCAGACAGACCAGGCTTAGCCTGGCTGCTGTGTGCTGCTGTTCCAGGGGGTTTTTGTGTTATTTATTTATTTGAAATCTTATCAAAACTGTCATAAAGGCTCCGCAGTGGCAGCTGTTCACAGCACAGGGGGAACCTGCTCCCACCTGCTCTTCCCTGTGCAATTCCCATCCAACCCCATCTGCAGCCCTGCATCAGAATTAAAATGTCAGGGCTGATCTTTTGTCGGGGCTCCCTCGCGCCTCGTGCAGGTTCTCAGTGATTTAAAAGTCACTTCAAATCTTCCTGGAGTTCCATAAATCCAGCGAGGCTCTGGCACTGTGGCTGCTGGGGTCTCTGGCTCCTTCCCTGCTCCAGAAAGTGCTTGGGAGCCCTGGAGGAAGGAGCTGGTGCCAGTGGAGGATTTTTCCTGACGATGCTGTTCTGTTCTGCTTTTCCCTCCCTGCACCCCTGGACCAGTGGCAGGCGCAGCTCCACCGTCAGGAAGCAGGTAATTAATTAACATTTCGCTCGCTAACGAGGCAGGGATGAGGTGTGGAAGGAGGAGGAGTGGTGGAGAACAGATTTGGAGAACAAATTTTTATCCGTCCCTCCCTGTCGCTCTTTTTCTTGTCTGAGAAATCCTGGTTCCAAAACCTCGTTCATTTTCCACGACAGAATCTAAAATTGGTTTTACTCTGTGTTTTTGGCAGAGCTGGAATGAAAAATCCCAACCAGCCTTGAGCTGTTTGGGCAGTCGTGGTTTATGGGGTCCATGCTGTTGTTTCTTTGTCTCCATTCCCTTTTATTTCCCCGTTATAAACCTGTACCCTTCTGTAGGGGAGACTTACAAAGCCAGGCTTTGTGTCGCTGGCCTTGGGGATAATTTGTTGCTTTTTGGTACCCAATTGAGCTAAAATGTGTTTCTTTGAGGTGGGCAGGACCCAGAGTATCTCTTGTTGACACTGCGAGGTTGAAGTTTGGCAATTCCAATCTTCACACAGTCTTGAGCTGCTGCTTTGGAGTTTCAGGATGTGATCTCGGCGTGCAGAGTCAAACTTTTCTCATTTTTTTATTCTTTTTTTTTTTCTTTTCCCTCCACTCTGCATCCTGCCTGCCCCTGCTGTGGCTCCTCTGTGGGCAGGATTCCTCCCAGGCCATTCCCCTGGTGGTGGAGAGCTGCATCCGCTTCATCAGCAGGCACGGTGAGTTGGGCTTGACATCCCCGGGGGGAAAAAAAAAACTTAGGAAAGTGTTGGAATGCAGAGAATATTCCTCTGCATGTTTTAAAGGATCCAAACCCTCTGACAAAATCCTGCTTTGAACCTCTGTCCATGGAAAGGGCTGCCCAGGCTTTGGGATGAGACAGAATTTTCAGCAATGTAAATTAGTTTTATAATATGTAGTTTATCACAGGGTGAGAAATGGAGATTTTTGGGTTTGTTAGAACGGTAAGTGGATGGAGACAAAGTGGAGGATCCTTGTTTTGAGGTTTCTTCCTCCTCCTTCATCCCCTCCACATTCTGCAGTGTTGGGGACACAGATCAGAATCAGTGCAGAGTTGCATGAGTAGAAGTTGAGTCAGTAATTGGTAGAGAAGTGGAAATAATGTACATTCTTGGTGATAATTGGGTGAATTATCTTTAAGAGAACCTTGAATCTGTGTGTTAGAGGCTTTTTGGTGTCTTTCCTCTCTCTCTGGAGTAAAGCCTGGTGTGCAGAAATTGCTGATAAGGGAGGAACAAACCTGAAGAACGAGAACAACCCAGAGTCCCATTCATGTTTTACCCAATAAGGACTTTGTGAAAAAGCCTCCCCTGCCAGGGGAGAGTCCTGTGGGAGTAGTAAAACTCCAAAAGGATGCTCAGGGTGGCTCAGGAGCTGCCTCAGAAGGAGAATGCTCTGGGTTTGGTTCTTTTTTGCCTGCATTGCTGCTGCTGGTGTGTGCAATCACTGCCCTGAATTACTGACCTTGCAAATGTTGTTTTGCCAACAATATCCCTTTATTCCTTGCAGAATCAGCTTCCCATCCACACACAGCACTCGTGCCTCCCCTCCACTCACCTTCCTTTGAGCCCTGAAATGTGGCCTTCAGCAGGAACAATCCTCCTCTTCACGAGGAGGAGGAGGAGGAACGCTCACAGTGGTCGAAATGTGGGAGGTCAAGCAGTGAATTAATTGTTCACTTGCTGCCACAGAGAGATGATTTATGCCTGTGTGGAAGCTTGACCTCTCCCAGCCTTGAATGCTGTACATTTATTGCAATTTGTTCTCGTTTTTAATTGATATCATTCGTTAGTGGCGTGTGAAACAGCTGTTAATTAAGGCGTGTGGAAGGAGGTGGGATCAATCTTCATTAGCCAAGGCGCAGGGGCCAGGTCCTGTTTGTTTTCCTTGTTCCATTACTATTTTAGAAACCCCAATCTGCAATCCCATTCTCATCATCACTTGCAATAACCAAGTTCTGTAATCCTTCCTTAAGGCCATCCTTGGAAAAATTTGCTGGAAAAATCCTTGGAATGGGAACTGATAGAGGACAAATTGTGGCCATCAGAGAGATGCTGATTTCAGATTTCAGATTCCAGAACTGTCCTCGATTTTCCAACAGACTCATCTGAGTCCTTTTTAAACGTTTTCCTCCTGGTATTGGTTGTATTTTACTTCTGACTGCTCCACTGCTGGTTTATGACTTCCTCTGGGTTGTAAAATCCTCTGGGGATCCTCCAGGGTGAGAGATAACATGAATGGCTGTCAGAGCCCCGTTACTCCAGCAGTTTAGAAGGGTTAATAATTTTTCTGCCTCTGCTGAGTTCTGTTTTCTGGACATCTCAGGGAAAGGTGGCTTTTAAAGCAGCCTCCTTTGTTCTTGTTTTTCCTTTATTACAGGAGCTGGAGCTGCTGCAGGTACCATCTTCTTTCATCCAATCTGTCTTATCTTGTTACCAACATCTTGTTTTCCTCCAGGTCTGCAGCACGAGGGGATATTCAGAGTGTCTGGGTCACAGGTGGAAGTGAACGACATCAAAAATGCATTTGAGAGAGGTAAGGGAGAGCTCTTCCAAAATCCCAGAAACAGCTGCCAGGTGTGTGAGTTTGGGGGAGAACAGGTCTGAGTGCAGCTCCCTCCTTTTTCTGTTCCTCTGGTTTTTGTGTTTCCTGAGTGAGGCTCTCCCAAACACCTCCCTGGTGCTCATTAACCTTGAATTCTCACTTGTTTGCTGTTGTGCTTTGTACCCTGTGGAGTGTCTGTGTAATAAATATTCTGAATTCAATCTCCTCTCATGTCTGATAGCTTATTGATTGTTTGCAACACTAAAGGACGTCGAGGATTTCATTATTAGGTGTAACTGCAGTTTCCTCCCCTCTCCCCCAGCTCTTTGTGTGCTGCAGGATGAATTTCCATGGGGTTTTTTTTGAGGCACAGCTTGGCCACATTTATTCCAAACACCGGCGAGGGGAGAGGAGGGGGAAAATTTCAAGAGAGTGTTAATTTGAGGTAGCTTTTAATAGATTGGATTTTTCTCTGGGAAGAGCCATTCCACACAAAGGCAGGGAGCAGTTGGGAGCCTCCTGATTCATCAGCTCCTTGCTGGGCTGTTCCCCCTGGCAGGGCAGGTTCAGAGGAGCTGCTCCTCAGGCAGTCCCTGGGTCACTGGGAACAACAGGGCTTGTGTTAATCCCTGGAATTCATCGTTCCCAAAGAATTGGAGCAGTGTTTTTCTCTGCTTGCTGCTGCAGGAGACGGGCAGGCATTCATTAGGCACAGCGAGTTTATTTTTGGTATTTTTGGGGGGGAGAGAGAAGCTTAATGAGCAATGTGTGGTGGGTGATGTCACCTGAAGTCAGAGAAACCTACCTGAGAGGGAGAGTCCTCAGGAGCAGAGCAAGCAGGAATGTGTGTCACGGGCAGGAGAAGTATCTGAATCAGATTTTTATATCAAGAAATGCCAGCTTGGGGAAGTACCCACTTGTTCCATGCAGAAATAAAAAAGAGGATTTTTTTATCCCTCTTCATCTCACTTGTCTCTGTAAAACCTGTGATATAGAAGGCTGCCAAAGTTAACAATAAGGTCCCTGCAGTTTATTACTTCATCCAGAGCCCTTGGTGGCAGTTAATATCAGGGATAATGCTCAGGTTTGGAGTGGCCCATTTATTATCTCGTGTGTTATTAAGATAATAGGCAAGCTTTGGTGATTTCAGTCCCATAATGGATATATATAGCTTCAATTTGAGGATTGCCCCATCATTAAATCTAATTATGTCTGATAGGGAGTTTTCCCTGGGGAGCAACTCCTTGAGTGAGCATCTTCCCTTTGGTAATGCAGACAGAAAAACCACGGTGGGTCTGCAGCAGCAAATTGTCCCAGAAACATTTACCCCACCCCATTCCCTGTGTCTGCCTCACCTGGGCCAGGTCTGTGTCCCCTGGGTGTCCCCTGCCTCACCTGGGCCAGGTCTGTGTCCCCTGAGTGTCCCCTGCCTCACCTGGGCCAGGTCTGTGTCCCCTGAGTGTCCCCTGCACCACCTGGGCCAGGTGTGGATTGCTCAGTGCCCTTTGGGTGTCCCCTGCATCACCTGGGCCAGGTCTGTGTCCCCTGGGTGTCCTCTGCCTCACCTGGGCCAGGTGTGTGATGCTCAGTGACCCCCTGGGTGTCCCCTGAGTGTCCCCTGTCTCCCCTGAGCTGCAGTTTTGGGTCTCCCCAGAGCTCCTGTCAGGTGGTGGAGCTGTGATGTTCACACCTGCCCAAAGCACCTGGAGTGTTCCTGCTGCAGGAGCAGCCCCACAGCCCCCGTGGGTGCCAGCTCTGGTGCCAGGGTGGCATTTGGCTGGCAGGAGCTGGTCCTGGCATTCCTGGCAGAGTTTCCCACCCAGGGATCTCTGCCCCACTCCTGCAGCCCAGCTCGGGCAGGTGGCATTAACACCAGTCCTATTCCAGTGTTTTATTTCTTCCACTGTTCTGATTTTTCTCTCCTTGCTCTGAAGGGGAAGATCCCTTGGCTGGGGACCAGAACGACCACGACATGGATTCCATAGCAGGAGTCCTCAAGCTCTATTTCCGAGGCTTGGAGCACCCCCTCTTCCCCAAGGACATCTTCCATGACCTGATTGCCTGTGTCAGTAAGTACATGAAGAGCTGCTAAGAAATAAGATTCATTTTTCTCATCTCCCCCCTCTCTTTCCTCCCTTTTCCCTTTTTTTCCCTGACTGCAGGGTGAGTTTGTGGGGTTTGTCTGTGCTGCTGGGCTGGGCTCTGTTACCCAGTCTGGGCAGTCACCTTTTCACAGCCATCCTTGCTCTGACATGGATGAACAGGGAGATGGAAATCCAGAGATTTTCAGGGCTGTGTGATGGGGTTTTGTGAGACAGTGCTCGGTGACAGGATTCTTTTAAAAGAGAATAAAGCAGAAAACCCTCTCTTGTGTCAAATGATCTTGAAGAGCTGTCAGCAGAGGATGTCAGAAATGCCCTCTCCGAGGCAGGGATCCCCAGCAGGGCTCCCTGCCTTGTGTGTGCTTTCCCTGGATATCTGCTGCCACGCTCCTGTGTGCTGGCCTCAGCTGCCAAGGTGGTTTTTATTCATCCTCCTTTTAGCTTCATACCCACCAGGGACCATCCTCTGCCTCCTGCTCCAGCATATCAATCATCAGGGCACTCACGGCCGAGCTGTTCACGTTTTTCCTGGTTTCTGAAGGTGCCTCTGCCAGGCAGAGAGTTGTTTGTGGTTTCTGCATGTGAACAGCCTCGTTTTTGAGTGGCCTGGCTCTTGCTGCATCCCCCAGAGCTGAAGAATGATCCCATTGTCCAGGCAGAGAAATGGCCTTTGCAGGGGCAGCCTCTGAAGAGGGGCAGAAGATCACTGAGGAGGCAGCTCCAGAAATGCCCTGTGCTTTTCTGCTCTGATAAATGCATTTCCAGACTTGGATTAATGTTGTGTGGAGAAGCAAAATCCACTTTCCCCCAGAGGAGCTCTCCCTTCCAGGCTGATTTATCCTGCCCACTTCTTTCTCAGCCCTTTGCCTCACCCTCTAACTGAGTTAATTGGAGTTAATTGGACCCAGTCTCTCCTTTTCCAGCTCCCACCTTTCCCAGCTGCCCTGAAGGAGCCCTTGTCCCCTGGAGCAGGTGACATCCAGAGCTCCCACACTCACAGGGAAGGTCCCACGTGTCCAGGGAGCTTCTCTGGCACCAGAGAACCTTCCAGCAGGTTCTGCAGCCAAATCCCATCGTGCTGGTGCTGTGCTGGCTGCCCAGTTTGCAGAGCACAGGCACTGGTGGCACTGGGGGGTGACTTTGGTGCTCTGTCTCTCTCTTCCAGCCATGGATAATCTGCAGGAGCGAGCCCTGCACGTCAGGAAGGTGCTGCTGAACCTGCCCAAGACCACCCTGATTGTCATGAGATACCTCTTTGCATTCCTCAATCAGTGAGTACCCCTGGGAGCAGCAGGGCCTGGGGTAAACCTGGAATTTTGAGGATGGACAGGGCAGGGACACTTCCACCATCCCAGGCTGCTCCCAGCCCCGTCCAGCCTGGCCTGGGACACTGCCAGGGATGCAGGGGCAGCCACAGCTGCTCTGGGCACCTGTGCCAGGGCCTGCCCACCCTCACAGGGAGGATTTCTCCCCAATATCTCCTTTAACTTCCTCTCTTTCAGTTTAAATCCATGGCAGAGAGGTCCTGCTGCAATCCTGGCCTTGAGTGGGGCTGCAGGTGGGCTCTGAACAATATCAGAGAAGAAATAAAGTCAAATATTAAACTCAGCACCCAGAGCTTTCAAACTCCCTTTGCAGTTTCTATTTCATTTCTCATTAAATACCATCAGTGTCTCCTTTTCTACCTGGATCCAGAACATTTGTGTCCCAGAAAGCCCAAAGCAAACCTTGAGCCCGGCTGTGTGTTCTGAGCAGAGCATGGTGATGGTGCAGATGAGGATGATGATGATTTCTGCTGTTCACCCTCCTTCCCACCTCTGTTTTTTTCCCTTTTTTTTTTGCAGTTTATCTCAGTTCAGTGAAGAAAACATGATGGATCCCTACAACCTGGCCATCTGCTTCGGGCCCACGCTGATGTCTGTGCCCGAGGGTCACGACCAGGTCTCCTGCCAGGCTCACGTCAATGAACTGATCAAAACCATCATCATCCAACACGAGAACATCTTCCCAGGCCCCAGGGAGCTGGAGGGCCCGGTCTACAGCAGAGGGGGGAGCACAGAGGATTACTGGTACGATGGGGAGAGCCAGGGCTGGGTGTTTATCCATGGATTAGGGTGCTGCAGTTGTGTTGGCTAATTCGGGGTTGCAGCATCTGGCCCAGCCTTTCAAAAATCTGTTTTGTAGCAGCAGAGATGGCCCTGGTCTCTCTGGAGTCATCAGCTTAGAAGAAATAAGCTGGTATAAAGTAGCTGTTCAGTTGCTGAGCCTCACTCACTTATCTTGAAGGGCAAGGTTGTGGAGGGATTTTCTTGGATGTTCTGGTTTGGTAGCTGCCAAAATCAATCTTTTTGTTGTTTTTTTTTTCCCTTCTCTCTCCTGCTTTTGCCTTTTCTCCCTGCCTGTCTGGAGTGCCTTCCCTTCAGACACAGGGGTCACTTGCAGCTGAACCTCCAAGGCTGTGGCACAGTTTCATTTGGAGGGGGGAGGGAGGAGGCAGGAATGCAAAATCACCATTTCCATGCAGCCTGGAGCTCCAGAGGCCCGGCCACGTGCTCAGTCTGGGAGCACATCTGGAAGCAATTCAGGCACAGCGGCTCCTGTCATCTGGGCTGGAAGCTTGGCCAGTGGGGGAAGGAAAGGAGGGGTTTGCTTTCCTCCTGGCCGAGCTGATCCCTCCCTCTGAGCATCAGGAATGTTCATTTGTGTCCCACTTCTCCCCCTGCCTGCTCCTGCTCTCCTCCAGCGTCACAGGAAGCCGAGGGATTACTTTTGGGGACTAAAATAAATCGGTTTTGTAAGTAAAGTCACTGTGGTGACAGAGCAAGCCTTGTTTCCCTGGCTTGTCTGGGAGCTGAGGGATCACTCCTGGTTCAGAGGCTCCTCCAAACTCACTGCTGTGTGCAGAGGAGTTGCCAAAAAACCTTTTGGAAATTCTCTTAATTTCACCCCCCTCTCTGATGTTTTTAGCTGATGTTATAAATGAAGGAATTGCAGGGGGGGAAGAAAAACCCCAGCTTAATAATATTTATGGCCTTCAGGAAACACATTAATTTGGAGAGGAGGTTTTGTCCTGTGAGGTGAAGGGAATGAAATGGTGCTGAGTGCCCTCAGTGTGGGTGTCAGTGCAGAATGTCCCGGGGGTGATACCAGGGAAGGAGATAAGGGATGGATGCACCAGGAGCTGGAAGAGCCCACAGGGATCATCCAGACCAAGCCCTGGCCCTTCACAGACGCCCCAAAATCCCCCCTGGGCATCCCTGGCAGTGCTGTCCTGCAGCTCTGGCAGCCTCAGGGCTGTGCCCATTCCCTGGGGAGCCTTTCCCAGTGCCCAGCACCCTCTGGGGGGAGAACCTTGCCCTAAAATCCACCCCAGACCTCCCGTGGCACAGCTCCAGCCCTTCCCCCAGGTCCTGTCACCGTCACAGGGGGCAGAGATCAGAGCTGCCCCCTCAATTCCCTGAGGGAATTCCCTGACTCCATTCCTCTGGCAGGATTTATTGCTGTCACCTTCGGGGCTCCCAGGGTGACACCAGTCCTTCCAAAGCAGCATCCAGGGCTCAGCCAGCAGCAGGGCCAGGTTTTTGGGTGGAAAATGCTGCTTTTTAGGAGGCATGGCTGGGGAGAGGCACGTGAGCTCCTCTGTGCAGGGTTTGGCTGGGCTCGACATGACTTCACAGTCTGGGTGAAACTTTAGCCCTTCAGTGCTGCTTCCTCCCGGGGCCTCCAGCTGGCTTCAGAGGCTTCTGAAAACTTTATTAAGGAGCATAAAGGCTTTGCAAAGGATGGGAAAGGTTGGTTGCTGAGCTGCTGGCTCGGGAGATGCTGTGGATTAAGCAGAAGGAGACGCCAGAATTGTTCAGACGTTTCACCCCTTCTCCTTTTTCTGCTTTCCTCGTGTTCAAAAGAACACAGGAGGGAGGTTGCCAGGGGGAGAGCACTGTCCAACCAGCATCACTTATTTTAACTATTGCAGGGCCAAAATGAGGGATGAAATTACTCCTGTGTGGGGAGGATTGAAAATCACCTTGAAGGAGTCGCAGTGTGAGAAGGCAGCAGAGGAGATTTTTGGTGTAAGAAAAGCCAGGGCTGGTTTTTAGCCCTTTTTTACCTCCTGGGAGGAGCAGGCAGGGCAGGCAGGCAGGGCTGCCAGCTGGCAGCAGCTCTGTGGAGCTGCCTGGGAGAGGCAATGGATCCTCTTCCAGTTTCCTTTCTGCTCCTGTCCACAGGGAGCTGCTCGTGGAGCTTCTTACAAAAACATAACCTTTGGTTGCCACTTGTTGTCTGCTGATCCTTTCAAAGCTTTTCCCTCATGCCAAACATCAGTGAGTCCTCTTGGAGGTTTAGGTGCTCTGGAATCTTTATTTACAGGCAACTAATTGGGCTGTGGGAGTTGTTCAGGGAAATGAGTGGGACATTTAAGGTGGTGATAAAAGGGATGGAGGGAGATGACAAACACAGCCCTGGAAATATCATTATAAACCAAGGAGTGATTTCCCCCAGGAAGTTGCAGCTTTCTCATCAGCCATCTAATGAGCTAATTAGAGCACTGGAGAATGCAGCCAAGGGAATAATCCTGGCATGGCAGGGAGGAGCTGGACCCAGCCTGGCACTGCTGGCTGAGTGCTCAGCGTCCCCAGAGGTCCAGGCTGTAAGATGTGAATTGGACTTTGCTGATAGCACTCAGAAGGGGTCACCAAGATGTTTGGTTTGGCTGAGATCAAACAAGAATTCAGCTTGACTTTGACCCACAGAGTGTCTGTAGCAGCAGCACCTGAACATTGCCCCCGATGGGGATTCCCAGTTCCATGTGCTTGTTTTCCAGGCTGTTCCCAGTTCCATCTGGTTGTTTTCCAGGCTGTTCCCAGTCCTTGCTGGCCAGGAGGGATCTCAATTCCCAGCAGTCAAAGCTGTTTCCTTCTGTTGCAGTGAAAGCCCTCACGGGGAGAGAGCCCTGACAGAGGATTCGGTGCAGGACGTCACAGCTGAGCACCACACCAGTGATGATGGTAGGGGGTTTACTGGAGTAACTGGGGGATGGCAGGGAGTCCAGAGGTGTGGGATCATTGGGAATCTCTGGAATTACTGGCAGTTTGGTGTCCCTTCTTCTCGTGGGTGTGTTTCTGTGGCCTCTCCCTCTGCATTTTCTGCTGCCTGCCTCAGGAAGAACTGTGAGTGCTCAAAGCCCCAGCCCTTTAAAGGAGCAGCAAAACCAACCCCAAACCTGCTTGTCTTCCCCTGAGAGCTGGGTTTTAGGGCACAGAATCCTGATGGCCTGTCTCAGAGGTCATTTTTGGGTTTCCTTAAGGAAGCTCAGTGCTGTTTTGTTGTCTGGGCAGTGAGAAGGGGCTCCAAGGCTGGGAATTGCAGGTACAGCTCCACCACGGAGCTTCCTGGGGTTTTTCCAGGACCAAACTTCCTAAAACTCTTTGGGGAGGCTGGGATGGATCTTCCCAAAGTAAAGCTGTCATCCCAGCCACCTCCAGTGCAGGAAGGAATTTTGGGGTGAGGGGAGGGGCCATGTCTGGCAGAGCATCTGTGCAGTTCATCAGCCTCCCTGAACTGATTTGAGACAGGTATGAGAGGTCAGAGCTGCTGAAAGAGAAGCAGATTGTGTGTTTGTTAAATTATAAACACGAGTGGAAATGTTTTAATCTGCTGCTTGTCTGCCCAAGCTGTCAGACTGGCAGGGGGAATTGTTTGGCTTAGCCTTACTGCTCTTCATTCACACAATTTTCTTCTCTGAGCATAAGTGTAAGTAGGGAAAAGCTACTGGAAATTAAAGCCTAAAAATCAGTGCTCTGGAGAAAAGCCAGAGTCCTGAGAAGCAAATTGGAAACATAAGAAACCTGAGTGCCACACTCATCTGGAACAATAAACACTTGTTAATGAAGCAGATGGAATTTCCCAAACCACACTGCCATCCCCTTCCTGAATGCAGGGGGACACCAAAATCCAGCATTTCTGGGGGGGTTTTCCTGCTAGGACAAGCTGGCAGAGCAAGCAAGAGGGAGGAAGGAGCCAAGCCCAGAGCCACGTGCTTTGGGGAATCTGCCACGAGCTGCCAACGTGGGCCAGGCTTTTCCCCACCCTTCCAAATCCCTGGCTGCTTGCTGAGCTCTGCTAAATGGGCTTTGTGTGAGTCTGACCACGGGCTTGCCTGGGGTGGGTGCTTTGGGAGAATTGTGAGCTGTCAGGTCGGGTGGTGGAGGGGTTTTTGGGGTGGATCTCACAGATCTGCTGCTGCTCGCCCTCGGTCACTTGGTGCTGGTGGAGCTTTTTTGGGGGAGATGCTTCTGCTCTGCTCCCTCAGGCTGGCTCAGATGCATTCACACCTTTATTTCCTCCAGCCCTGCTGCTGCAGGCAGCTCCAGACCCAGCTCTGGAGCTCCCTCTCCCAGGGAATAACTGGAAAATTGTGCCTCGTGTTTGGCCTTTCAGCCCGTTTTTAGTTTTTCCCCTACACTGTGGGAGCTTCCTGTGGTGCAGAGACCTCTGTGTGGAGCAGCAGATCTCTCTTTGATCAGGGGAGAGGAACCACAAATCTCTTTCTGCAGGAAAGAACTCAATTTCCATGGATTGCTTGGCTGCATGAAAAGCTCCCTTAAAGCAATTATGGGGAGCCCACTGGGGCTGTGTGGCTGAGCTCATCTCCACTCCCCTGATCCCTGCCCAGAACCAGGAGCTGCCTTAATACACATTTACACTCCAACAGTGGCAGTTTTTTTTTTTACAGAGCCTTAAAAATAATCCACGGGAATTCCATATGGATTTTTCCTGAGTGTCTCAAATGCCTTTTCTTGTGCCTGTGTCCAACATCAGAGTCCTGCAGGGACCTGGATTAGTGGCAGGGCATGGCTGGGGCTCCTGTGTGAGCAGGATTGGGCACAGAGCATCCCAGGGAGCAGCTCTGTGTCCTCAGCCCTGCCCCAAGCCCAGCTCTGGAGCTTTTCCTTTCCTTCCATGACCCTTGGATAAACAGCAGGGCCTCCCACCCTGCCAGAATTCTGCTCTCCTGGGTCAGGTGAGCCTCACAGGCAGCAGGAATTTCCTTCTGAATAGATGCTTTATTTCTGCAGCTTTATTTTCGGAATGGGAGGATGTTTCCCTCCCCTGCCTGCCCAGGGGGTTCACTTTGTTTGCTTTTAAAGAAGAGAACCACTGGCAGATTTTTGTCTGGAACGTACCTGATTGCTTCCCACCTCTGAAAACTCTGGATTTTAATGAAACCCTTTGGATTTTAGTGAAACCCTGATCCTGCCCTTGCCACTTCCGTCGTTGTTGCCTTGAATTGCTGTGAGGGAGTTTAGATTTTTTTAATTTAATTTTATTTTTTATTAATTATTTGGAAAATACAATTTTGTCCTCCATATAGGGATGAAGTAAAGGATGAAAGAGTAACATCCTTAAGTTTAGGGGTTCCTCTCTGAATTTGGCTGCCTTAAGAGGGAAGGAGCATTTTATCCCCTTCCTGCCCTGGTTTAGGGCAGATTTAAGCTGCTGATCCCTCCCCTGAGCCCAGGTATTTAGTGAATTCTTTATTCCCTTCTGTCTCCTAGAGTGTGAGCCTTTTGATTTTAATGCAGCTTTTTGTTTTAGTGAAACCCTTTTGATTTTAATGAAACCCTGATTCTGCCCTTGCCACTTCCATGATTGTTGGCTTGAATTGCGAGATGGAGTTCAGGGCTTGGAAAATACAAATGTGCCCTCCATGTAGGGATGAAGTAAAGGATGAAAGGCCAGTTTAGGGGTTCCCCTGTGAATCTTCCTGCTTCCAACCCTCTGCTGCCTGAAGAAGGAACACTTTATCCCCTTCATATACTGGTTTATGGCAGATTTAAGCTGCTGATCCCTCCCTTGAGCCCAGGTGCTTAGTGAAATCTTTACTCCCTCCTATCTCCTAGAGTGTGAGCCCATCGAGGCCATAGCCAAGTTTGACTACGTGGGCAGGACTGCCCGGGAGCTGTCCTTCAAGAAAGGAGCCTCTCTGCTGCTGTACCAGCGCGCCTCGGACGACTGGTGGGAGGGGCGGCACAACGGCATCGACGGGCTCATCCCCCACCAGTACATCGTGGTGCAGGACACGTAGGTGACCCCCTCAGCTCCTGGGTGACCCCTCAGCTCCTAGGTGACCCCCCCAGGTCGTAGGTGACCCCCCCGTCACGGCCCTTTGTGGTCACCCAGGCCGGGGCAGAGCGCGGCTTTCTGCCCCTGAGGGGTGCAGGGGTTAAAGGATTGTTCTGCTGGAGGTGGGCAGCTGGGGTCTGCAGGGTGCTCGGGGGGGTTTCCACAAGGGGAAGATCTTTAGGATGCAGGAGGGTGGGATTGGGGGGTGTTGGAAGCTGTGTCCAGCTCGAGGCACCCAGAGCAGCATCGGGAGGGGCAAAGCTGTGAAAGCGCATTGAAATTCCAGAAATGAGGGCTGGGGACAGTGAAATT